>JALBCR010002472.1:172500-328813 GCA_030710515.1 Abscondita cerata | reverse complement strand
GAGTATATACAAATTAACATTTGGTAACGAAAATCTTTACGTTTAGTTAAGTCTTAAATCTGTCAAGTTTACTTGACGTAAGTATTCGAAAAAGTATGGAACGTAAAATAGCCGGAACAATTAAAATATTTTCCTTCTTCCCATAGGAAAAAGAAGCATTAAAGTATCAGTATGATCATAGGATTATAAGGTTCGCTATTATACAGAGTCTTTCCTAAGAATCCTAAAATGTTTTAGAGTGTTGCTCTATATAAGTCAATTTTTGAAATAAAAACGATATTACTTTATGCCCAAAAATCTCATTTCTAAAATGTACAGAGTGTTAACAATTTACATTTTGTTTTTGTCTTTTTGTTTATGTTGAAATGGTTATTTGTCATGTTACGTGAAAAATACGACGCATTCGGTATTGAGGATTAAAAGATTCTCTCCGTATGTCAATAGATGGCTACAGTTGCGTTTCTTAAATTCGACATGCAATGTATTATTGCATTTCTTTCTATACGGTTAGTGGTGGCCAAATTAAATTTCTCTTAACCGACTTAGATTGCCAATTAAGGTATTTATCCTATTTTCTTTTTAGTTCATCTTGCTTCCGATGTATTTGTTTTGTTGGGAAATCGTTAAATTTTCAAGTTCAGATTCTGCTGAGAAAACTCGAAAATTTCGAGCAATCATGTAAATATTCGGAAAAACACAAAAAACTCTGATTTTGAAAAAAATTCAATATTTTCGTTAAAAGATTATAAATCTTTTCTCAGAGTTCCGCATATAGTTAGTTTTTTCCAATAAATTTTCAGCTACATACAATGACGTAAAAAAATTGTCCGTTATAATTTATTGCTCGGCAGGCAAAATGGAAGCCAAATCCAAACCTACTATTTTTTCTTGATCACGTTCGGGAGCATTGCCTGTCTTTCGTAAGTAAACTTGAAGGTTTTTAAACTAATTTTACACTAAGTTGTATCGACATCGGCAAGAATCCATTTTTTTTCATATTTTGCTGGTTTGTGTTTCATGTAAACCTTAAAAGGACGTCGCCTACGGAATGGTACTAACTGTTCGTTAACTGTGAGATGAGCTGTGGTTATAATTATTTTTGCATATATCAACAAAAAGTTTGATCTTTGCTAAACCACATTACACATTTCCATAAATTCTACATTATCCTCAGAATTACCATTGATCTCTTTTCGTTTTTCAGTTTTCACTCCACCCGGAGTTAGGAAGGTTAAAGATATTGTTAAAGAAAGTCACGTGAGATCAGTGCAACTCGGTAATTATGCTGTATAAGTATCCGACAAAATGTTGTTTAAACAAAATTGTGTGAATTATATAAGAAGCAACTTTTATTTAAAGAAATCTACTAAAGTAATACTTTTGACTTAACTTTTAGACGCTTTTGGGTATTCAAATTATATACCCAAAATCAAATCTACGGTATTATAAAAAAATGTACCAAGTTTAATTAAAATAATTTTGTTCCACATAATTTTTTTTATTTTTATAACCTATTAACTCTAATTCGTCGAAAAAGTGAAAAAGGGTGTTAAAATTTTCGGTTGGTTTCGATATCTTAAGATGTGAGGGTCATGAAGCTCTAAAGAAAATACGGTTAAATTATCTTAATCCGTTAATGCGTCGGGCGTTCGAAATAATTAAACTATCTTTGTTTATTAATAAAAAATAACGGCTTTCGTATCATACATTGGTGTTAAAATCAATACGCTTAACAGTATTAAAAAAATGGAGGAAGTTTTTTATGCTTTGTCTAATCCGATTAAACGAAGTAACCGTAACAGTAACGCAAACAGGTGGTATCTCTCCGATGAAATAAAAACACGAAAGAGAAATAAATGTTATCAATAAATAGCATCACATGTAATGCAAACATGTAACGATATCACTTTTCAAAAATAAATTTCAAAATTCAAATACTATGTATTACCATAAAACGATAATTTACTTTAATAATCAAATTTATGTGCGAGGATAATAGATTAATATTTTACATGTGCCAAAAGGTAACCATAAAAGTTTCGTATTTGTATTAAGAAAGTAAGTAATAAAAATTCCAAAATGTTCATCCACGATCGTCAAAATAACAATAAATTTATTATATGTAGTAGAAAGTGTCGTTAAGAATTTTGTGAATGCCATATTGACGCATGCGATGGTACTCGATTGATTTTATCCCATGATTTTGTTACATTACGTAAGACATTGTAACAAATGCATGGGTGGTATAAAAAGACAAAGACATTGAAATGCTACAAGCCAATAAATATTTCCGCAAATTTGTCGCTTTCGCAATGTCAACATAGGTCACAGGGCAATTTCGAGCCCATAAAAAGTGAACGCATAAACTTTTTCTTTACATGAAATTGTCCTAATGAAAAATTTGTTCGGGGTTTAAGGATGAGCGTGAGAACGGAAGTTTACTCTAATTAAGGCATGGTTAAGAAAAGGAAAAGAAATTAATTTAAGCGGAACGCAATAAAACTTCTAAAACGCCTATTATTATAATGAAAAAAGCAGGTGTTACTGTAGTACAAGCCAGTCAACCCTCAGAAATTAGATACAGGATGTACCTTTTAAAATAAGACATTCAATATCCATGGAACAAATACTTCTGGTTCTTTAGTATACAACTACTTGCAACATTTGACGGATCAAATGAATTACAAAATTATACAAAAGATTAACTTCGAAGGTGTTCTTTTGATAACACAATTGCGCAAGTTTCGTTTTCGAAACGGTTACGAAATTTGTGAAATATTTTTATGGCCAGATAAATTTTAAAGTTAGACACACTATTATAATTAGCATATGAGTGGACTTGACATGGACATACAATAAGAAGTTATGCGTCGAATTATGGACCACGATTAGCATATTACCAGCTTACCAGATACTCGTCTAGAAAAAATCACAGGGCGCAAATCACTGTCGTATTGTTTTAAGGATTTTTATAGCATAGATGAACTGATGAACAGATATTGCAACATTAAAAATAGAATGGTTTGCTTATTTATAAAAGAACTGCGATTATAAATTCATATATTTACACATTCGCTCATATTCAGCTTAGACAATGTACGGATATCAACTAAATTATTCAACAACGTTTTGTTGGTATTTTTTATGTACATTCAACGTAAATGATTGCTCTTACATTCACATTATTTGTTTAATAAAACAATTAAATGGTTAACACACTACCAGTTCTTGAAAATTGTTTTGAGGAAGTTGACCAGTCAGCATCACATGAGATTTTTTATTACTTACTAGCTTTTATTCGAAATTTGACGTCGACATCAACTTGTGCTTCTATCAAGACTGAACAAAATAATGGTCTCGTGTTACGAATTATTGGTAAAATTTAAATCTTTTAAAAATTTTAATTTTGGCAGATAGTGCGTATCATGGAATACTATTTTTTGGTCAATTTTCAACCCGTGTGAAGTTAGTCATACAAATTCGATTTAATTTCAATGCATGTGAAGTTACACTATATAACACATAACCTAAACATGATTTATTGTATTTCTGTACAATTTTTATTTAAAATAATAACGACGAAACACTCTGACGACATATCGTTTGACGGTAATTTTTCCAAGATAGTCCTCTCTGATTTTTCTGCAAATTTGTGTACGTATAACGTATAGATTAAACTATTGATAATAACATATAAAAAAACTGCGACGCTCATATTTTATTAAAATTATTTATTTCACTTGTAAGAACTCCCCCGTCTCACGATATTAGCGTAAGAATATCAATAGTCGACGTCGATTTTTTCTTTTTTAGTCATTTCTGATTTTTCTGCAAATTTGTGTACGTATAGATTAAACTATTGATAACACTGGTTAACAAAATCGCACTTTTTGTCTGTTGCATGAAGTTTTTGTAACTATTTTTACTAATTCGACCTTGCTGATACCGAATCTATCTTCACTTTTTATCTAGTAGCTCGGGTTTAGACGATACATGTACCACTAGATTTTTACAGCAAATTGTCACAAACGGTGAAGTAAGTAATTTAAGTGTTTAATTCTATCGGGATGTCGTCATCAAGAAGAACTTGTGTAAACAATCCAAATAGTTTTTGTTTCATTTGTGGCAACTACATGTTCAAAGAATGTCTCTTGAATGCGTCTGAATTTGTGAAACACACTTACATGAACTACTTGGGGAAGCCATTAGGAATAAATGTCAAACCTTGGATTCCAAATTTAGTGTGTAGGAGTTGTGTCGAGTCTTTACGTTTGTGGGCAAATAGAAAAAGACTTTTTAAGTTCAGAAGTCCCATGATCTGGCGTGAACCATCAAACCAACACGATGGCTGCTACTTGTGAACATTACTGGAACAAATCGCAAAAATCGTTCTAAGTGGATTTATCCCAGCTTGCAATCTGTTTTAGACCTGTTCTGAGTTCTAGATATGCGTCCCAACCTAGTACATCCACTCTAACATCGCCAGAAAGTTCTAAGATAATTATGATGGAAAGGATAGTAAATTATTGCCCTTCCAACCCTCGACCTTTCAATCAAAATCATCTAGATGAGCTGATCAGAAATCTTGGGCTTTCTAAACAAAGGTCAGAACTTCTAGCTTCTCGGTTGAAAGAAAGAAATCTCGTAACACCCGAGACTATTATATCCGTTTATCGCAGCCGTGAAAGAAATTTACGCCTTTTCTTTTATGAACAGGATGATTTTGTATTTGGCAAAGATATTTCTGGCTTAATGACTGCAATGGGATTACACACCTATAATTCAAATGATTGGCGTCTATTTATAGATTCCTCGAAACGCAGTCTTAAATGTGTACTTTTGCATAATGGCAATAACTTGGTTCTTTGCCTATTGCGCATTCAACAAAAGTGAAAGAAGAATATCCTACAATATCATTAGTTCTGGAGAAAATAAATAACATAACTAGGTTATACACGTAGATCTAAAAATTTTCAGCAAGGGGGGTACACGAAATATCCCTGTTTCATATGCTTATGGGACAGCCGAGATAAAACTGAACACTGGACTAAGAAAAGTTGGCCTTTTAGGGATGCCTTAGTTTTGGGAATGCTAAATGTGATAAATGTTCCACTTGTATCAAGATACCGCAAAAGATCTGATATTTTAATAGTCCTCAGATCAGAAAATTAATAAATGATCTATATTTTACCAGTTGCATGACAGTTGTTGAAAAATCTGCTTGTAATGAGTTCGTTTAGTTAGTGAAAAATTGTTTGGGAAATCAAAAGTCGCCTGACTACCATTAACACATTCAGAAAGTAATGCTGAACTTTCAACGATTTGGGTGCAACATGAGCATTAAGCTACATTTTCTCTTCAGCCATTTAGATAGTTTCCTTGAGAATTTGGGTGACCTAAGTAAAGAACAGAGAACGCTTCCATCAAGATATTTGCGCTATAGAAGACCGATACCAGGGTTACTGGAATGCGAATATCATAGCCGATTACTGTTGGAGCATTCAGAGTAGTACTTCTGAATCAGCTCAGGCAAAGAAATCGTACAAGAGAAAGTTCTGTTCTTAGTAGTTTTGATAATAAAAATGTTTGCTTGAAAACTGGAATATTTTTGGAAAATTCCTCCCCTCCATATCTGAATAAGTAGAGCTGCTACGGGAAAAGGGACTTCAAATTTGAAATCAGTGACGCGAGTACTTTAAGAATCAGGTATAAAACTTCATGCAACAAAACCACTGTTTACTAGTGTAATAACATGTTAAAAAACTGCGAATTGAAATTAATTATTTCAGTTGAAACGAGCACCCGCGCTCTTATGATTTTAGCGTTTGAACGTGAATATTCGACAGCGATTTTTTTCTAAAATAGCGATTTCTGAATTTTTCACAAATTTGAGTACCTGTAAATTTAACTAACTATTAATAATAACAATCAAAAAACTGCGACGCTCATATTTTATTAAAATTAATTATTTCACTTGTAAGAACTCCCCGTCTCACGATATTAGCGTATGAACGTGAATATTCGACGTCGAGTTTTTCTTTTTTAGTCATTTCTGATTTTTGCAAATTTGAGTACCTATAGATTTAACTATTAATAATAACATATCAAAAAACTGCGACGCTCACATTTCATTGAAATTAATTATTTCAGTTAAAACGAGCACCCGCGCTCTCACGATTTTAGCGTTTGAGCGTGAATATTCGACAGCGATTTTTTCTAAAATAGCAATTTCTGATTTTTTGCAATGACAATTTTACGGAAAATCGATATATTCTCGTTCAAACGCTAATATCGTGAGAGCGGGGTAGCTCATTATTACAACTGAAATAATTAATTTCAATAAAACTATGAGCGTCGCAGTTTTTTTGATATGTTACTATTAATAATTTAATCTATACGTACACAAATTTGCAGAAAAATCAGAAATAACTAAAATGATGTCAAACGCTTCAGAGTGTACGTGTCTTTAATTCGTTATTATTTTTAATAAAAATTGTACAGAAATATAATAAGTCATGTTTAGGTTGTGTTTATAGTGTAACTTTACTTATTGAAATGAAATCGAATTTTTATGGCTGGACCCGTGGCTAACTTCACACGGGTCAATTTTCATCTTGATATACGTTCAAACTGATGACAAAATCAAATTTTGAATAAAATTGTTAACAAAAAATCCCATATGCGAATTTTACAGTATATTGAAGAATGTTAAACTATTGATTTGAAATTGTTTTTCTTACTGTGGTGTTAACCATACGACAATAGCTAATTGTTCGCAAGATTATTCAGTAAAATCTGTTTCGAGGGTATATGGCGAAAATGGAATCTTGAAGAACAAGTGTCCTCAAGTCTTTGGGGTGCACGAAGAAGGCAATTGTCAGGGTGCTTCAAATGTGGCGCATTTTGAACATACCACTTTTTTAAACGACGTAAAATCATACCATTAGTTGAATATCGAAAATTTTAACTGTCATCTAAACACGATATCTCAAAAATACTGCTATGATTTGGATAAATTCTGGTAATTAGAGTTTTCTGTAATAATGGAAATTTGCACAAACCTATCGTAAAAACAGTCGATCGAATAATCGATGATCGACCGATTAATCAATAATCCTTCACTTTTTAAAACTACGGTTGCACCAGAAAAAAACGACCGTTTGTTTTTAAACCGATCTTTTTTATAAAGTGAATTTAGTAGTTCTAGAAAAATTGAATGAAAGCCTAAATTTGATTAAATTATTTGCCACCATGTCGGTCATTTCATTATTGGTAAACAAATTATGCAGCGGTGTAATGACGAAAACACTAAAAACAGGACAGTTACTTGGAAAACATGAAACACTCAACTTAAGTAACCAAATGACAGATGATACTTTTTTAAGTCAGAGTTGAAATTCATACGTAAATTGGCACAGAAAATTTTAAACTCATTTATCCACGAAACGGTGCATTTTCGAAGGCTGATGTAGTGTAGTTTTCGCAATTTGATCCCCTTTTGTAGATTATTCGTCTGCAGAAATATCACGACCCGTCAAAGACAAAAAGGGACATAGTGGCGCCCTCTGGATTTAGTACATAATGAATAGCATATTCTTAATTGACAACGTCGAAAATCCAAGTTTGATTTAGAAAAGGTCAATGCGTTGTTCCAGTATGGCAGCTAGACTACAACCTTGATTGATCATTAGAAGTAAGACACTTTGATGAGAAAAATAGCATTAAGTCTTCATATACCAGAAAGTAGTCAACTATTCTTTATACTGAATACGAAACATGATAACAAACCAGAAAACTGCAGGAAAAGCTTATATTAAAGTTAATGGAAAAGGCGGACAATAATAATAATAATAATAATAATAATAATCCTTTATTGCCCAACAGGAAAATTAATCCCCAATTACAGGACAAATTAGAAATGTATCATAAAACAAATAAATAATAATAATAGTACCTACAAATGTATTATATCAACAACAAACAAGACATAACCGTTGTATTGAAAAATTAATAATGCTAATGGTTAACAATGTCAAAAATAATACTAGAACGAAAACAATAATAAAAATGTAAAAGAATAAAATTGTCAAAATAAAAAGAATTGAATAAAAAATTACAAAACTACTAGTTAACCCTTGTTTGACCAATTGCATTAATAAATTCACAAAATGATAAAAAGAATAAATCAAAATCGTTAACAATTTTGTTGAAATTTCGCATCATCCTGTTTATAGGCGCATTAGCACCAACGTTTGTTCTAATAGTATTAAGGTGAAAGGTGGATTTGTTTCTGGTATACACTGTAGTTACATGCCATTGTATGCATGATAATAAATATGAACTGTCAATTAAATTCATGACCAGTCTACCAATAAACATTAAGTCAGATCTATTTCTTCTGGCAACGAGTGTATCAAGACTGAACTGGCTATTTAAAAACTTTGATCGATTCCACGAGGTGGATAAATGGAGTGCATCTTTAAATACAAATATTTTGCAAAACGTCTCTGCACACTTTCAAGATGAGAAGATTGACAATTAAAGACAGGAGACCAAACAGAAGAGCAGTACTCAAGACGAGAACGTACTAACGAAAAGTATAAACTCCTAAGCGTATTGATACTAGTAAACTGCCGTGTATTACGTATTAGAAACCCAAGACATTTTAAAGATGTTCGAACAATAGAATTAATATGGGCATTGAAGTTAAGTTTGTGATCAAATATGATACCTAGATCTTTCACTGATTCCAATTTATCTAATGTAATACCATTGATTTTATAGGAAATTGCAGTACATTATAACATTTTGAGAAAGACATTACATTACATTTAGAAATATTAAGTTCCAATCCATTATTTACGCACCATGCAGATATATTAATCAAATCACTCTGCAATAAGCTGCAGTCCTGAGTGGTATCTATGCTTCTATAGAGTTTTATATCATCAGCGTATAAAAGAAACTCGCTATTATTGATGCAGTTAGAGATGTCATTAATGTATACTAAAAACAAAAGCGGCCCCAAGTTAGAACCTTGAGGAACGCCACACGATTGCACAAATGCGGTTGATTTAAAACCATTATGCAGGACAACTTGCTGCCTATTAGTTAAGTACGACTTGAAAAAGTATAGAGTTTTTACCGAGCAACCAAGAGAATTTAGCTTAGCAAGTAATATACTGTGTATTATCTTGTCGAAAGCTTTAGACATATCCATGTACACAACATCAACCTGACCACGTTTATCTAAGTAATTTGATACATATTGGGTCAAACAAGACAAGTTTGTTAAAGTAGATCTGCCTTTCATAAATCCATGTTGCTTGTCTGTAATAATATGCCTCAACGATGGATATAATTGACTATAGATAATGCTCTCAAAAATCTTCGCAAAATTAGATATTATAGATATGGGGCGGTAGTTGGTGACACACGCAGGATCGCCTTTTTTAAAACCGGACATATTCTTGAAAGTTTCCAAATATCTGGAAAAACACCTGTATTTAAAGATTTATTAAACAACAATAAAAGCGGTTGGGACAACACGGACAAACAGTCCTTAATTAGAAATGCAGGTATGCCATCCAACCCAAAGCACATATTAGATTTTAATTTTTTATGGCAATGAAGAGATCGTCCTCAGTGGTAGAGACGTTACGTATAATAGAAAAACTATTTGAAAATGGCGTTTCATATGTACTATTAGCAGTATTATTGTAAAAAACGCTTGAGAAATAATTTTTGAAACCTTCTACTATTTCACGTGGAGACGTCAAGCTTGCATTTTGATAACTCATAGTATTCGGAACCTTTGATACGGATCCATGCTTGCTGCGTACATAATTCCAAAACCCTTTCGAATTAATAGCAAATTCAGTACAGTTACAGTAATCACGGTTTATTATAGTTTTCACTTCACGACTAATTATTGAAAACTTATTGTAATAATAAGGTGATCTAAACTTTTATACAATCTGTAAGAACAATTCTTATCTTCAATTTTGCGTTTTAAATTAGAAGAAAACCAACACGGATAAACACCGGTAGAGGATTTTAAAGTTGGAACAAATTTATCAAGTAATAGGTATAGCTTATCGTAAAAAGCCCGACACATATCATTTACATCATCAAACTTATTATCATATAAGAAAGACCAATCAGTACAACCCAGCTCTTGATATAAATTCATAAAATCAGCTTTACGAAAGTTATAAAGTTTTGTACCATCGCTAAAAGGAAAATGTTTGATACTTTTTCCTGAAAATGATACAGTGATAGAAAGGGCAGGGTGATACGGATCAATTTCAACTAGTGGGAAAGATTCTTGTTCAACTTCAAAATTGAGATTTATTGCATTGTTCAATACAAGATCTAATAGCCTATCTGTACTATTTTTGACATTGTTAATCTGGACTAAGTGTAGATAATGTATTGTAATATTTAATAACACGCTTTTGGTATCATTGGTAGACGTAAAAAACTCCGGTACATTAAAGCCTCCAACAATAATTACATTGTCCAACCATGACGTATATTCTTCAAGTAATTCAAAAAATGGCGAAAATCATTTAAGGACAAATTAGGGGAATGTAAATTACGAAAATATTTACTACAACAAAGGCTGAGAGAGAAATTTTACAGCCTACTATATCGAATAAGGCAACTGAAGTAAAGTGATCTAAATTCAAGGATGTAATATTTGTGTGTTTGGTGGCAATTAGTACTCCACCACCTTTGGAACGAGCAGTGACTGTAAAATTCCTATCTAATCGAAAAACTAAGTAATTATTCAAAGGAAAGAGTTCATTACTATCGACGTCATTATTTAACCAAGTTTCAGTCAAACAGATTACATAATAGTGTGAATCAGATACGTTTAGAAAGAAAGTATCAATTTAGAGCGCAGACCCCTTACATTTTGATAGTACCATGTAAATACGACGTATTTATATTACTTTACTACAACGAAATAAACAGTTTTGTCGAAAACATCCTCAGCCAAAAATCTAAAATTGATATGCAACTTTTTCCTTAAGTTAATTGGACATATTCAAAATACCAACATAATTTATGATACCGCAAAAAAATAGAATTCAGAAGAAGAAGTACACCAGAAACAAACTATGAATGGAATATCCACTAAAATTTCGTGAAGGGCCGCCTACCTGATTAATAAACATCCTAACAGTAAAACCGAAAGATTTTTCTATGCAAAAAATGTGTACACTTATTTCACAAAATATTTCAAGTATTTCACCAATATTTCAAAGTTCTTCCACATCAAATTGACCCAATTCATAATTTCTTCTCCTCTCTGGATAACTCTACAAATCTAAGTATTTCAAAGAAATTCCATTCCAACAAAACATAATTACACATTCAAACTGCATAAATTATTTCCTGTCGTGGAAGTGAAATTGGTAGGTTTAATCGTACAACATTACGGTAACACACTTTCATTTTCAATGTCGACGATGTTAAATGATATTACCACGCCCCTTCGCCCATAAATTTTCCACAAAATTCTTACAGACATTTTAAATTTAGCTGTTGTTGGTTTAAGTCGGAAGATATAATTAATTAGTGCTTATATCAGGACGCGGAAGCATATATGCGACAACAAAAATAAAACGAAAGAGTACGGCAAAAGATTTGCATTGGCAAGACATACATATCTCTAAATCTTAATCGAGACTCATTGTTTGTGTCTTTGGTGTTAAGCTTGCATTAGAAAAGCTTTTGTTGATTCTGTTAACGAGATTAGTAAAAAATATGACCAAACATCACTTAAGTAGGTAGAAGTGAATTAATGTGATACTTCCTTGTATAGAGAAAATCTACTGAATGTACGAAACGCGTAGGTAATTGATTTTCTTTTCAAGCGTTCTTGTTCTTACAATTACCTATCAACAATTAAAACAAATCGCCAAATTTGTAAGTTAAAAATAAATAATGAATAGATATATACCTCGATGTTCTTTACAAAAGAGAAAGAATAACAAGAAGAATGAAAGAGCGAAAATGTCTGATTTTATTATTAAAAAATGATTTGAGAATTTCTACATTCACTATAGGTCGTGGAGAAAATTATTCTTCTGCAAACTTTTTCTAAAATAATGTTTTGTAATAGATTTGTGAAGTGTTCTACTTCCTAAACTCCAAATAAAAATTGTAGGTATCTTAAATAATCCCCTTTAAATATTTGTCAACAATTCTGTTCGATTAAAAATCGTTCTTGAGATGACAAAAGGGCTTTATTGGCTAAATTGTATAACTTTTCCAAGCTAAAATTGGCCGAACTTGTCAGACATCGATAGAGTCTGATACCTGTAACTAAGTTGTAGCAACTCGGGTAGTCTTCGGAAATGACAAACAAGCGTTTCGCGCAGAACTACACATCCTTCCGATACTAAGAAACGGGTAAAAGAGTATCGAAGTGTGCAGCGACTTAAAACATATGCTCAAAAATAAAATAACTGTCTAACAACGATTCGAAGGGCGTCGCAACTTAATTTTAATAGAAAAAGTAAAAAAACGATACGATAAACATAAATGTTTTAACAATAGACAACCGTTAAAACGAGTTCAGATACCAGATAGTTTAAGACCGTCGCTGGATCGTTCGACTGGAATTTTAACTTTAAAGTTTCGCCCGAAAAGGAGGAAAATAAAACTGCGTTTTAGAAAAAATAAATATCCGATCAAAAAGTTTGAATAAAAGTTGTGTATAATTAACACGTTGAGCGCCATGGCCCTAGGGATTCTGATGCGCAAAATGTTTTTAAACACGGTAGGGGCCAAGCGAACCGCCTGTCGATATATTCAACATAGGTAATGACCCGCTACGGCCTCTCGGCAATAATTGCTTATACTGGGATTTGAATACGAATTGATAGAGACTCGTGGTGGAATATGAAATGCTGCTGTCACCTTGAAGAATGCGCCGGCATAGAAGCAAAATATCTTGTTCAAAATTTCTAAGGAAATACTAATTCAAGCCGATTCGACATACATAATAAATCTGGCGGGCCAAGCCTATGAATCGACTATACTGGTGGTCCGATTATTTATGGAAGAAAAATTGAGACATTTTGTGAACTATTTTATTTATAAACTAGTCACATACTAAACATAATATGACACTAATTATTAGTTATGAAATTCGGCAAAACAGTCGAAACAAAAGTGGGGTTTGTCGTTACATTCTTCACAATAAGTGGTCACCTTGGGAACTTGGTTTTTTCTAACAAGCCTTTAATTTTTGTCTGTAACATCCATGGCAATATTTACAAACCTTGTGTGAAGGCCACTCCTTCTTTTTGAACTGATGGTTGTTTAATTTCCTTTTTCGGCTAGGACCAGGCGTCTGATCATTTTCTGCACGAGGTTTCGCAGATCTAAATATTAAACTTTGTACAACACTTTCTCGATACTCGGTGATGCCAATAGACTCTTCATTGATCTCGTTATATAAGAAATGGGCGTTGACCAAAGCAGTTCCGAGCAGAAGTTCAATGACAATCTTGCGATACCATTTGATAGTTTTCTGAGGGCTGAACTGTAGCTGGACATCTGATCTGATAAATCAATGGAGCTCTTGGCAGCATTATATTGAACAATTGCTATTGGCTTCTGAACTGGTCCAGTACGGCGATTTACAGTAGTGGTTTCTGTTGTATGCTTCGTGGATAACATCATTAGATCTCTCTTGTCCTTTCATTTGAATATGTATATTCCGTCTCCATTCTCCCTTTCGATAATTTCGCCAACTCGTAATTTTTTTTTAATAATGGCTGAGTTACCTTTCCTATTTGAGCGAAGAGTACCCATAAGTGAGTTTCTCGATTCAATAATTTGTGGGCGATTTCTAGGCTAGTATAATAGTTGTCAGTAACTGCTGTCCTACCTTTATCTAATAGTTTTTCTGATAGCTCCATAACTATTTTTGTTGGAACAGTACAAGTAGCATCTCTCTTCTTTCCAGAATACATTTTTATATTTCATGTGTACCCTTTTGAGCAGCAAAGCTTAAAAAGTTTAACTCCATACTTATGTGCTTTCTGGGGTATATATTGTCTAATTATTAGCCTTCCTCTAAACGGAACCAAGGATTCATCAATGCAAAATACGGATCTAGGTGTGTAGGTATCTTGAAATTTCCGCAGAAGAGCTTTAATTAGCGGTTCTAATTTATGGCCACGATTACCTTCGACGCAGTTTTCGTTGTTGTTAAATGACCATCAAATTTTTTTGAAGAAAATTTGTTATACTAAATTATCATCTTATAGGACGCTCCTTAGGGTGAAGGTGGAGTGTACAAAAACAACTCAATTGATGAATTTTAGTTTCCATTGACAAACAACTCAATTTTGAGATAGCCTTGATAAAGCCTACACAATGCTTAGAAGAACCCCAGCAATTTCAACCTACCGAGTTGTTTTTGTTCATTCCACCTTCACCACCAAAGGTCCTATAAGAGCATAATTAAAGGTAAAACGAATATTTTTGTAAATGTTCCAAGATTAGGAAAATTGATGTAGAGTAAGGGCCGTTTTGTGTCCACTGAGTATGCCTAAAATGTAACCAGATCGGCAGTATTATAAGTGTTCTTGGGATCAGAATCTCTTACATAGCAAAAAAAACATTTTCACCGGATACACAAGCACTCTTTACTTGGAAAAATGGGCAGGACTATATACCAAAATCTAGATTGAAAATAGTAGTAGATTATGTGCGGTAGTGACGTATAGCATCATTCATAAATTAATAACTTTGTAACAAACCCTCTACAAATTATATTCCACAGTAAAGTGTTGTAGTATTAATTGTTTCATTATTAGTTAGTTACCCTCATACATTTTTCGTTGATGTTATTTCAATAAAATACGAGGGCAGATTGATATTGAAACTATCTAGCGCTAGATGGCAGCACAAACACAATTTTTTTTAATTGCGATCTGGCAAACGTCAGCTGTTAAAATTTCACCCAAATTCATCGATTAGTTTATTTGTTGTAGTCGCGGCCAAACAAGCACTGCAACAATACCATCAACAGGAAGGCCAAAAGAGGTGGTTACTGAAGAAAATATCAAGAAAATCAAGGCCAAAAGAGGTGGTTACTGAAGAAAATATCAAGAAAACCTCGATATCGTTATGAATGATTGCCGAGTCAAGTTACGTGAGATTGTTGAAATGGTAAATATATCATATGAACGTGTGTTCAACATTTTGCATGAACATTTGCATATGAAAAAGCTATTGGCAAGATGGATGCCGCGTTTGCTCAGTGCCGAACAAAAACGAGTTCGACAGACCACTTCACAGCGGTGTTTGGAGATGATAAAGCGTAATCCTGTTGATTTTTGGCGTCGATTAATAACTGTTGATGAAACGTGGGTCAACCACTACACACCTGAAACCAAAAATCAATTCAAACAATGGGTGGAAGCTGGTGGAAGTGCTCGAAGAAGGCGAAGACAGTGAAATCGGCTGGCAAGGTTATGGCCACTGTATTTTGGGATGCACACGGAATATTGCTCATCGATTGTCTTGAAAAAGGATCCACAATCACAGGAAAGTATTATCGTGCATTATTGAATCAATTGATTGATGCAATCAAGAAAAAACGACCACATTCAAAGAAGAAAAAAGTGCTCTTTGTTCAAGACAACGCACCGGTTCACACAGCATTAGATACGATGCTAAAATTAGACTTCGAATTGGTTGATCATCCACCTTATAGTCCAGATTTAGCTCCTAGTGACTTTTTCCTGTTTCCAAACTTGAAAAATGGCTCACAGGAAAAAGATTCATCTCAAACGAAGAAGTGATTATCGAAACTAACACGTATTTTGAGGGGTTCCCAAAATCGTATTATTCTTACTTAGTTTAGAACAAAATTTAGTTCTTTGGTTATACATCCAACTCCTATAGAAGGCCTTCTATGTAAGGAAACTGCTACAAATTAAAATAGACAACATTACTTAAGTGTTTATTATGTACAGTAGAGAAAACAAAAATGGGAAACATTGGTTCTACAATTTAAATAAGTATATCTGCATTAAGGTTTATTATTAACTCGGGGGGCTTCATGCATTATTTACTAACAGTTCAGGTAAACTTTCATGCATTGATATAATTGTTTTCTTGTATTTATTTTATTTATTTCGAGACTCCACCTTCAACATATTTTATTTTTAACATTGAATGAATACGTTTAATATTTTAAAGGTTTTTTTTTTGTTTTGTATCTTTAGATTTTTCATTAATTTCTCTATAAGAAATCTCAAACTCATTCTCACTATTTTAACATCTATTTACCTAATTAACAAGCTACTGAAAATTTTATGAAAGTATTGATCTTTTATTGTGCAGGTAAAGAGATGCACCGATAAACAATCGTTTAATTACAACGTCTTAACACCCTCTTAACTTAGTTTCGATTTAGTTACTTATTACGTATTCAGGAAATTAAATACGTGTTTGGCCTTATTATTTAAAAGAAATTTAGAAACTGTCTCTTTTCATCAAAATGATTGCAAACGAAAACAGCTACACTCTTATTGCGTATTTTAGAAATTAAAAAATGTTAAAAACCAAAACTTCCCTCGTGTCACGATTAATACGGTACATTAAATAGATATTTATTACGCAACATGCTTAAGATAGTGAGAATGAGATTGAAACTTGATATAAAGAAATTGTTGAAAAATCATAAAATAAAAACAAAATATTAAATTCCTTGAATATTAAAAAATAAAATGTGACAAACGTGAAGCAGTAACCTCCGGGCAGGATTGAATACAAGAAAACGATTTACCTGAACTGTAATTCTTCACCACTATTCTTTGTTTAATTCTAAACAATGTACGAAGTTAAAGTAGGGATATGCTAATTTAACTTGCAGAACCTAGGGTCTCCCATTTTTGTTATCTGAATGGTGCATACTAAAAAACGTTAATATATTTGCCTATAAATTATAGTTCACAATATATTCCCAACAATCCCAGCAAATGAAAATATAACACAAAATTTATAACGTACTACAAATCAAAAATTTAAAATTTGTATTTATTTATTCCACATTAAAATAATTATACTTTTTATCAAAACCTTTTACGTGTGTTTAGAATTACTAGTTGATGTTAAATATGTAGTAATCCGTTTTATGAAAGTAGTGGAACTGACGTATTAATGTTATGGACATAAGTCAACATTTACCCACATCTAAGCGAAAAATTCTTTACTTCATTTTCACCGTACCCAAAAAAAAACCTTTCGGAATTTGTTTGTAAACTTTTGATATTCGGGACGTAGTAAAAAGTAATAATTTAGAAATAAAACACTGTTACGAGTGTCTACAAGAATCCATTCACATTGATCAGTCTGTTCCGAGAATAAATTTATCAAATTACCGTAGTTGTTGCCTCAGACAAATATACAGGGTGGCCCATTAGTGCGAGGAAGGTGGATGGATATCTCGGAAAATATTGGGGTTAGAAAAAAACTTTCGCAATGAAAGTTGTGTAAATCAATGAGATGCACATTTTTGTTTATACATGGTGTTTCATAAAAGTGCGACATATCAAAGTTATGTTTTTAAATGGAACTACCCTTTTTTATTACAAATTTGATTTCTTGTGAAATTCTAATGTAAGTTTGTGCATTATACATAGTATCTAAAATGGAGGGTTTTGAATTATTGCACTTTTCAGGAAAAATTGACGTTTCGAAAAAATTAAATAACTCAGTTATCCTGGATTTTATCAATTGCGATTTCGTAGCTTTAATATGCATTACATGTGCTAACTAAAGGTAGTTGTTCACCTTTCTAACCTTTCTAACCTTGCTAAGTTTTGAGTAATCAATTATTTTAATTGAACTCCCTAAATTCATGGATAACTTGATTTTTCAAATGGCACCACCTAATTTTTTTACGTGCCGTTGAACATGAAATTTAATAAGCTTTTTAATGATGAGGTTGTAGGTATCTAACTCTTAAGGATTTTGCGGATTTTTAAGTAATAGTTAGATACCTACAATCTGATCATTAGAAAGCTTATAAGATTCTACGTTCAATTTACCATTTGAAATAATCAAGTTATCCATGAATTTAGGGAGTTCAATTTATATAACTGATTACTTACAACCAAGCGAGATTGGAAAGGTGAACAACTAGCTGTGGTTAGCACATGTAATGCATATTAAAGCCGCGAAATCGCAATTGGATAAATTCCAGGATAACTGAGTTATTTAATTTTTCGAAACGTCAATTTTCCGAAAAATGAAATAATGCGAAAACCCTCTAGTTTAGACACTATGTATAATGCATAAAGTCACATTAAAATTTCCGAAGAAACCCAAATTTGTAATAAAAATTGGGTGGTTCTATTTAAAAAAACATAACTTTGGTATGCCGCACTTTTATGGAACACCCTGTATAAACGAAAATAATTTTATAACGTGCAGCTCATTGATTTGCACAACTTTCATTGCGAAAGTTTTTTTCTAACTCGAATATTTACCGAGATATCCACCTTCCTCGCACTAATGGGCAACCCTGTAGATAAGGAACGTATCACGTATAGTACAATGTACAAAAAAATGTCCCAGAAAGTACATCTAGTATAATCGTTTTTTTGTATTAAACTGGAAATTTGTTCAGAACATTTATATGTATGAGTATGACCCAACATTTAATAAATTCGTGAGTATAAAACAATTTTATATCTACCTCTACCTACATTGGATAACATTTAATCGTTCTAGTGCACATTAATCTGATAAAATTATTGTTCTGGGGGTAGTCTGACCAATTGTTAAAAACATTTTTTAATACTGATTGTAATAAAATATATTTAAAAAATTCGAAAGTCTGCACATCTAACATTAGAGAAATAAAAAAATGAGAAACGAGTTATCTGCCAAAAAACTAGTTCCAAAAATAAATAAACATAAAGTAAACTTTGTCGCCACAAGGGTTGTTATCCCTTTTCATCTATTAAGACACCGGGTCCTCGTGGAGTCATAAACAAGTGCAACTTCAACATGTTTTATTCGTAAACAACTAAAACAATTTTATTTATATTAAAATACACGATGTGTTTGATAATAAATGAGCAATAAAAAATACATTAAAAGAAGCAAAGCGGAAAGAAACATTTTAATTTGTTTTAAATAAATATTAATGATATTTTAACTCTTGTTTTAACTAATATCATGTACCGAGTGCAAAGTAATTACTTTCGTTTTCAATTGCACAACGTACTCGGAAACAGGTGTAAAAATTGGCAGACGACACTTTGTTGTTTCAAAACTAAACGCAAAATTGTTCAAATTTAAAATAAGCACCCGGAAGTCGAAACTTGTTCAAAAAGAAAAAAAAACAAACGTCAGTCACACGGTATAACGAACTTGGCTTTCGAATTTTATCGGTGCGAAATTCATAATCAAGTTGGCGCTGAACCCGAAAAACAAAAGCGAATCGCGACCGGTAAAACAAACGAATTTGAAATGGAAAATCACAAAGAATGCATTGCGTTATTTCTTGATAAATATTCGTAATTGAAAACCTTGAAAACGAACCTGTAATAAAACCGGCCTTTTAGATCTTGCGATAAATGAACGAATTTTTCGAAATTGTTAAAGGTCACGGTGATATCACAAACTAAATCACGTTAACACAAGAACACGATTTTTTGTTTACATAGTCGCGTACTAAACGAGGTTACCTCTAACATTTCTTGAACGAAACTGAACTCTTAAAACAAGTGTCGGTTACACAGCGCCACACAGTCGATGCGGTCAGATGAAGAAGTTACTCCTGATGCTTATCTCGTTAGAAATCTGTCTATTGTCTTTCAGGATGCTGTAATCGCAACCGTAAATTGGGCAACAATCAAATTTGGAAACATTCAATCAAGATCTTTCCTGTCTTGTTGTTTAAATACGAATCGAGAGGATCACAAACAACGAACGTTTTTTGCACAGTCATCTGCAGTAATTTAATATTTGTAAGATTAAATAATTGCGATTATTGACTTTGATTTTTAAAATTCCTTACTGCAAAAGACCGTATGTTTATTGAACAGATAAAGTAGAAAGTGCGTTATTATGTACATGTTATGTGAAAATCAAACATTTAGTTCATTGTGGGATTAGTAGAAAATATTTTTAATTTGGTGAAAGGTAGTTCAATTCCTCAATAAATGGCAAAACGATTACTAAATAGATCAAATTTTTATCTCACTTTTACCTGTACTTTTACGCACTTTTACGAATGTTCTTTTTTTAATTATCCTCAAATGAAATCGAAAATAAAATCAGATTTTTTAGAAAATACCATTTAATCGAATCAATGAAATTCATAAATTCTATTCGTTTGCGTAATTGATGTAGTAATTTTAGGACATTCTTAAAAACCTCTTCAAATATCACTCACAATCAATCAAATACTTACGTAGGAACATCTTATTTGGATGAAAATTGTTTTCAATAAATAACCGATATTGACGCGATTTGAATTTGTCACCATTTTTGTAAGATATCTTGGAAAAAGAACAATTTTACAGCTGAAAGTTTAATATTATAAAAATGGAGCGTTATACGATACAACAACGTGTTTTCATTGAGGCAAGAAGAAATTAAACGCTGCATTACATAATTCAGCCACAATAATACAGAAATGTCATGAAAAATATTGACAAAAGGGTGCTAGTGTGCCAGCAAAGCAGTGGAGACCACTTGCCTGATGTGTTATTCCATAAATAACCCTATCCTATATTATAGTTTATGATTCAATAAATAAATAATAATCTAAAGACTAAGAAATGTGTTTTCTATTTCATTCAAATCTTGCGTTAATTTTGGAACACCATTATTTTCAAAAATACCCAAAAAACTTTCTATTTCAGTCGTTTTGCTCAAAACGTAATCAAACCTACGTTGTTAATAGGTAACATCTACACAAAACCCAAAAAAAGGAATTTGTTGCATTCGTCAAAAATTACTTGATTATTTATTAATTTTATTTAATCTGTACGTCCTATTATTGTCCTATTTTACTATTGAACTTAATTACTTCTTTATATCCCTGGAAGAAATTGGTGAAATATGTGCAGTCTATTGCATTCCAGAGAAAATCCAAGTTATGTAAATGTACACGTAACACGAATAGTAAGTTAAGTTTTGTGTAGTTTTGTTTGTCGTTCGATGTAGGCTACGTATTGTGTTTGAGCATTGTATAAAAAAATTCAATTATTCCACCTGTGGTGATTTAAAACCGTGAAGGTCATATCACAACCACGAAGAAAATTAAACCACTACAACTTATACAAGTACAAACAGTCAAATAGAAATGTAGTATTAAAGGTAAATTTTTAATTATGTTTTCTTTTTGTTAATTTCTTCATTATTTGCTCATTTAGTTTACTTAATTAATTGTTATATATTATTGTTCTTATTTTATTCATATCTGGTTTTTAACAAATGCCTTTCTGTAAAAGAAATTGAATGAAATAAAAAAATAGAGGGCGGAGTAAGATTTATTTTAATAATGAGAAATATGATATGAGATTCTATTTTATTATAATTTGCGAAATGTTGAGATTTGAGTAGACCGATAGTGGAGACCCAAGTAAATAGTGAGCCGGCAACGAACGATGTTGTTTGGTGTGTTTGAATATCCCTTAACCATTTCCCCTCGGTGCAGAGTTGCCCGACTCAACGTCGTGGTTTCAAAGGGGGTATTGAGGGCTACGTAAATAACATAATCCAAGTAGAGAGGGTAACCTTATTAGGTACCCCCCAACCGGTCATTAAAATGCCAACTACGTTGAGCGTCCTTGGAAGCCTCAACTTATTTCAGGTAACACTAGCTCGAAGAGTAAATTAATTTATATAAATACTATATGGAGTAATTAAATGGACCTAGTTAACCAAATGATGTCAAAGATAGGGGGAGTTCCCCGGTAAGTTCAAAAAGTGTTCTTTGTTCATCAGATGAGTAATTGTGATTTTATTTGCAAATCTCCCGCTATCGTGTCAGCTGTTGGAGTGAACCGTTTTGTGAGAATTCACGGGTTTTTTGTGAGACAAACAGCTCTAGTAATTTATATACATATTTTACAATAGAAAGTCAAGCATTAAACATTATAAAACGATAATAAACTATAACAATATTCAATTTATTTATCATTTACATATTTTTTCTCCATACTCTTGTATCCTCGTTGTTCTACTGCTTGTCTTCCTTACTCTTCCCATCCTTAGTCTACCCATTGTTTTTACACTTAGTTTTTCTTCAATTACCTTTTCCATTGGTTTAATATTTAGTTATTGCATCACTATTGTGTTACACTTTTTTTGACAAACATAAATAGTAGGTTACATAGCGGTTAGCACGCCATTGACATTATCCGTAATTTTGTTAGAATGCTAATCATTATGTTTTGGGTAGTAGTAATGTCAAGTTCCCGGAGCTTTTGAAAAACTCTCATCCGTAACTGCTCTTCGTTTTAGGTTACATCGGACAAACCTGAAAGGTTATTTGGCGGTTTGTCATTCTTGGGTACAAATGGGATGTTGTTTCTAGTTAACCAATTCTACGTTAATCTTACATAATGACAAGAAACCGCGTCGAACCAGAAAACCGTTGTTATGATTTGTTTGACAGAGTGAAATCCTTTATGTCGTCTAAAAATATTGCTCTATTGTTTTTCAAATGTTGCACTCTACAATATTTTTTTAAAAATTTTCCCTTTTTCTACAAACTACATCAGTTTTGGCTATTTCTCTTTTTGCAGTTGTGTAGGAAATTTTCTATCAAATTCTCTAATGAAAATACCCTTCCTGTGTTTGGAGCTGGTTAAAAACGTTCGGTTGTGGAGAGTACCACCTAATAAAGATTTACTTAAGAACTATAGATCAAGCCGTTTCATGTCATATGTACATGAGCTTCAAACGCATTAACAATAAATAAGTTACTTAAATAATAAAACTTAGCTGTAATCTGATGGATGCAGTTCTAAGAGTAGGAGTTTTCTGCTAGCGACAATATCGACAGTTTGGGAAGTTAGGTAACCCCAAGATTCCTCTTAGGGGAGGTGTGCGAAGAGAAACGGAAGGCGATATGCTCCCTCAACGAAGTTATGAAGCATAACCAACCCCTGTCAAACGTGGTAGCCACCGGTTGCCTGCAGCTTATCTAATGCGAAACCGTAGTGTGGTTTTTAATTGACAAGGAAGGTCTTAATCAGCCACTCCAGCACCCTCAGGAGTTATCCAGGTATAACACACAGCGAAATCATAAGGTCAATAAACGTGCTAAAAGAATTTCACGTGGCAATTAAAATGAATACAAACAGAAAAAGAAAAGCAATGTGCACTCACTGTGAATTTAGCCGGATTTAAACTTAACCAATAATTTTATTAGAAATCTTGTAACACAGATAAATGATTTGTGTAAATTTCAATTTTACGCTGCACGCTAAACCACCTGTGCGGAAGAAGAAAAATGTCCGCTGTTCATTTAGGAATCTTACTCGAATTTTATTTTCAACCAATAGAAAGTTAGCAAAATGCGCGCCAAATACGACTTTCGTCGTAACATATTACTCGCGACACACGTTTTATATTGCTCTCGACACCCGTCCCATCTTCCTAAAATAAAACCGTAACAGCCTACGACGACGAATAATTTTTTTAATATTCTCCCATAAATGGTCTATTGGGTTTATGTCAGGACTATTGGTTAACCATTCAATCACTGGAATATCCTCAACAGCATTTAAATAGCCCATAACATGCCTGACCACATAGGGCCGAGCATTATCATGCATTAACAAAAAAATCGGCTTAACAAAAGGAGCAAATGGCAATATATGGTCAACAACGATGTGTTCAAGATCCGCATTCATTGACCTAACCCGAACAATACAGAGTCACCACCAAACAGGCCTTCGCTAGACACGTTCATGTTCATCAGGAGATTTAAGGCTAATTCTCGTTCCATCTGAGAATAAAGCAATTTTTCAATCATCAACAGTTCAATTTTAATGATTTCTTGCTAAACGCAATCTTTGAATTTTGTGTTCTATGATGAGCAGATGCCGACATATTCTGGGATCTCTTGTGCCAGGGTGAAATTAAACTGGGAAGCGTAAAACTTACACTTAAAAAAACCCCTCTTATGTTCAGTCGGTTTAATAAACCCCGAAACAGAAACGCTTTGTCCATGACACGTCAAGCAAATTTGGTGAACAAATTACTTTGATTGACAACTTGGTCAAGTTAAGCACTTCCAAATTGATAGTCACAAATCACTTTTTGTCGCTAAAAAGAAAATTTATTAAATAAGGAAACTCTTAGGTATTCATGGATGAGTATATAACTCTTGGTAACATATCCGAAATTCCAAATTCTATTTTTCTCATCACGTCGTTTTTAAAGAAAGTAACTTGAAAACTAAAACTCAGGGTGCATTTGATGTTCGGCAGAACTTCTACTACCATCAACTTGCGGATTTTGTGATTCAAAGTGATCTCTTCTTAATCCTGATTAAAGTTCAGGCACATATATCAAACAATGTATCCTTAATCATATGAAATATCAGAAATTAATATGACAGAGTAGTTCACAATATGCGCTCCAATGCTACCAGCGTAATACTCTGGTTTTGAACCAGAATGTCCTCATGTGTGGTACATATCTACAATAACGTAATTAAGATCCTTGACCGAAACGGATTGAGTTTCGTAAGTGGTTATCTAATGATTAACAGTTTTTGAACACTGTACAAAGACACTTCTAAACACTTCGATAGCTTCTATTTGAAAGAGCTTTTGACCCATAAATGCGTACTGCCTCATTCATCTCAATACATTATGGGTGATCTATCCAAAGATCCAGCCAAGGCTAACAACTGAAGCTTTTATTGCTACTTTTAGAAAGTTTTGTGTAAGACCCAGTAAATCTCATACTATGTACACTCATGAAATTTAAAACTTAAACACCACAATTTCTGTAAACAAAAGTTTGCACATTGTAAAGCGGGCTTAAGGGTATCATTTACAATTCTAACCGCAGGTAGTCTCAGCAGGGGTTATCTTATAGAAGGACTGTAGAATAAATCATTACACTAAGCACGTTTTAGAAAATAGGTAGTTTACGTTGCTTACTTAATTTTTTTCTTGAAATAATATATTTGAAGGTATCGCTAATTAAACACCATAGCTCGATTAATTATCGAATCAAAATTTTGTTTAGGAAATGTTTACAAAATAAAATTAGAAATAATTATGGTATTACTATATAAATAAATATAAGAAATCAATAATGGGTGTGACCTCCATTATTATTGATACATTCTTGGAGGCGTCTGCTCATTGACGCTATCAAGGTATCAATATAATTAATATTAATCGTTTCCCATGCGGTATCAATGGCTGCAATTAGTGCATTACGGTTTACTGGTATAAAATTTGGCCCTTGTTGTCTTCGGATAACAGCAAGTATTCGAGCCCAAACATTTTCGATAATGTTAAAATCTGGGCTTTTTGCTGGCCAGGGTAACAGCTCCAAGTTATTTGCTTGTATCCAGTTGCGCACAACCTGCGAAGTATAGGGTCATCATATCCCGATAGTTAATTATCGAATGTTCCAAGAAAATATGTGTAAATAGTAAATGGAATCTACTAACGTAACGTT
Source organism: Abscondita cerata (assembly GCA_030710515.1). NCBI lineage: Eukaryota > Metazoa > Arthropoda > Insecta > Coleoptera > Lampyridae > Abscondita > Abscondita cerata. The sequence goes on along the minus strand of JALBCR010002472.1, from coordinate 303,106 downwards.
AAGTCGTTAATTATAGTTACATAACTCTCCTTTCATAAGATATAGTTCATATTAATATGCTTATTGTAAAGCTTCGTACACACCTGAACAACAAACCGAGGAACAAACAGAACAACGAACCGAACGGCAATCGGAACATTAATTTGGACGGTGCTACGTACGAATTTTAGAACAGATTCGCAAGTCCTGATTGTTCCACGAACGGTTTGCGGCGTTCCCGCAACTTGTCGGTTTTTTCTCCGACATCAAAGAAAATGCGCGCGAATGCGTTTGCAGGTTTGGACGAATCTAAACAAAACGGCGAACAAACTTATGCGGGAGAATTAAATTATTTATTTTTGTCCTCCCTTTTGTGGGTTTGTTGTGTTTTAGGTAATATTATGGAGTTGACAGAAGAAAAATGTTTTAAATTAATCAGTGTTTAAGAATGCAAGAAAAAATGATGTCCCTATTAGCATCATTTGGGCGGGAAATTTCCAAAATAAAAAAAAAGCGAAGTAAATTATAATTTTTACTCTTCTTTGTGCGTAAAAATTTGGTTGGCACTATCTTCTTGTTTTCCGCAATTTTCTCTTCTCAATAATAAATATATATGAACTGAAAACTACTGAAAATAATTATGGGAACAGCACAAACGTTCCGTTTGTTGTTCGGATTGTGGAAATCATAAAAGATCGTTTGTCGTTCTGTTTGACTTTCGGTTCGTTGTTATGTTTGTTGCTCGGTTTGTTGTTCAGGTGTGTACGAAGCTTTACAACTTAAGCAACAATTTTTGGCGAATAAAGATTAGTTTGTGATGTAATATTAGAAACACAAATTTATATCATATCAAATTTATGACAACTTAAAACCAAGAACGTGTATGTTATTGCTAAGAAATTATTAAGGAAAAAGCGCAATTGCAGTGTAAATATTTATAATTAGATATTTTCGAAAGTTTATAAGTCCTCTATTGTAATCTTAATACTTAAAAGAAAATCCTGTCCATTAGCATTATAAGGAAATGGCTTTACTTTATGAATAAGTTTCAATAACAATAGAATATCCTTGCTTGTTTAATTTACTTCCTTTGAGTCATATTGCTCTAAGGGTTGTTACATTGGTCATTAGAAGTATGTAATAAATAAACAATTACCTACTGTTTGAGAAGGGGTAGTGTGAACCAATAAATAAAGTAAGAAATGTAAATTCCATTTTAGTTTAAAATTTCAAGTGTTGTGAAAATGCCACCTCATCTCGGTGCTGATTTGAAAGCGCGGATTGTTTCGGAATTAGCGGCGGGCCGTAGCGTGCGTGAAATTTCACGTATGTTAGATATACCAAAAGCACCGTAGGGCATTACCGAGTAAAATGGAATCTTGAACACACTTTGGAAAGAGCCATCGGAAGTGGTAGACCTAAAGTATCTACACGTGCTCAAGATCTCGAGTTGTTTCATTACGTAACAGAACAACCATTTGCTACATACTCAGGGCTATAGCAGATACACATTTTCCCGGATGCCGTATAACTGCACAAAAAGATTAAAGGAGATGGGAATAAAGAAGTATAATGCTGCTGCGAAAGAAGTTCTCAGTGACGAAAATATGAGACGTCGTCTGGAATTTGCAAGGCGATATGTGAACGAACCTTTGGAATTTTGGAATCGAGTGATTTTTAGCGACGAAAAAACGTTCAATAGCCGCAACGATGGACCACTAAAAGTTTTTAGAATGGAAGGAACTCGTTACGAAAATAATCACATATGTCCTAAAAACGAAGTGGTTATTTTTCTGTGAATGTGTGGGGTTGGGTTAGCGCGCGGGGTCCAGGAGTTTGTTGGGCTATCGATGGACGTCTTGATTCTGCTGCGTATTTAGATATTTTGGAAACTATTATGAAACCTTCAGTCGAAGTGTTTTATCCAGACGAAGATTATATTTTCCAACAAGTAAGTATTCTTATTTCACTATACTTTCTCCAAAAAATAGTTCGGGATCTGTTGAATTAACATTTTCATAATGTATTTTTGTTGTTAAAGGACAACGCCCCTATTCATACTTCGCGGGTTGTGCGCAATTGGATACGAGAAAATAACTTGGAGCTGTTACCCTGGCCAGCAAAAGCCCAGATTTTAACATTATCGAAAATGTTTGGGCTCGAATACTTGCTGTTATCCGAAGACAACAAGGGCCAAATTTTATACCAGTAAACCGTAATGCACTAATTGCAGCCATTGATACCGCATGGGAAACGATTAATATTAATTATATTGATACCTTGATAGCGTCAATGAGCAGACGCCTCCAAGAATGTATCAATAATAATGGAGGTCACACCCATTATTGATTTCTTATATTTATTTATATAGTAATACCTTTATTTAAAAAAAAGTTTTCATTTAATTTTAAACTATAACTTGGTATCTTAATTATAATTATGTAATAAATTCTTGTCAAAAACTAAATATATACGTTGACAATAAGAATTGCCTTAGTTTTTATTTTCACTTTTTATATTAACTACAGAAAAAATGAAACGTCATAAAATATACATTTTGTAAGGACTAAATATTATGAATAGAGAGTTTAATGATTTTTTTTAATAACTTACAATAATTAGTAGGTTAGATTTATTTAAAAATAAGTAATAATCAGTCAACCCAAATAACCATGTTTAGTTTTTGATTTAATTTAAAAGTTATTGCTTGTAGACGTTTTTTAAATCAAAATTATTTCTAATTTTATTGTAAACATTTCCTAAACAAAATTTTGATTCGATAATTAATCGAGCTATGGTGTTTAATTAGCGATACCTTCAAATATATTCTTTAAAGAAAAAATTAAGTAAGCAACGTAAATTACCTATTTTCTAAAACGTGCTTAGTGTAATGATTCATTCTACAGTCCTTCTATAAGATAACCCCTGCTGAGACTACCTGCTGTTAGAATTGTAAATGATACCCTTAAGCCCGCTTCACAATGTGCAAACTTTTGTTTACAGAAATTGTGGTGTCCAAGTTTTAAATTTCATGAGTGTACATACGCAATAATCACAGATTTGAAGCCAAAATCGATCTAAATTTAATTTGAAACTATAATGAACTATAATATATGAAAGTGCACTTGTATATACAAAAGGTGGGTACTATTTATAAACACATTGTTCCAATACTGCAAAATAACTTTGCGTTTACTAACAAATGATATGCAAATTATCGCACGTAGTAACTGTTGATAGTGGTTGTACTCGATAAACAACTGTAACTGAATCATTATATTAATAATTAATTGATAGCCAAATCATTAAGTGACTTTGTTGTTCGTAATCGAAACAGATCACATAGAATTTATATGAGTGTTTTGTCTCTTGTTTCATCGTAAGTTGATGAGATTGTAAATATTCGTGTTGTTTATTGTATTGCTTGCTACCAAGTTCTTGGGATTGTGGATTCAGATTCAGAACTGATAAGACAAGAATGTAAAAATGGTCAAATTAGTTGATATTTTAATCACTCACAGTTTTCCCATCAGTTTAAGAAATTAAATCTAACCCGTAATTTTCCAAATCTTCAGCTTGAATTATTTAAAATACAACATCTATTACTAAATATAAAGTTTTGATACTAGATAAATCAGTAACATGCAACTAATAAAAATATAATCACATAATACTTAACGCAGAGTACATCTACTTCTAGTCAAGATTTATTTATTTGTTTTCTTTCATAATTGGAATAATTTGAAAAATGCACAAAAGAATTCGTAGAAAGGCATTTATTAAGGTGGGAAATATCATAGATACTTTCAATTTTTGCAAAAGAATTCCAATTTATTATTGTTTCAAAAATGTAGTTTATAAAAATGATTCCCAAATCGTTAAATTTCGCTGACGTTCACTGTTTCTGTAGTCATCATTGTTAAAGTTATTTTGATAGATTACTGATTAAAAATACATAATATGATTGACGAGAAAATAGGCAATGGTTAAAAATGAAAGAATGTAAAACCGAATTTTATAATCAATGGTAAAACCCAAAGTTTTACTATTTTAAAATCCCTTCAACAATATTTAGTAAGAAAAAAAAAGATTGGCGATCGTGAAGTTGGCACGCATATGAGAGGACTAACAAAAATTTTATAGTCGATCCTTAGTGCTTCTTAGTGCTCCATAAAAGAAATTGACTCTCCCACGTGCTTTCAAAACAATTCAAATTTTAAAAGGCTCTTTAATAGAAGCATTAACAAAACTTTATTATTGTGAATAGTTAGTCCTGTTAGTGCTTCCTAAAAGAAATTAACCCCCAAATGTGTAACAAAAAAAATGAAATTATAAAAGGCGTTCCAACTTCACCCTTGATTATAAACACTAACAAAAATTGTTAGTCAATATATTGTTAGTGCTTCATAAAAATCATATCGTATAAGCGTTTAAAAAACAATTTCGAAGGGCGTGTTAAATTCACACCAGAAGCACTAATAAAAACTTTATATTCGATCGTTAGTGCTTCGTTAGTGGTTCTTAGTGATTTATGAAAGAAATTATAACCTCCGAGCTTGGCAAATATTCTTATTCTATAGGGCGAGCCAACATCACGCTACCTCAGAAGCACAAACTAAAATTTTATACTCACATTGTTAGTGCTTCTAAGTGGTTTATAAAACAATCAAATTCCAAAGGGCGGGCAAACATTACGCTTCATTAGAAGCACTAACAAAAATTTTATGATCGATCGTTAGTGCTTCTTAGTGCTTTATAAATGAAATTATCCAAACGTTTTTAAGGAAATCCCAATTCTAAAGTACGTGTCAATTTCTCATCAGAAACACTATATTGACGAAATGCCTACTAATTCTAATGATTTGGAAATTATATGTTATAACCTCGAGAAAAATAGTAGTTATTACTAGAAGGCTCTATTTAAGTTTCGCTCAGACTGCATCGGTACTTATATAAACGTCACTTTCAAGCGCTAACTAACAAATCACTAACTATCAGCTATAAAGTTTATATTAGTGCTTGTGCCATAAATTTGGCACGCCCTTAAAAATTTGAATTCTCTAATAACGCTTGTGACAGATTTTTTTTATGAAACACTAAGAAGCACTAACAAAGCATCAACGATTTACTATAATATTTTTATTAGTTTCTTCTAACAAAGCGTGATGTTGACATGTTCTATAGAATTTGATTTTTTCTGCACACGCTTGGGGAATATAATTTCTTTCATGAAGCGCTAAGAAGCACACACGAAGCACTATAAATTGACTATAAAATCTTCGTTAGTGCTTCTAATGAAGCGTGAAGTTGGCATGTCTTTTAAAATTTGAAAGCGCATGGGAGAGAGAATTTCTTTAATGAAGCACTAAAAACCACTAACGAAACAATAACGATGGGCTATACAATTTTCACTGACCTGACTTCCGTTCGTGTATAAACACAATACCTAAGAAACCACTGATTCGATTTTTGTGAAACTTGGCATGATAGATATTATTCATGATAATAAAAGAAAATATTTAAAATTCCAGTCATAGAACGTATTCAAGGGAATGAGCAAGGTACTGTCTTGAACAAGCCGGTATAAGTACCGATTAACCCGTTCTTATGAGTTATGATTTGTTAGAGCAGCCCCCCCTTTTTTTAGTTAAGATATAATAATTTAATAAATAAAGAAATAATTTCATGTTGCGTCGGTGCAACAGAAATAATTTTATTTATAAATCGTATTTTTGTTGTTCACTTTACACCATACAACCAAGAAAAATTTTGAATGTTTTAAATGTTGTGTATGAAAAATTTCGAAATATTTGTTTCAGTACTGATCTGTCTTACTGAAACATGAGGATCTAAAGTAATGTCACCCATAACCTTTATCTGTGACAGTTCTTTGGTTGAAAAACAGTTCACCTTTCAAAATTCTGCCCTAAATTTCTCTCAAGTTAAACAAAAATATTTTATCTGATGGGATTTCTCGACCGGGAAATCTATTTAGTTGTTTTCATGCCTTACTATTTTATCCACATTCCGCATGCATGAAAGACATGTCTAACTTTTTGATTTTGAATAAGTAACCATTTTAAATGATAATTTTGTAAACACTACAATGCAGTATTGTCTATAGAAATTTGACATTTTAAAAAGATTGTATTATAAATCAGACGTTTTTCTTGCAATCCCTAATGTGGACGGATTTTTCATAGCCGACTTTTATTTTATTTTATTTATAACTTTATCTCAGGATCTTGGATTCTTTAATAAAGTACGTGGTTTGAAACTACACAACAAAATTTTAATACAACTAAAATAATGGAATATTACCAATTTTTATTTATTGATTGCATTTTAATAAATTTTAACTAGCGCAACGTGCACGTTAAATATTTCCGCTAGAATTTTTTTATTTTATATTATATTTTATTTATTACATACTTAACACAGTAAGCTGTACGATGTAATCGGTGCAACCTTCTGCAATTTTTAACGATAACCTGTATGTCCTGAATTTTTAGAATGTTCTTTGTTTGTTGATAACCTCGACGTTTACTGTCAATACTGTTCATATTTACCTTCCAATAATGTTTCATTTACTAATTGCTTCAAAATGCATTTTATTTATTATTGTCCATTTGTATAAAATCGTGATTTTAAAAGGTTAACAAAAATTTTAACACATTCATTGTTTTATACACCATCTTAACTTCACACCCATCATCGTTGGCGACTCTAAAACCGTCTTCCACCCACTTTCACTTCGGTATAGCACGTACACCTAATATCGATTTATCCTCATAGTATACAGTACACAAATTTATCGTAATATTACACAATACAGATAGTTAAAAATTCATATATTGCAACGACCTTGTGATCACTGTAGTATGTATATTTTTTAAGTTAGAAAAAAATTTGCTTTAATAAAATGTGATTAAAAATACATGATTCCATACGGAAAAGAAATTAATATCAAAGGGGGACACCCGGTATAGTGACTAGATTATATTAGCAATTAATTATTTTATAACATAACACTTTTCCAAAATCAAATTACAAACAACTGATGCAGAACTAAAACAAATAGAAGTGTTTTTTTGAAAATTCATTGGGCGTAGTTGCAGTAGTTTCTCAAAGGGCATCTACTCTTTCTTTCATTAATTCCGAAAGCAATTTCTTTGTTAATATATGATCCTGCAAAACAAGCTCTGATCTTGTTTTTTTCTTTGATGTTGTGCTTTCTTTATTGACTTTCTAATTTATGTTTCTTATCTTCCAATGAAATAGATTAGTTTGCGCAAAGACGCAAGATACAAGGGCGCGAGTACACTAGGGCCCCAGTACACTAGGACGCATAATTTTTTATTACGCATATGCGGATCGTACAGCAATTGTTGACTTAAATCTCTTAAAACTTTCGAAATAAAAATTATTATTTCTTAAAAAGTAAATTTTTTTAATTAAAAAAAATTGTAAAGAAGCACGCCCCATAACCACAAAGATGGTCGTTGTCGCACTTGTTTTTCAATGTAATATTGTAATATATTTAAAGAAAGGACAATTATAGTCTCTCTGGTCGGTAATTAATCAATGTTTTTCCTAATGACATTTAATGTAACATTAAATTTGCCAAATTGGTGTAAATTGAAATTAGAACTGCTGGTTATTGCATTGACGCTGGCGTGTTTTTGCAATTTCTATACATTTATAAACGTTGTGCTCCGTAGTAGGAAAAATTCAATACAATACGCGATGCGAAGCGTCTTTCTTGCCTTGAAGGTTTCCTCGGACCTCGGGTTTCCATACACTACCTCCAAGACACTTACGCATCTTGTAACGTGACCACAACTTCTTAATTACCTAGTTATTTTAAGACATTTGTCTTTCTGTTCTTTTAAATTATTACAGAGTCTTATTATACATACGTGCTTGTTGTACAATTACAAAATTAACCGTTTGCACGCCCAAAGGTTCATGCCCCTAAAGGTCTATGCGCCTAAAAATCGCTGCGCCCAAAAGTCCCTCTGTCGAAAAGTTCCTGCGCTTTACCAGCTGTGCCTTAGTGACCGCGTTTTAATGTCCGGATCCCGTATTTGCGTAAATAATGAAGTAAACGTATCAAGGCCAGACGAAAATACATGCATACAGAAAGATTTATTTTAATTAATGAGGACATTTTCAGAGCAATAGACTGGTGAATATAAAGTTGACTTAATCTTTAAGCTATACAGGATACGAGGAAAATACAGTTCTGTTTTAGGCATTTTTAAATAGATCTCAAGCTTCTGAATAACTTAAATCCCAAACTGTATTTTTCTGCCAAAGAATAAAAACAAAAATGTTGAAAGAGTTATCTATTTATATACTAAAATTGAAAATATTACTTAGCTGTCGATTGGACAATTAAAAATTTGTTCGCTAAGAACCTTTACGAATTCTTAAAACAAGAAAGCAACATGCGTTCATGTAAGCAATTCTTTGAAAAAATGTCGCCCAGTAAAATCAACAAACGTATGAATCACAAGTTCTGTGCGAGATTGTACGATTTTTAGTCAAAATCAAAGTGTTATATGAAAAATTCTTCTTTTCTATTATTGATATATGTATACTAATTGTATTTTTCTTATTTAGTCTAATAATAAGTTTAAGACGAATAATATTTGTTTTACTTTCAAGGCTGATTATTTTAGTTCTAAAAATATATATCTAAGTAAAAGCATAATCTATCTTGACTAAATACAATAAACCAGGATGTGTAACAACTTATAATAGTACAAACAAATTTACTCACCCTGTCATTTTGACTTGACGCGGATGATATCACTCCTACGTTGTCTCTGTAAGTGCAAATTAAAATACATTAATTATAATGTTAATATCCAAGAGAGAAGTAAATTTAATTTTGAGAACCAATGCTCATTAGTCATTACAATAAAAAAATTAAAGACACACTTGTTTGTGTGTGAACAAAATGTAGACATTTATCATTGTCTTCAATTCATAGCCACTTTTTTGAAAAATCGCCGAAAGAAGAAGATTAAGTTCCAGAAAAATTGTGCAAAGAAAGAATAAAAACTTCTTGGACGCCTTAAATTTAATTCAAATTATTCATATTGAATAATTTACTTCTACTATTTATTATAAATGAACCTTATCATCAGAGACATTCATTCCCAGCAGTAGATAAACTTCTTCGCTTTATATCGCCATCAGATGACTCTTGCCCAGCCACGCAAAAGTCTGGCATTTGTTTCCATGAACATTTGCATATTTTCTATAACACATAAAATTTAGTGGGTACTTCTACAAGCGCATTGTCTGCTTATGTCAAAATCAAAAATTTAAGATTACGTATATCTACGGTATTTTGGATAAAAAATTAAAAAAGTGTATATTGTAGATGTGATGTTGAAAGAAACACGCCATTATCTGATACTATACCAAACAATAACCAAACACTTCTGTTGTATTTTGGAATAAGGAGAATGTCAGAAAATGGAAGAAGAAATTCACTTAAAGACCAATATAGCGATATATATTACAACATAAATTTAAGCAATGCTAGAAAACTAAGTCCATTAACACTATATGTTAACCTTTTACACCTAGGTTGCATAAACAACCTTGCAAAATGCAAACTGATGAACTCGTTCTAGATAAGCATTTTGCAGACGCATGTAATATGAACCATAAAACTACATATTACTATTCGATAATAAAATGGTGAATAATGATATAGTGTATACAGCAATCAGTATGTGTGGCATTGTACGCAACAAATAAATAATGGTTATCACCACCTAAGTAAAATGTGTGTCTTGCGACATCTCGTGTAAACATTGACACGTATGAATAGTATAAACTAAGAAAAATGGCAACAGTTAACTGTAACGGCATGTGTGTGTTAAAGTGCAAAGCGCTATCTAAGCGATAGCTTTCTGCATCAGGTGTTCTTTTGTTGCGTCTGTACTTCTGTACAAGTTATCTTGGTTTTATCGGCAACGTGTGTTACAAGCATTAAAGCTATCGCTTACATAGCGCTTTGCACTTTAACACACACATGCCGTTACAGTTAACTGTTGGCATTTTTCTTAGTTATCACCACCATACTCGATAGTAAAATGATGGGCACTCATATAGTACAGTATAGTGGTGTCCCCGACGTGATATTTGATGGGAAGACAGACGTGAACAGCAAATAAATTTATATGTTCTAAACCCAAGCTCGCTGAAGTACTCACAAGAAGCCGCCAAACAACAGCTACCATAAGTTTCATTTTTTTTCTTGCTTGGTTGCTTGCCTCAAAGTTCTACAATATTTCAACCGCTTCACCAAAATAATTGCCGCAAGATAAATTGGACGCACGCCATCAGCATCCTCGACTTATACGGCTACTCTCGGATGTAATACGTCATCGCTTTGGGTTGTTAGACAACAAACAACAAAGCCGTTTTATCAACTTTATCGTCCAACAAACGACCACTGTCACGATAAAATATAATAACTGCTGCAAAATCAAAGAAATCAACTGTAACCGATCAACGTTTATAATGGTCCATACCTTCTTCAGAGAACCAACTGACCAAAACGCAATTAGATCTCGTTACAAGATAGCCGTCAACAGTCGAATTCCCAAACACGTCACGAAACTCAGTGATCCAAATCTTCGACGTGCATCAGATTTCTCATTAACGCTGTAAAATATAACAGGCGCCCCTGCACCAATTCTTCTGTAAAAAAACTCAGCATCACAACATGTCAACATCAGCATCAGCAATGTACAATCAACGCAGCAAGTATTACATCACCCAATGACACAATCATCGTATTATTATCGATTTGTTTTCCTGATGATACAATCACATTACTAGATTCGGAAATTGGCTGTTACCCCACTAGCAACTGTATTGAGCAGAACTCTTCTCCCCCGAACCGCGAGTACCTGGCCGATATTTAAGCAACACTCCAAGTACTGTAAGTTTATTAATCGAACTTTTATATCTAAGTCGCGTAAGCAGCGTTGCAAAATGTGAACCGACGACCGACTTCTAGATAAAAATTTTGCATCATTTACAACTCGATGGTAAAATGGTGGGTAATCATATAGTATAGTATGCAGCAACCAGTCTGCTTCCACAAAAGTTTGCTGCAATATTTATTGGACCCAACATTTATTGAACTCATTCCACGAGCATCGTCAACATCGTCGACTACTCTCACATCTAATATGTAATTGCTTTGAGGTATATGGTCAACACACGGCAAAGACGTCCTAGAGCAGCAGCTTCCGCACCCATTTGTCACGGAACTGTCATCGAGGTACTGTCTGTCAGATACAGGTATAAAAACAAGGGACCGTTCCACCTCACGAAGCTTATCATACCAGTTTCAATGCCTTAACGCTGTCAAATATAGCACACGCCCCTGCACCAATTCTCCTATTAACTAACATCTGCACCACATCACGTCAGCATCCGCGTCAGCAATGTTCAATAAACGCAGCAGGTACCACACAACCCAACGACACAATCAACGCACAATCATCGATTTGTTTTTCCGATAGTTGATAACATTGAAGCTAAGACTATCTCCCGCGCCTCTATCGAAGGCTAGATTATCAAAAATGCTTCAAGCACACAATCATCCACTTAAATTCAAAAATCTATTACTACTCCACCAACGAGTGCATTGTGCTGAATTATTTACCACTGGCCCGGGAGTACCTGTGACGACACATGTTACAACATAAATTTAAGCAACGCTCCTAATAGCTTAAGTTTATTAACATGCTAAGCTTTTTATATGTATATTTTCTTGAACAGCCTTACAAAATACAAACCGATGATCTCCTTCCATATAAACATTTTGAAGACGCATATAGGTAATATGAAATAATTGTATTACAACTTGATAGTAAAATGGCGAATAATCATATAATATGTATACATCAGTCAGTCTGTGTCTCGTTGAACGCAACAAATAAATAATCGTTAGCACCACGTCATCTTTCCGATCTCCAAAATAGGCACTTAAGTACAATGCCAAACTAACAAGCACACCATCAGAATATACTTTAAATTGCTTAAACATTGCGAGTATAACTTGTATGAAAAAGTTTTGTCTACAAATTGGCTACATCGTTTACTTTGCAACCTAACAATAATCATCCTTTCCTTACAACACCCCGTAACCAAACAAAACGGTTAATTATTTAAATTATTGACCCAGTTCTTTATTAAGCCTACGTTTTGCATATGAACTACCTTGATAAAGCCTGTACTTCATAGTGTAAACGTCGGCTTAATAAGGCGTTTTATTAATATTAAGTGAAAAACTTTGTTGGACCCAAACCTCTACGCTCCTGGGCCAGTGCTTGCAATAGTTTGGCATTTTCTTTTAACTACTACAAAATAATTTTAAAAAGTATAAATCGATACACTTTCAAAATAAAAGAGGAGCAATGGAGCGAGTCTATTTATCTAGAAAAATTTCTATACCCAAGAAAAAATCTCTTTTGTACAACAAGAACCAACATATGGTATCTATTAGACATTTACAGTCACATATTACAGCATAATTTAAACACTTCTCTGCTGTGAATGACTATCTAGAATATAAAATGTGCAAAGAAGAAAAAAGTACAGATATTTTTGGTAAGCAAATGTCTGGAACTATATGTACTATGTAAAACAAATGCTCATAGAAAAACCTCAAAAGTTAAAAATTAAGAACACCTTAAAGTTTTCGTAACTCCAAAAACATGTCACAAACATTAAATTTTTTTTAAATACCTACTTAAAAGTACAAATTGTCAAATCAAACCACTTCACCAATATAAAACGTACTTACAATCGATTGGGTTGGATGACTCCACGCTGAGCAGTACTATCATGAATCTTAACTTGATTAGGTTGCACTTCTTGACATCCTTCAACGCTTAACTTTCTTTCCTGATAATTAAATATCTGCTCCATCAACGGACTAAGACACTGACTTGCTCCTCCTAAAATCTCATCGATGTTTTTATGTTTCGATATAAACAGCGAACTCGGTTTTTTAGCTTTCAAATAGACCACGTGCTCTTCTTCCTCTTTTGGCATTTCTAAGCCTTCTGGACTGGCACGATCTCCCAAAGGTAAATGTTCGGTATCCTCTAAATCGGATTCTGATGTTTCTGATGAAAGCGCGTTAGGTTTTGGAGGAGTTTCCATCCACCAACTTTTTTCGCCAGAAACTTGATGACTTATTTTGTATTTGGGTTCAGTCTTTGCAGATTTTGAACTTTCCGATAAGTTATCGTCACTCTTCAACCACCAAGGTTTTTCACCAGAATCTATAGGTCGTATGCGGTATTTTTGATAGTGATCTTTCTGGTTTTCTTGTTCTTGCGTGCTGTTATCCGGATAAATTTGCACTCCATCTGGTGGCGTAACGTTTCCGTCTAACCACCACGCTCTTTCGCCGCTATCAACTCGACGCATTATTTTAACTTTAGGTACTCCTTCGAATTTTAACTCGTCTTTACTACCTTTGCTGATTTTACTACTAGTACTCGAGGCCTCTTTATCCGTGCTATCCATCCAATTAATTCTGGAATCAGAATCTTGATGTTTAATTTTTAAAACGCCCGCTACTGGGGTTAATGTTCTCAACAAAAATGATTTCCCTTCAACTTCCGATTTTTCGGATTTTGGCCTAGGACTCATAGGAGGCTTCGGTGACTTTTCTGATCCATCGCCGTGTTCGTTTAACAAAGAGCTTCGAGAAGATAAAAACGATTTGCTTTGTTTTAATTCAGATTTGGTTGATTTGGTTTTTAAATCGTCCTCGCTTCCGCTTGTAGCGGTGGTTGAATTCGAGTGTCCTTCCGAAGGAAGACTGGGCGAGCGTGTATTTGATCGAGCACTTCTGCGATCTGCATTTTCCGAAACGGACCGCTTAGGTAACTTAGACGCAGATGAAGACGACTGCTTGTGATATGAAACGCAACTGGATAAATTTTCGGACACGTCTGTTGCTTCTGATAAAGGAGATTCCGTTTCTGATTCTGCTGGACTTACGGACCCGTTGTGATGCCATTTTCTAGTTTCTGGATTCATGTTCAGGATTGATTTACGAAAGTCTTTGTTTAGAATTGGTTTACCTGAACTGTGCGATGGGATCTTAACAAGTTTAGATTTGGAATCGGACTGAGATAAGCTTGTCTTCGAGTTATTGGTAGATGATTTCGTGCTACTAGATTGTTTCGATGAAGTTTGACTAGGGTTTGTAGAGTTTTTCGAATTTTTTGGACTAGAAAATCTTAAATCTAAGTATGAAGACCAAGGGGTTGCCGACATATTACTAATTTTCGATTTTGTACTGTCGCCAGTAGTATCTGACGTTACTGATTCGGATTTAGTAACGCCAGTCGAAGTCGTATTGGAAGAAGTGCTTGTTTTTTCTCCTACGCTAGGACTAAGTTCTGATACGGTGGAGGATCTACTTGCAGATCGACTAGTTTTGTTACTCTCTGTTTGAGCTGACAATAAATTTAGAATTTCCTTGCTTTTTCTACTTGTGTCTCTATGACTAGAGCTAATACGAGTTGAACTTGGCCTCGTGTAAGCAGTGTGGCTTTTTTCGATAGTATTCTTTGGCAAAAATCTGCTGGTTATGTATTTCTTAGGACCGGAGTCCAAGTCCTCCCTGGACGTAGCACGACTTAGAGGTTTATACTTCGATGCGGTTAAATCTTCTTTAGACTCGTTTCTTGAGGTTCGGGACAAACCAAATTTATCAGTTTTGGTGATTGAAGAGCGACCAGTGTATTTAGGAATTGTTGATGTGGAAGTGGTGGACTCACTTCTGTCGTGACTCACTGATCTTGTATGGATGGATGGTGGGTATAACGAATTGCAGTTATGGATAGATAAAGATGCCAATCTATCTGTCGTGTCTCTTTCCATACTGGGATCTCTCGATCGTGTACCCGGACGCGATATTGATCGATAAGAAACAGGAGGTTGTGTCTTTTCGGTTTCTTTTAAACGCGCGGTTACAGTTGCTCCGCTGTATTTATCTAAAAAAAAGTCTCTATTCTACGCACATTTTGAACTAATAATAGTAGATCTTACCAGAATTTTTAGCATGTGCTGGATCGCAATAATGAGGACTATTGTAGGACCCATATTTTGTTCCTAACCGTAAAGCGGAACTTCTTTCACTGCCCGTTTTAGATTCAGTCGCAGTTCGTGAGTAAACTGGTCCATACTGAAACAATTACCAAAAATAATTAGATGACTCTAACAATTACAAATGCACTAGACACGCAATACCTTTAATGATGTTTCTATCTTTGAACTTGAACTTCCTGAGTAGGTCGATGGATTTAGATTGCCTTTGGTCCATGACGTCTAAAAAATAATAAAAAGATCGCATGAGAAATTTTGGCTGAAAGCCACATGAAAATTGCACTTCCTTTAAGCAACCAGGAAGCACGTTTGGATTTTCTTTTATCTTACGAATTACTAAGACGCTTTTAAAGTTTAAAAATAAAATAAGGTCAAAACTCTAGTTTGTAGGTTATTGATATTACATTTTTTAAATTTACGATTTGAGACGGTGGAAAGAGTTATAAATCAGATGTATTTTAGTAGCCAAAATATAAATTCATTTATACAAAACGTTAAAGTTGTTTCATGGCTCATTTTTTTTCGAGAGGGTTTTTAACATTAGCTTTAGCTGTCAGGAAACGTAGATTAATTGTTGTAACTTTTAAGGGTTCTGTTACTGTAATTTTCAAAGGTACTAAATTAAGAAATGTCAAAATAAACTGTGTGCCAAAATTTGCAAACAATTTCTAAAAAATCGCACTTTTCGGTTAATTTTATGTACGGTTAGTTTAATCAAAATAGCGTTTGTTGTATCTAATCCGTGAAGCCTTAAATTTGTTTTATTCAAATTTTAAAAATTTCTTGTATAACATCAAAACATTGCCACGAGCTTATAGATTCTTTAAAAGTGATTTTGACATATATTCAAATAGAATGAATAAGACAAGCGTACGGGGGGGGGGGGGGGAGTAAAAAAAAATGAAAAAAAAAAAAAAAAAAAATAAAATAAAAATAAAAAAAATAAAAAAAAAAATAAATAAAAGAAATTAAAAAGTAAAGAAGAAATAAAAAGCAAAAAAATTTTTTAAGAAACTTCTCTAAATAATGTTGGACGTCGATGTCTGCTAAACCACCATGGAAGATATCGTGTTAATTTCAAGCAAGAATGAAAACTTGAAAATACGCTCATACATTAAGTGAGGCATCCACAGGATCGGGATAATAAAACATAAAACAAACATAATGACAAGCAGCGGCGCAACAGAGAATCAACCGGCGGGCGGAGAAATATATTTAATCCAACAATTCAAGTAGGATTGGATTCAAAACTAAACGTCTGAAATTAGAAGAAGAATAAGAGCCACAACCTTCGGAAGGTTACAGAATGAAGTAAAAAAATTCCGACATCTAATCAGCATGAAAAAATTGGGAACTCTTCTTGGTGTGGTTTAAAACACAACATCTAGAAAGAAACTGCCGGAAATTTTTTTTAGATAAGAAATGGAGTTATGAATTTTGTATAGATATCAACTTAATCTAAGACACTAAAGAAATGGAAAGCGTTTGAGAAATCCAACAAATGCCTTCAAAATCGTGATGTTGAAAAGCGACATCACCAAACTATTTATTTTGACATTTTAAAAATTCGGTGCATAACATGTTAATAGGACCACACAAAATTGTTGAAAATAATTTAGAAATGAGAGATATGACAGTTATAATTACTATCAAAAGCGAAATCAAAGAATCTTTATCAGAGGAACGACTTCACTGAATTCTCACAGACCATTCGCAAGCACCTCTTTAGGTTAGATGTGCTATGGATCCAGGGTTAGATTGTGTCAAACAACGAATGAGACGTCGTTCCATCAATCCATAAAGTGTGATGTCACACTCTTCTGGAGAAAGGAGTTTCGGAGACCGTTCCTGGAAGATATTCCTCCCATTGAATCCTAGGTCAACTGTGGTATTATGGTCAACAGGAAGAATGCCAACAACTTACTCAAAAACGTATACAGATATGTATATTGATAATAGTTTTTCCTTCCGTTATGTTTTCAGAATATTTTATCCCAGGATCGTACTTAGGACGCCTGGATTCTTTAAGGAATGTTAAATGTGAAGAAAGAAAACATTGTTTCTGGTTAAGGCGACGTTTCGCACCCTAACGTGGGTGCTTCTTCTAGGCCAGTGACCAGATTAAAGGAGTGCTCCATATAAAGATGGAGGTTTATAAACATTCTTTTGTTTTAGGACGAGATTCATCACTCACTTCAATAATTAAAAAACGGGCAATAGACAAGGCAATGCAGTGTTTTAATTATTAAAATGAGTGATGATACCCGTCCTAAAACAAATAATGTTTATAAACCTCCATCTTTATATGGAACACTCCTTTAATCTGGTCACTGGCCTAGAAGAAGCACCCACATTAGGGTGCAAAAGGTTGCCTTAACGGGAAACAGTAACTCTTATCTTCACATTCAACCTTCCTTAAAGGGGTCAGATGTCCTAAGTACAGTCCAACATCATATGTAAACCAACTATTATCCGTTACCAAGATCTGTTCGCTGAATAGAAAGCGTTATAGCACTTGTTTGTGATAATAATACCATTGAATGCAAAGACCAGTTTACTGTGGCGGCGATAAATAGCTAAGCTAATAGCTTGTGGTAAATTGTTATCGATCATTCAAAAAATCTAGCTGTATCGTTCTTTTGTTTAATGCATGAATCACAATGTGTCTATTTCAACGTGATGGGAAATAAATAATAATTTTCTGTTTAATTATTACTGTCTTCTTCTGACTATTATACAACAAACAAGATGACATTTTTAATTTTAATTAAAGAATCCTTATAGGAGAACACAAGGATGGAAATGAAACAACTTTCCACCGTTTTCTAATTTTACGTTTCGGAAACTATTAATTTATTAATAAATACTGTTCTCTTCAGTAGATTCATTTCCATCATTGGGTTCTCTTATAAGAAGGTTTCTTTAATTAAAATTAAAACTATCAAGAAGATGACCAAAATTTAAGAAAACAATTTGGCTAACTGCAAGCATCAGGATAAATCCATGGACTAAACAGAAGAATCATACCTTTCGAATTTTGGATTGATTGACAACAATTTATAATCAGCATATCATCCTCAGCAATTGATCTCCGCAACAATTATTCGCAGCCTCGTATTTAACTCATAAAAAAGTGATAATGGTAATGTCTCGAAAAAAGACCGCTTCGCAGTATATGCAGTCTCGCAATCCACGTCGTCTAGGAATGAAGACAACTGAATATTAATGGCAAAGAATTGTTTGGTGATCAATAGTTAGCCGTAAATTTATTTGGCAATAAATTGGGGGCCGATAAAAGCTGGGAATGAATAGCTGGTGGTAAATTGTTGTCAATCAATCCAAAAATATAACTGTATTGTTCTTTTCTTTAGTACATGGACAATCCTGATGTGATCTACTTCAACATCAGGCAACACACATAATTAATTTTTTTTTTTAAATTAATATTATCCTCTACTGACTATTATACAACGGACAACGTGACCAAAATCTAAAAAATAATTTGGCCTGCTGCAAGCATAAGGATAAAATCGCCTATAAAGTAAGAAGGTAAGATTCGAGACCACGGCCACCGATGACTAAATTACATCATAAATACAATACAATTTCACAAAACACAATCACATACTAATATAGGGCACACAAAAAATATTCTGCAAATTGGTGTTGAGAGGTTGAGTAAGGACAAATCAGATTTCTTGTCTAATATTTATTTCAGGAATAGGGTCGATATTTTACTTTTACAGGAAACACGCTGTGGAGATGAGATTGTTTTGATATTTCTTTAACCTACTTTTTTTTCCGTCATTGTCGTGACTGGCGCTTGGACCGGTCTATTATGTGTTGTCATGCAATGGCTGTGATGTTTTTATTTACCTTCTATAATGTTTACACACTTGGTTAATATTATTACATATGAATACTAGGGTGGGTAAGGGTTGGCATGTTTAGGTTTTAGTGGTTTTCCTAAACCTGGAAGCAAATGCTTTGCCAAAACAAACCAATCCACAATTGCACACGGTTTCGTCACCACACTGTACAGGTTTATACTGATCTTCTGGGGCACCGTACATAATACTTACATCACTATACAATATTTAAAATATACCATACGATTAAATAAATAAATAAATAATCATAAAAGATCAGGGGTTCAAACAACAGTTATTTAAAACCTAACCGCAAGGTTGGAGTCAGATTAGCAAACCCCATCAAAAGGAAGATATCCTGTTTTTATGCATTATTAAATATCAACAATTGTCCTCATTCCTCGCCAATAACTGCATGAATACAATAAAACTAACTAAAGTACCAATACTGTGACGTTCGCATCAGAACAACAAATTTAGCATTCAAATAGAAGATAAACAAAGTTTATCATTCCTGCATGTTTTAGCTACTAAGAAACCTTAAGTAATTCTTTACAACCAAACTTCTGTGAACTGAACGATTTTTCATCAAAAATATCGACTCTAAGAATTTGCGAAATTCTTTCTAAAACACAATCAAAATTTAGACCAAGGAATTGAGCTTTCAGCCACGTGAAAACATTTGATTCAAAAATTAACCAATCGCAATCGAGAGAATTGAGTTTGATCTTCTAAAGTCATCTGATTGGCTTTGACTTGCTCACGGTTTATAACTGCCCACTTATAAGGCAACTACCAAACCAGTACTTTTCTCAGCATCTTAAAAATAAGAAAACCACTTATCCGATTTTATAAACTTGACATATAGGTTATATTTGTAATACGCAGATCTGATCTAATTTTAAGCGTAATTCTTGAAATATTTAGAAAAAAACCTCTATCAGCTGGAACCGCCACATTGTAAAATCAAAAATTATTACACTTCATAATTCAGAAATAAATGGATGCTAATTAAATGCTCCATGTGTTCTCGAGATCAAGCTGCAACCGCCACGCCTAAAAACTAGGAAAGAAACAGTATTATGGAAAAACCGATTCGCTTGGATTGAGGGCTAATTAGGTCCCAATTAAGTAGCATATTGTTAAATAAAATGCCCAATGTTTTTTGGAAAAACGATTCTAGCTTGTGATCAAGCTGCAACCGCCACACCCAAAAACCAAGAAGAACACTCATTAGATGCTAATTAAATGCCCTATTGACGAACTAAGCACTCGATGTTTTTTTTGTAAGATGTGTGGCGGTTCTAGCTGTACAACAAGAATTAGGGCAACTCTTAAAATATAAGAAAGACCCATTAATTTGGAAAAATTTTTACGCAGATATTAAGACCTAATTATATGCTAATGTTTTCAATTTTTTCTTTCTCTATTTTCTAACTAAATACTCAATGCTTTTTGTGTCAATCGTATGGCAGTTGCAGTTTGATCTTAGCAATGGGGCAGTTAATTAGCATTTAATTAGTCCTTAATTCTTGCATAAAAAATTATCCAAACTAATAGTTTAATTAACGCAATCGATTTTCCAAAATAATATTTTCTTCTTAGTTTAAAGGCGTGACGGTTGCAGATTGATTTTTCAAACAAAAGTTGTATGTAATTTTCCACAACTTTTTTTTTAACTATTATTTGATTACTAATAACTATTCTGACGTTTTTTTTTGGGAATGGAAACGTTTTTGTCTCTTTTATTAAGTATACGATTATTGTATAACAAAGTTTTTAAACAATTAAATTAATCATACAAGCAGTCTCCAGTTTAGTAGAAAAAAGCTAGCAAAAGAATCCAAAGCTCTAACTGAAAAGTATTTCTACTTGCATAATTGTAACTTTCAAAAATACATTTAAGGTTATAAAGGCCAAATGTAAGCTGAAACCGTTATAAATAACGATTATGTAAAGAGAGTATAAAAAACCAGGAACTATAAACAAAGATCACGTTTTCTTATATTTTTTATAAATATAAATGGATTACGTGACAATTTGAAGCTAGGATTTGATTATACACTAAATCACAACCATCGTTTAATTTATGTTAGAAAAGTTGCAAGCAGAAATTGAAACTTGTCCTAATTTCGTCTAAATATAAATTATTTTTTTAAGAATCTTTTTTCTCTTCAGACCAGATAATTAGTGAGGCAGTAAATTAAAGTGAATTGATGAAAAGTTTAAGATGACCTAAAAACAATATGAACTGGTCACTGTAAATGAGTAGTAAATCTATTAGCGTCGCTATATCTGTCACTTTTAATTTGTCCCAATTTCGGTATGGTATATCTTTTTTTGTTTTGACATAATTATTTCTTCCATTTTTGATCAATAATATGCTTACAAAATTGCCAATGAAATTTTTCATCAAATACCTATAATTACATAAAAGAATAACAGTCAAGGTATTTAAATTAATTGCAAAACGAACATATTTTTTTTAAACGTAGGTAGGTACCTACATCTTTGTGATTTTATGAGTCGTGAGTCACTTTCGACAACGTTTACCTGTACTTCAACAATGGGTGTACTTATTCTGTTAAATTCCAAAATTTATGACCCGTTCAGCCGTATTTTTTTAGAAATTCAAAACTGGTAACTGGAAAAGTGGTGTACAAATTACTGCAGGTAAAAACGTCGTACAGAGTTGGATAAGGTAAAGAAATTCCCGAAAAAATGCGTCACATGTCAGAACACAATCGATAGACATTTTAACCCTTATCCGGGCAAGGGGGCCTAGTAGGCCCAACGACGGAATCAAACTTCAATATTTATATTAATAAATATAATTTGACTTAATGCATTCCAGAATTCTTTCAAAGCAGTATTTGCTATTTACTTATGAAAAAATTTTGGATTATATTTTGTGTATATTAATCTTATCAGGCAAATCCTTCTAAATACTCATTACCGGGTAAGCGGGCTTAGTAAGCCCTAAATTGTTTATCGAAAAATAATTGCTTTTGAGGATTATCTAATGAGCATCTACATAATTACAGTGTCTTTATATATAGCTAATTAGTGAAAAATTTTGGTTTTACAATAAAAGAAAACTTTCCCTGTATTTATGAAAAGATAATAGTACAAGTATAAATATTCATGCCAATACTTCTTTGAAGTTTAGTTCGTATGCAATTGTGAATGTGATTGTGCCGCATAAGAATGAATCGAAAGTTAACTCACGCAGAACTGGAAAAAATAGCCCAAAATCCATGGAAGGAAGATGACGACGACATAGAATATGTAATTGATTCATCAAGTGACGAGGAAGAAGAAGATCATGTTTCATCTGCTAGTGAAGCTGAAGACATTCAAGAACTGGATGAAGGCGAAGAGATGCATAATTTACATGTTGTTACTACATCGAAATACAGTTCTAAAGATGGCACAGAATGGAGCAGCCAACCTGCTCCTACAGGTCGATCTCGTTCGTGTAACATAATCAAATCAAAGTTGCATAAAGCGATAATACCGCAGGGAAAAATTATTGACGAACCAATTGACGCTTTTTGTTTATTTTTAGACGACGATATAGTCTCTGAAATTGTTTACGTACAAACAATGAAGCCAAATCGATGTTGAAAGATATTATTTGGAAGCCATGTGACAACATCGAAATTCGCGCTTTTTCGGTTTGTTACTGAGCGCTGGCCATCTGAGCGCAAATGAAACCAGCTATGATGTGCTGTGGAGTGCTTTATACGGGCCACCAATTTTTCGAGGGACTATGGGATTGAAAAGATTTAAAATTTATTACGATTTATACGTTTTGATAACAAAGAAACCCGTAATCCACGGAGAAAAAGATAAACTTGCACCTATAAGGGAAATTTGGGAAATGGTCAATAACAATTTCAAAAGCATTACTTACCAGGAGATAATATAACAGTGGATGAACAGCTTGTACCTTTTCGAGGAAGATGTCCATTCCGTCAATATATACCATCAAAACCTGATAAATATGGTTTGAAGATCTGGTGGGCATGCGATTCCCAAACGTACTATCCTCTAAATGGGATTCCCTACATCGGAAAAGAAGGCAATCAAGTTGCGAAAGGCCTCGCAAGTAGTGTAGTTGAACAACTAGTAGAACCGTTTTATAATTCAAACAGAAACGTGACATTTGACAATTATTTCACAGATTATATGTTAGCAAAACGCTTATTGAAAAATGGACTAACATGCGTAGGAACTGTGAAAAAACAAACGCTTTATACCGCAAGAATTTTGCCTAGCAAGAAACGGAATGAAGAAAGTTCAATTTTGGGTTCACATCACATGCATCTTTGGTATCGTATGTACCCAAAAAGAACAAAAGTGTGATAATCTTGTCAACTATGCATCACAATCAAGGAGACAATAGCGACTATAAGAACAAACCAGAAATGGTAATGTATTATAACCACACTAAGTGTGGTGTGGATACATTAGACCAAATGGTTCATAAATACATGAGTAAACGTAAAACAAATCGTTGGCCATTTACATTTTTATCAATCTTTTAGACGTAAGTGGTGTCGCAGCTTATGTTATCTGGACCAATCTAAAACCAGATTGGAACAAAAATAAACACGAAAAGAGGCGTTTATTTTTGTTGTCTTTATCTGAGAGTTTAGTAGTTCCTCATATTAGAAGAAGACAATCCAGCACTGTATGAATCAGTTTGTAGATGAACCAATTTCTACAAAAAATTAAAATTAGAAAATAAAGAAAATATTAGAAGAAGATGCTATTTGTGTCCTAAAGTTAGGGATCGTAAACAAAACAATCGTGTAGCGAATGTAAACAAAATATTTGTAACGAACATTCGAAATTATTGTGTAATAATTGTTGTAAATAATTCTTAATTTAATTGTTGTAATGTCTGTTTGTATTAAATAATTTAAAAACATTTGATTATATATACATAAACCTCACCTCCCAAGCACATACAAATACAGGCCCGTGCTGCCCGGTAACGTCAGGATATTATGTTGCCCGGATTAGGGTTAAAGAAACCTTTTGGGATAAAACAATAGTATATTGTATTATACGAGGAGAAAATCACAATTTTCATGTGAGTATGTTATTGCGCGAGGTGGTAGCCTGAGCGCTGATAATCACGAAACATGGTTTTATCCTTGAGTAATTCCATTGATTATAGTAATACACTATACTTTTTGCACGACATGTAGTATCTATGAGTGTATGTATGTATGAATGAAAAATAATTATCAAGTTTACTTTTTTCATTTAACTACGCATGTCAGTTTCAAATGAAAACGAGCAACCAATCAGCTTTTGCAACTATTTCCGTCAATTGGGGTATACAGGCTGTTCTAAATTAGTGCGCACTATTGGTAACAGGGGTGGCGAGGTCTGGTATTACCATTGGGTGCACAAACTTTTCTTATGTATATATGTGTGTGTGTGTTACATATTAATAACTGAGAATGTGTTTTGGCGTGTAGTTGTGCGATTTATAAATTGATTAGCAACAACATTTTTATCAATTTCGTCATTAAAATCTTTATGAATGTGTAGCATCACAGTATCATTTAACCGCTTTTGTGACATACTTGCCCTAAGGTATGATGCAGCCTTCGCAATGCCGAAAATGACTTTTCTGCAGTACACAAAGATACTGGGATTGTCATTACAATTTTTATGAACTTATGAAGTTCTGGAATTAGTTCTATTAAATATGTATTTGTTTTCATAATGTTCACTGCATCACTAAAACAATTACATATCAAGTTTTTCTGTCTACAGAAATCTAAAAACATATTGCGATGCAATATCAGACGATCCATCTCAAAGCCAGTCTTGTAAAAATCAATTATAGCTTGCCCATCACATTTTCCTAAAATAAACATCACTACTTTTTTTAGGTGATTCATTGAAGTTGTATCAAACCTGTCTTGTAAACGATGTATTGCCTGATCAAGAATTTCTAAAAACAGTGTACGATACATGTCTTCCGGTGTTTCGTGGAGATGTGGTAAACTTCCTTGATCATAACGCCTTGGAACTTTCTTTGGTCGTGGTAAAACAGGTTCTTCAATTCCCAAACTAATGCTCGTTTTGAGGATGTCTTTCCAAAGTGTAGGAACTCGCTTTCTCTTTTGTTTTTTAAAACACTAATTACGGTATCTAGAAGTGTAGCAGCTTTGCCAAACTGCAAGGAAACCTTTTGCAAAGAAGCGTTTAAAATTTCTATTGTTTCGAAAATAATTATAAGCGTTTTAATTACAAATACGGTCTCAAATTGCATAAGGTATTTTAAATATGCATTTGCTTTAGCACCAACATCGTTCGTTGATTTGCTATTGAGATCCTCCAAAACTCCAGTAGAACAGCATAATTGGTCATCACTGTTTTAAGGATTTTACTACACACCATCTGGTTGGACAAAATGGTTTAAAGGCCGTGGTGTTAAAATTACCATCGTATCCTTCTAAAATGATTGAAACCAACTTAAACGTTTAGGTGATTTATGAACGAAATTAATTAGATCTTTAACATTAGTCAAAAAATCTCAAACTTTGCTATTTTCTCGCATGGAATCCTGTACAACCAAGTTCAAGTTATGCGCTAAACAATGCACATATAGGGCTCGTTGTCATAACACTGACCTCTACAATGATTAACGTCTATATATCTAATCTAATTAAAATGTCTTTAACTATATTAAATAATGCGGCTGAAGTCGTTGAGGCCGTTTCATAAAACCCCATAAAATATTCATGTATATTCAGGTCTCGATCGACTATTCGAAAACAAACTGAACTTGTTCGCGAATATTACTATCAGTTGTTTTGTCTAAAATCAATGCAAAAAACTTAGCGTTCTTAATTTGTTCGAAAGTTTTTTTTGATCATGTTAGCCATAATATTAATTAATTCGTTTGCTATGTCTTTTGACAGCCATTTGTATTTCTTTCTTTCTAGCCAGTTGCGAAGTTCTAGTATGTCTTCAGATCTAGTCCTCAGGAGTCTAATGTAATTAGAACCTTCATCTGAGTGTCCTCTAATTGCGAGTCTTTGCGATGTCAGGTACTGTAGAGTGGAAATAAATGCCAACAAAGCGATTCTCAAATTTTTCATTTGTTTTTCTTTTTCTGTGTTAATGCTGGAAAAGACGTTAACACCCCGTTTGGTAGAAACTACAACATTAAGTGACGCCGCATGAAAACTAGAGTGTTCGTGATCTCTAAATCTTTCTAATGCATTATTCCAAGACGAAAATCTATCTACACAAAAACTTTTATAGGAATTTTTAGTTGCGGTAGTCATTGTATCAACATCGCGTCTTTTAATGCCTACAGCTTCCACGCATATTTTGCAAAACACTTTATTTTTATGAGAATCGTAATTTAACCAAGTGAACTGGTCGCACCATTTGTATAAAAATTTTCTTCCAGATGATTTGTTTGTTACATCTGACTCGAGAGTACAATTGCTTTCTTCGGCCCAAATCCCTAGTAAATAGTATAAAAGTTACTTTCTTACTTGCAATAACATAATAACATTATAAAATAAAAATTAAGGGACCGAAGTATTATATCACTACATGTACACATACCATTTTATGTTAAAAGCACCATTCTGAGAATTTGATTCTTCAGTACAAGGTATTTACGTCTTTCGATTTAATTGTGGTATCACTTGATATGTTAATGGCACCGCTAGTTTTATTTAACTTAATTAAAAACTTATCACTTTGAGGAAGCAAAATTTCAAAAACGCGATAAGAGATAAAAAATCTTTCGCGATTTTTGACGTTGCAATTGCAAGTAGATTAAAATACAATAATTACAATTTTCAATTCGACAAAATTGTTATTCGTCAACTAAAGAAAAGCGACAAAACCCAAGCAAACACAAGACCTAAGCAAGACAAAACTAACGACTAATGTAATAACAACTTCCGAGAAAATCGTGTTAGCTAATGCATTCACAATCACCAAGGAAAGGATGTTTACCTGGAATATGCTAAAAAAACTTTTCGGAACTTACTTTAATCCCGTCATTGTTTTGCTGTCACAGCCACAGATACAAGATTTACCGTTTTATTAGATTTAAGGGTGTATTGTGTTTTTTCCGTGCCACAGTAAAAAAGGAGTTATTATACCTAAATATACAAACGTAGAATGCATTTTTTTGTATGATATCTGATCAATATAGTTATCATCGCATCGGGTGCTATGCACCCGTGGATAAATTTGATGGGGTGCAATTGCTCCTTTGCACCCATTTATAGTCTGTATACTATTGGCGCGGAGTAATAAATCATAATTGCTTGAAATAATTCTTTATTTTCTTGTGAAAGCGGTACTTCTACGGTTAAGTAAAAACCAATAAATTCTAACCAAAATACGATCATTGTGCCGCTCTTGCAGCATATCGACCCATCTAGGGTCTGAGAACAATAGGTTAATCTGTGAAAACACGTTCCCATCAGCCCAGGTACTGACGAAATGAGAATCATAGCCGTAGATGTGGGTATTATACCAAGATACAAAAATAATGGTATATAATACGTAAGAAGTAAAATTTGTAATGTGATCTACTATACAAATAAAATAAATAACATATAACCACATAATAATTCATATCAAGGTAGATTTTACTATTAAAATATATTTACCTACTAAAAATATGATTTTTCAAACATATCAGGTACCTACGCCACTGCAATACGGGAGATTCGATAATTCTGACAGGTTTATTACTCCGCGCCAATAGTATACAGACTATAGTCGCCGCCCCTGATTGGTAACCTTGTTATTTGTGGAGATACAAAGTCAGTCAAATTAGCAAACTAGTAGCTTTTTTGCTGGTTACGATGATAAAATCAAAAAACAATTGAATGTAGCGTTTAAGAGAAAATGAGGAATATTTTTTTTAATAGAACACCCTGTACATTTCTTACTGTAACAATCGCAAATCACCCACAGAACACAAAAGATCATATGCAATATTGGCCTAAAATTGAAAATAAGCGAATTATCAGCATATTTTTCTTTTAGACTAGTTGGCCGTGAATGGCTGCGAAATAAGATTCAATTTTACTTTTTTAATATCATTTATGCAACAAGAAAATAATACAACAAATTACATTAAATGTGCAAACACATCACCATTTTGTTCAATGCATTTTCGAGCATTTTTTATAACACTGTTTGTAGCTTTTAGAACTGTTCTGCCATCTATGGATCTTATAATGTCTCTAATACTATTTTGAAGTTCAGCCAGGTTCGCATATCTTCTTTTGTAGACTTCGTCCTTAACATAACCCCAACTGTAAAAGTCTAATGGAGTATGTCAGGAGATCTTGGGGGCCAACGTATCAGACCATTTGTTGCCACCCATCTATTTTGGAAATGCCTTTCTAATAACAATCTGACTTCGTGAAACTAATGAGGAGGAGCTCCATCTTGCTGGAAATACATTTGGATACACGCCTCTAAATTGACATCATCTAAATATGTTTCTAGTAATTCTGACAACATATTAACATATCTCCTCCCTGTTAAGTGCCCCCATAAAAAATTGGTCCAATTATTTGGCTGCCTATTAGACCGCACCACACATTGATACTAAATTGTATTTGAGGATTTTTGGGATGAACAATAAATAAATTTTTCTTAGACCAATAGTGCATGTGTTTGGGATTAAACATTCCTTTGTTTAAAAAATTAGCTTCATCGCTCCACAAAATGCATCTTAAAAGTTCAAATTTTGCCTACACATATCTACAATCCATTGGCAAAAGATTAGTCTTCTTTCGGTATCACCAGGTAATAATGTTTGTACCGGTCGGTATTTAAAGAGTATAAATTTATACTTTTTCAAAATTCTCCAAATGATACATAATTTTATACCACTGTCTTTTGCCAAATCACTGGTTGAATTATTTTTGTACGCTTCGAAATATGTCAGCACATTTACTTCTAGTTTTCACAAAAATTTTTTCATTACTTCTAAATTTTCTGTACAGTTTTAGAAAATATCTTCTGTCTGGTTGATTACATTCAGGATACAGTTGGCCATATCGTTCCAATGCTTGGAGACTATTTTTACTCCACACAAGGTATGTTTCTAACATGTCGCATTTTTCTAAATGAGTGAACGGCATTTTGAAATCTTAATAACTTAACTAACTGAGCTGACGTTTCCGAAAAAATAAGGAATTCGTTTAAGCAATAAAAATAACTTCAAATTTAAATTCACATTCACATAAGTTAATTTATTAATTTGCTTTTAACATAAGATTAACTTGACACATATTTGACTTAAAATGGCACATAGAATGAAATTTTAATATTAGGCATACATAACCTACTAGTCTAAAATACAAAAATCTGTCAGAAACATATCTCGTGTCAATAAAAAATAGTCTCCAAACACTAATACAATATGGCCAAATGTATCTTAAACGTAATCAACCATATAGAACATATTTTTTTAAAATTGTACAGAAAATTTAGAAGTAATCAAAGAATTTTTGTGAAAACTAGAACTCAATAACAATTTATTATAAATGAAGAAGTAGAAGTAAATATGTTGGCATATCTCGACATTTTAAGGTGCATTTTGAAGAGCATTGAAACTAATTTGAAGCTAAAAAGGTAAAATTGAATGTTATTTCGCAGCCATTCACGGCCAACTAGTCTAAAAGAAAAATATGCTGATAATTCGCTTATTTTCAATTTTAGGCCAATATTGCATATGACCTTTTTTGTTCTGTGGGTGATTTGCGATTGTTACAGTAAGAAATGTACAGGGTGTTACATTAAAAAGAAACATTTTTCTCATTTTTTCTTAAACGCTACATTCAACTGTTTTTTGATTTCATCATCGTAACCAGCTGAATAAAAGCTACTACTTTGCTAATTTAACTGACTTTGTATCTCCACGGATAACAAAGTTACCAATGGTAATTTAGAACAGCCTGTATACAGTGTATCTATTTATAGTGTAAGTAGTCTTTAAGCACGTCCTACGAACGCATGAATTTTGATCTATAACTTTTGACCTTAAGGTCATAGGTCAAAATGGTGTATACAAAAGATGTTTGTCTTGTCAAGACAAACATATTTGGTAATAAAAACACAAATTAATTTTGAAGTTTGGGGAGAGTAGGTGTGGTCAGCCCCCAGTGGGTTAAATTAGAGTCTCGAAAACACTTGCATCCAGACAGCCTTAAAATCTTCTATCGAATGGTGCATTCAGTTTTTTTTAAAACACTTTGGAGGAGATGATAAACAGACAGACAGACAGACAGAGATTTCAAAAAAATTATAATAATTAGATTTTTCGATTATGAGCTTTCAGATTATTTGTCCGAAAAAGTGTGAGCAGGCTTCCTAAATAGACTAAAAGTTGCACATTTAAAAAATATTTTTATATATACAGGATGATTTAGAAAAACATAGTCACCAAAATTGATTTTTAACAATTGGAACACCTGGTATTTTTGAACCGTCGAATAACTTTGAAATTGGGATAACAAGTTTCTTACGTTTAAATTGTTTCTGTGATCTTCTAATAGGTTCTTTTGCACTTCTTTTAAGGATCTTCAAGGTAGAGGTTAAAAAAAAACCCTGCCTTTTTAGTGCAAAATTGCCTGACGTTTTGCCCCCATCAAATGGGGGTTTCTTTAAAGGCTAAAACTGTCTTTTAGGCGATGAAAAATTGACGTGAGAAACCTGTTATTTCAATTCTCGTGGTCTACTTTGCAAACAAAAATTGGCTTTTATCGAATAAATCAAAAACTGCTTACTTTAGGTATAAGACATGATAGTCCCATTGATTTTCGAAGGAAAATCTACTAGTGACATAAAAAATGGTAGCTTCCATTTCAAAAAATTGAGTTTACAGGTATTTCTGATGCCAAAGTTCATATTAAGGCGCTACTTAGACCTTAACACCTCACAAAATAATTTTTATCTCTACATTAACTTCCACGGTACACTGATTTCTTTGATACCGTAGGTGTATTAAAATTTTGAAATAATGCCATTCATTTGAAAACCGCTGAAGTTAGGAATATGAATTACGGGTCAAATGTAATTAAAAAAAATTAACTTTAGTTGACTACGTTATTTTGAATCACTCTGTATATATAAAAATATTTTTAAAATGTGCAACTTTTAGTCGATTTGGAAAGCCTGCTCACACTTTTACTGATAAGTAGTTTGGGGACCCATAATCAGACAATTACACACTAAATGGAGCCATTGTTACTATTAGTAACGAAATATTTTCTCCACATGTTTCAGATATGACAAATTTTCTCTAGTGGTTTACAGTCCTCGTGGCAAATAATTATTTATATCACTAGACTAGAAACTGACCTGCAACGAATTATTTACGTATTCTAGCATGAGGATTATACTGATTTCAGTTTCATGAGTATAATGTGATATTGCAAACATTTAGTAACTTTTTTGCCGGCCGAGGCCAAGAAAAGGGGTAATTCTGGCCGCTTTTGATTGATGCAAAATCAGTGAATATAGACGAAGAACCGAAAAATATGTTTTTCTGAAACAAATATTTAAAAGAAAATTAAATTCATTTGTATTTCTAACATTTATTCGAAATGCTGCTGAAAAAACTATGTGTCCCAGTGGATATAATTAGAACTTCTTTTTCTTTACTTTATAGCGACTCGCAACAACTAAAATGCAATTAATTTTCCGAACAGACAATTAGGATAATTAAACTTATATTTTTACTATTGTTTTCCAACTTTTAAAGTAATTCACGTCAAGCTCGTTCGATGCAGGAAATATAATTATACTCGCATTAAACTTAAAAAACACCATTTAAATTTGTAAATAACTGTTACAGTTGTTTAATGTTTTGGCTCAAACCTTATAATTAATTGCTATTTATATAGATAACTAAGTTAAAGATACACATAAACTCGAGTGTTTTAGTTCACAGCAAATTATTGTAACCGTGATCCACGGTTCCGGTTGCGTACCAAGAATAGATATTGTTCATGCTTCTCATATTTATAGATGCAGTTTAGTTAATAATAAAGAAGAAAGTATAGGAAATAGTAAATATTTTAGTGGCGAACGTGAATAAACTAACAGTTGACTCGATTATTTCAAATGTTTTTTTTTGTTGTGGAAATGAAATGAAGACCCAATTTTTACATGTTGTTTGGAATCAGCATGACATTTGTTGATACGACCTAAAATACTTACCTGCTCAATCTAAGGAATTTCTAAAGAAATTGTTTATTTGGGAAACAGTACGTGCGTTGCCCCCATCTTACGATTTTATGGTGGCCTTTCTCTGACGTTTGGTGGCCAAATTTGAGACAACCGGTTTGGTTAACGAACTCGTTGGGGTTCACAAACTCCCAGGTCTATGTCAATATGTCTCAATCCGCCCAGTCCCTTAAATACAACACAATCATTGAAAATTGGGTCACTCGAACCCATGCCATTCTGAAAAGCTGAGGCAGACATTTGAAGGATGTTAGATTCCATGCATAATTACATTCAAAGACTTTATATACCTTTGAAACGTCACATACGATTTGTTTTGCTCCATTTCAACATCTACCTTTGTTGCAAAACTCATTGTAATTGTAAATTTGTATTCACGTAGGTTCATTTGAGTCAATTGATTTGGAGCTTGTCAATTACCCTATCTACAAAGATACTAGTAGTTTAACCATGGTACGAAGTTAGTTGCTAGGCTAGAACCGTCAACGAACCGTCTAGATCTAGATCCACCAAATGATGCATCATGATGTACGGAGCGAGAAAAACAATTATGCCGATTGTATGATAGAAAAAAAATACAATATTTAGATGAACAATGGATATCCTCTTATTTTACTATTGATGAAGAATAATTCCAATACCGAAGTTCTCAGTGTGCAGTACTTTGTGCGAGGATGAAGGCATTTTATCAATATTTTACATTTTAAAATCTTAAATTTTAACCTCAAAACGCTCATGGCGGTATCAGTGACGCAGAATAGTACCGGAATATAATTTAAGCAATGTTTAGCTGTTTAGTATTAAAGCAGGAAGACCATTTCGTGCTGACAATGCAGTGCTATAACTAACTACGTAACTATTTATTATAAGTTCATTACTAATTTAAATTAGTTTATTTTGTTTATATACTTAGCTGCAGTAAGTGAAGTTTGAACTTTGCAATTATGTGTATTCTTAACTTTACGTTCGTGCTAAAGAATACAGTCGCGATGTGACTTGCAGAAAGACGCCATAGGTGCTTCAGAAACCACAGGAAGAAACTAAAGTTTTTGCTTGCTAGGCATAGCCTCGCTGCAAACTATTTAAACTACTGCAAAGGCGCAGGGCACAAACATCTATTTGCGGTAACACAAAAATGAACCGGAACGCAACAACTAACTCCGCCCTCATCTATAACGGGGTCGTCAATATTTAACCAAAATATAAATTTTTCAATCGCCACTCTCAGATATAACGCTGGGATTAATAACCGTTTCTAAGGATGGTGGATTGATGATTGGAAACCGTTCAACTTTCACCACACCCTTTAATCGTAGGTGGTTCACAAGTTCCAAACAACTTTCTAGGCACTTTGCGGTAAGACAGTAACGTAAGTTAACCTGGCAAAGCAAATTCAAAATTCAATTAAATTCAAAAAAATTAAAGTTCAAATCACTGCTGTGCACGAACTTATCTAGCAAAAATTATCAGAAGAAAAAATGGGGTGATTAACTCAACACCAATCACTGGAGAGCGATTAAGACAATGTCTGGGAATGATTAATCTCTAAATGCCAATCACGTCACACTACACCATGTTTCAGGAAAAGCAAATTAAATGCAATACCAAGATGCTTAATCCTTGAATCGTCTATAATCATTACTGACACATCTAATAACGCCATTTGAGTTGCATTGCAGTATAAAATTAAAAGAGAATGGGAACCACTTGCTTTCTTTTCAGAGAAATTATTTACTGCTTGAACATGCCAACATTTATCTCTTAAACATTTTGCGAAAATTGTAACCCGAAGTAATTTCGTTATTTAGACGTCATTTCACAATATCCGACACATTTCAAGTGACAAAAGTCGAGTTTTGGAAGCTGACTATAACTAAAACAAGTAACGGTTCCACGCACTGACCGTCACTGCAATTCGTGAATGGCAAAAGACCCAGCCTTTGTTCCAATTAGCATAATAATTTTATATAACTTGGTTTAGGCTTTGGTGGCCTGTTGATGAACTTGTCTCGCTTAGATTCGGGTCTAAAGGCTATCGTTGATTGAAATTTGTTTCTAACGTTTTGCTAGCACGAGTGGCCAACTCGTGCGAAGGTTTTTCTATCCCCGATGGTAGACGTAGCCTGATGGATTTCTGTTTGAAAGTTTTCTAGATGTTCACGGATCTCGGTGATCTCTTTAACCAATTTGTTGTGATAACTGTCAACCGCTGCTTACAATTTGGAGCTCTTGAAAAGTATCTAGATCCCCATCGCTACCGCCTACTTTTCGGTATCTCCAAATTTGCAGTTTGCTTCATGTATTGTTCATCAATAATACCAATGCATAGTACAGACCCCACAGATTGCAAAAAATTTTTCTTGTAATACTCCAAGAGTAGTATACAAGACTGGCATTAAGAAATGTACCGAAATGATATTTTTCAAACTTATACTATTAGCTCTATTCCAAAATTAACAACTAATAAGTAGGATTTACATTAGGTACAAAATTGTGTATCCGTTTCATCATCATTATTCCTGCGTGACATGAAACATACAAAAACGATTTATGTTGTTTATTTTGAATTACTTCACATGTCTTTCATTACTACAACATTTCGAAGTCAATTTTTATCAAAGCATTAACAGAATTAAGAAGGAACTACAAATGATATCTTACTCAAAGTTAGTAACAAAAACACAATCTTACCCTGCTTTTAAGAAAAACGCTACAATTTTCACGAAATACCTACTAAAACAGGTCAAGAGAAAACCACTACAGGGGTACAAAGATAAATCAAGCGTTTTGTATGATGAAACTGTACCAAAAATGTAAGTTTCTGGATCAATAATATATTATAGAAGAAACACAGATAAACTGCAATGTTTGGTAGAAAACTGCCCATGCAGACTTAGGACCTCGGTAACGGCTCGTTTTATATACTTAGCCTGCGGTCTTGGTTTATCTGGTGGTTTATTTTTTAGTCACTCTTCAAAGTGTATAACACTAAGTACACCCCCCCCCCCCCCAACATATACACTGAAATACTGAAACCGTATTACTTCTTTCTGCCATTTAAGATATCCTACTCCTACCATTTTACTTTTCTCACTTCGTCCAAAAGTTACTTTTGGAGTTACGTTTTTTATATTGCCACAATGCATTATCCTATTATCTGGTATTTTATGTTTCGCCAGAAAAGTCTGTAAACGTTGCAAGTTCAGCTACAACATTTCAATCATTCTACTTGAAATTTTACGCTTATTTGTCCTTTATGCCAAACTGCACTTCTTTTCTGCTGTGAACTCAGCCACTAGCCGAACATACATTTTAGATTTTTAAGGTTATACTACAGTTATTGCTCTCTATGACAGTTATCATTCAATTTACAAAGTACAAATTCCAGAACTTTTTGATATGTGGATTAACTATTTTTAAAATAACCTCATCATCTAAAAAATCAAACGATGAGAGACTGACATTTTGTTTATGTAAAGGTTATGTTTGGGGATTAATCTTTAACGATTGACCTTTCAATGCAGATCAACGAAGAGCAATCTCCGAGGTCTCGTTGATTCAGTAGGTGGCACAGTCAAACATAAATTACGATCGGAGATTGTAATATAAATCTTTCGCGTAATTTACAGAATCGATTCAAGAGCGTTTTAGATCATAATTATCATAGTGATTGAAAAATCGACTGCTCTACCTGCTTGCAATATCTATCGGCAATTTTTTTAAGTTAACTACCTTTAAGTGTTCTATTTGATAGAACTAGTTCTTTAGCATATTTGCTACTTTGTGTAGTGTTTTCAAATTTCTCATAATTGAAGTCCTGTCACTCATCATCAACATTACATAAATTTCCGTTTGTCCGACGCCAGAACTCAGGTATTAATGGTTTGTTACATTTACACAATGACTGGTTGAAAACTTTGTTGAAGCAATGACACAGACTAATATTAAATACCAAACAGCCTCATAGTATTCTGTAGTTATTTTGGTTCTCAAATTTATTCAACCTACATATCGCTCAATTAACAAGGTATTAGCTTTGTCCAGGCGGGAATAGTGATTAAAAAAGCTGCGTGGTAAAGCCAGAGCTACAGAGGAAAGTCGAAGAAAGAAATTAGCACGCGCGAAATTATCTTCTTACACGTGTTGGTAAATCCATTTAAGATTTAGAGCGGAACAAAAAGTTTTAATAAGAAAAATATATAAAAATGTTATTTTTAAAACAATTAAGTTAAACAGAGAATTTTGCTCAGCCAAAAATTTGGCATTATTTCAAGACCTTGTATACTTCATTAAGAAACAACAAATAACGCTTGTTAAATTTTCATCCTTAATAAATTGTGCATTTGTTTACATTCTTTGCAGATTTTTAAACTGCTATGAACGATATCGATAGTTGTGTTAGTAATTAATATTTTCTGTAATAATTGATCTACATAGAGCACCGTCACAAACTGCAAACCGTTCAATGAGGAAGGGTATTGTTTCAAAAAATTCTTTGATCGTTGCAACGACATTTTATTGATTTGTACACATTCGTTTTGGCACAATTACAACTACCATCTCAAAATAGATTTAGTAACTTAAAGAACTCGCTTAGTTACAAATGATATGAAGGTATATTATTTTTTCGCGATTCGTAAGCAAAAATTATTCTAAATCGGTGGGCAAAGTTATTTAGATCTCGTGTTTATTAAAACTTTGTCCAGAAAATTTTATTTGACTTGTCTTTGGTCATTATACTATGAGTATTTTAAATAAATATTCAGTTAAAGTTTTAAGAATTATTCATTACTGGGTATGAATTTATTTACTCTAAAATTTGATATCAGAGGTGGAAATTTACATAATACCAAAATTGACATAGTTCAGTAGATTTTTAACTGAACCGGATTTTTCAAGTAAAAATATTTAAACTATCCTAGTCTATTGTTATTACAGTTATTCTACAGATGTAGATGAATATATAGGTGTTCAAGGAACTTTGGCAAAAATTGAATAAGATATTGAATTGTATTAGAAGACATTAAATTAAAAATCAAGCGATTGCTACTTTACAAACCGTGACATTACTGAAAAGGAAAAAATTTCACCAGAGCAGGAGGAAAAAGGATTTCAAATTGCGTGAGATAAATCAATAATTAAAAGTGCAGTCAGAAACGAGCAATAAACTAAAACAAAAAAACGTTATAAACTTGTCAACGTTTAAGATAAATTCAATGGAACAAAATGTATGTTGGATTTAAACATAAAGTTAGAAGGTATGAGTAAAGGGGATAGATAAGAGATGGAATTCTAAGACGAAAAGTTCTTGGTATTGAGATAGTTTTCCGTATTTGTTGGTTTTGGGTAAACAGTAAGACTTATTTTTTGCTATTCTTGTTTTTCACTAGTAATCGAGGAATGGCAGTCTTGTAGCACAGTGTTTGTATTTTGTTCTCTCTCTAACCCCGTTTTTCAAGTTGTAGATGATGTCTTGGACTTCAACACGGTGCGTGTCTTTGACTATATATTTTTTGCTTACGTCGTCTAGTGGAAACCCGGATACCTTGTATACTTGTAAGGGATGTTGTTTTCTAGATTTTGGCTGCGTTTGAATGTTCGGGTAATAGGTTCCTATCGGATAACAAGGAAACAAAATTACTTTCATTTTTTTTTAGCTTCAGGTAAAGTTGTACCAGTTTCCTGTTACTATTAATCAGTTGCCTCCTTGTATGCTGGATTCGTTGTCTAATCAGACGGTAGCTAAGCCTTCACGTTGTTTTCTCTTATCACTAACGTTCCCATCAACAAGGAAATCCCCTAAAAAAACCAACCCCTCCCAAGAGACATTTTGGAACTACCTAAACAAATATTGTCCCAATAAAGATATTTCATCTACTATCGATGTAGATAAATAATATGGTTGATTCACTACTGGCACCTGTAAAACAGTTCTGTTCACGATAGATTTGGAAGCAAAAAAACAAAAAATAACTAGCTGACACCTTTTCGGGTTGGTAGCAACAAGTAAGCAAATACATATGGTATTCAAGATATGACAATAAAAGTAAAAGTATTGAAAGGAGTAAAAGTTATAAAATAATTAAAATATTGATAAAATAAAAATGATTGTGGTGGGGTTGGGACAGGAAGGGTGCGTCGTACCATGTCCAATTTCTAATCAGCTCTTCCTTGTAGTAGACCATACTTACTGTGAAAAAATCAAGGTTCTAAATGCTTCCTGTGAGGCGCTATCGCACGTACTAACTGCAGGCTTGCTTGCTTGCTTGTTTACAGACTTAGGTTTTTCGGACTTTCTGGATCACAGAAATGAGCTATCGAAAAACGGTTTTTACCAAAAGACGTGAAATTTCGAGGCCAACAATGGTAGAGCGAGGTATTTTTCAGTTGGGTGGATGGTTAGGTCAGAAAATTTGAAAAAGTGGTTTTGCCATCTGGACGATTATAAGTTGGTAGCTACTTGATGTTGCTACCAGAAATAATATCTCAACCCCACTATTAATCAACAACTAACACATATTACTGCCGCTACTTCAACAATAAATCTCATCAACTAAAATTTTAAAAGCACTTATGACAAGGGCAGAAAGTCCATCTGACGAAGAACTTATATAGAAAATAAAGTCTGTATTGTAATGTGATTTTCTACATTGGAATGGCTTTGAAAACATGTTCAAATAGAGATCCAGAAACAGAAGAGAAATAACCAACTGTTAAACTGTCCCTTTAATGCTGCAGATAAGAGCAGTAAAGTCTTGAAAAGAAATTACACACGGACCGCTTTCAATAAAAGGTAGATGTGAAATCATAAGATGTCTTTGAAAGACCTTTCAAAAAAAAATTCGTTATGACAAACCAACTCAAAAATAAATGTAAGACGCGAAGAACTTCAGAGCAATGGTAAAAAACCAAAGTCAACTTCACGACTGACGGAATATGTATAAAAAATGTATTGCGTGATTAACTTAAACCAAACATGAATTGTCGCGACCACAAAACAAAGACAATCAGCAAATAATTGTCCCTATACCAGAGATTACACAAAAGATTCCCAACTGAGTTGAAACTTACACTCTTTATTGTAACAATAAGAATACTGCTTTTACAAAAAAAAATAGAATTTTAAATAACAGTAGTACTTATATTTATCAATAATGTACAAAGAATAAGGTCTGGTCTTTTCACCTCCAGTTAATTTTATCTGCCCGTTAATCACCTTGGAAAATCGACTATCCAATGATTTGATTGGCCCAAAACTGTGTTTCCATAGTAGTTAACCGACTAATAAAGTTAACTGGAGGTGAAAAGACCAGACCTAAGACAAGTAATACCATTTTGACTAACAACTCCCTCTTGTGTTTGTAAACTCAACTGTTATTGTATCACGTTATTTTAAAAATGATTTATATTTAGCTAAAATATTCTTAGAGCACATATACGGTTATGTATGAAAACTCTTACAATGTAAGAAAGAATTAAAAAAAAACCTGAGAACCACTCAACAGGTGTTTCTTACTTTTAGGACTTTTCAAATGTGAGATAACTCGTAGGTAAGTTTACTATAGGGAATCATCAGTAAAGTGGCTGAGCTCTGGTGGCGATGGCTGTAATTAAATATCTAGTATAATTCTAACCTTAAATTTCAAAGTGTCAAAGGTTTTTAATTTGTTAAAAGTGACGTATCTGTTGAGATAGAGTAGTAAGTATGTCATTCTGAAGGGCCATCTATTGGGCGTGATTGTTACCAATGTGCGGTTAGTTGACTTACACAGAGGAAGGTACATTATATATGACAAATAAGTGTTGCGCCACATAATGTCGCCTAGTGGTATCGTAATCAGTAATCTTCTCCTTCTTCTTAGTTCTGCTTCATATGTAGTAATTTTTCGTATTAAGTAGGTACATCCTATGTCATTCCTTTTCTCTCTACTTCTTTTCTTGTATTATCGATCAATTTTGTTTGGTCTTTCTTTTTTGTTTTATCCAGTATTCGAGTTTCGAACACTCTTTTTGTTAGTCTTGAGTGATATTAGACAAACTAAAGAAGGATTGACGCAATGATGTCCTGAGTCTACTATTCTTCTGAAGTGTACTAGAAGAGATAGCTAACGAGAAGATAAAGAAACTAACACCAATATGCAACAGTAGTTTGTTATTTTTCTCTAATTTTGTAAGATGTAGCGTAAATATATTTGTTAAAGTTGTTGTTAAAACGTGCACGTTGCGTCATTTATAATTCATTTATATATATTTCTATAAGAAGATCCTATACAAAAAAGAAATAACTTTTAAATCATTTTTCTTCTTTTTATTGCTCTTCAACTGTTATTATAACACATTTCGAAACATACAGATATGGTGCTTTGTCACACAAAAGGTTCATCAGGTATATAATAAAAATTATATTATTTGTGTACCCTGCAACACTAATAATAATAATAATCAAAAATAACTTTAATAACACATCGATGTAATTTTTATTTGTACAATATTCCAATGAGATATAACGAAATGCAACTAATGTGATTTTATATGCTTGGAATAATTTTTAACAACTTACACAAAAAAGGATTTAACATTTATAGGTATATCTTAATATGTTACATATCATGGTTTCGTAACTTACATGATTGGTAAAAAATGTCAAGTGTGGATTTATTTCGTGCTGCAGAGTCAAAAGTCATAAGAAGAAAAATGTAATAGATTTTCCCACAATTTGGGCTTTCTTTGGAATTGAGATAATATCGGGTCAATGAAACACTGTACCATTTTCAATCGATGTTTTAACTGGCATGAATCCAGTCTTTTTCAAGATTTCAGAGGTATTGGTGTATCAACTTCTATTAGAGTCTTCACACATCCATATCTTGAAAAAGACTGGACTCATGCCAGTCGAAACGTCGATTGAAAACAGTAGTGTTTCACTGAGCCGATATTACTTCAGCTCCAAAGAAGGCCCAAATAGTAGGAAAACTGATCAAAATACAAAATTGAAGAGTTGTAACCATCAATCAAGAAAAATTTGAAAAACTTAATCTTAAATAAATTAAAAATTGTTAAAAACATGTAAATATTTTTTTATAATTTGATAACTGCCAAATATATTTTGACCAGATTCTCTTAGGCAACATACACTTATTGTAATGGTATTATCGTGATTTCTAGTGTGACTATAGAATTCTATTGTTAAATCAATTTAACCACCTGTTGAAGTACTAATCTACCATTCAAAATACACAATTTTTTTGGGTATCTTTTGAATGCT
The DNA here is from genome assembly GCA_030710515.1 of Abscondita cerata. Lineage (NCBI taxonomy): Eukaryota > Metazoa > Arthropoda > Insecta > Coleoptera > Lampyridae > Abscondita > Abscondita cerata. The sequence continues at coordinate 261,553 of JALBCR010002472.1, read as the reverse complement.
ATCCAAGAAGGTACTAATATATTTGATATCTGAAATTTTCTGGATAAATGCGGACAATTTAAATAGTAAAAAACGAATTTTGAGATTTTGTGGGAGGTTTTTATTAGTGAATAGGAGCTTATTGTATTTCACGAAAACTGATCTCTCTTGAAATAATGAGTTATTCTTGGGTTTCTAGTATTGAAACGGAGACACCAAATGATATAACACGTGCTCCAAAATGCATACTTCAAATCTATTTAAAAAGCTGGCTTCAAGCAAAAAGTTACTAGCAAATATGTAGGTACTTGCAAATTGCAATTTGTAATTTATTCCAAACCATAATGTACCCATTAACGTTAAAAATGTCGATGAAATGTATACGACCGTATGTAAAATTTCTTAATCTAAACGGAAGCTTATAAACCTGTCAAGTACATTTACCTCTTACGTCTAAGTAATTCAGGCATTCCGGTTATTTTTAACTTTCAACAGTCACACTTTAAAAAAAAAATGCAAAACTCGAGCGCTTTTACCTTTCGAATCGTAAATAAAAAATAATAACGGCACAACGGAGTTCAACAGTATCCATTGCGGATTTTACTTGATTGGATTTTGTTGAGAAGAATTACAGACAAATTTAATAGTAAGTTTCCTGTTTACCAGCACTTCCGCTCTTAATTTTGTCTCTGTTGGAATTTCCCTCATTACAATTCTTGATGGTATAAATCTGTCAGTGCGCTTTAACTTCCTGCAATCATTTTTATTAAGTTCTTTGGTACAATTATTTTTATCCTAAGTCTTGTAGTGGCAAGGTTTTGGGGTTCAATGTCGCTACTTTTTTATATTGAATAAAAATATTTGCAAAAATTTTGCGTGCAATATTGTGAAATGCAGTACTCAAATTTTCATCGCGACTGTTTTGCAAACTAATTACATTATCCAGACTGAAAATTAACATTCCTCAACACTCATTAACTTACATAAAAGCAAATAAAGCTCCCAACTAAAGATAAACTGAATTTTTCTGAGCCATTTCCGTCAACTTGAGGTCGGAATATCTATTGGCTAATGTTTTGGAATTTTAATTTGATTCTTCTTTTATTCGGCCCAAGTGCTTAAAATAAACTTTTAGAAACTGTTATTATTTAGTAAAATTAAATGTTTCGGATTCATCTTACTTCCTTCCATCTTACTGAAAATTTTGAAATTTTGATATATGAGTAAACTTTTTTTTTCAAAATGCTACGAAACAAATTTTGCTTAAGAAAGTTAAACGACATATTAAGAAGAGTTCTAAAAATTAATCAAACAAAAGCATTTCCCAAAAAGATAAAATTTTGAGAAGGTCTAATCGAATCCGGACTTAACAATATTTTGATAACTGTATACACGTTGTCAATAACATTTGTCCCATAAATAGAACGCTTTCTATTCTAAATTTAGCAAAAAAACTATTTAGAATAGATTGCCGATTCAAATACAGAAAACATAGTACAGTGTGACTAGTAAAGCCCGCATCATAATTCGAAAGGTAACTGTGGCACCAATTTGCGCTTCGATCAAGATCATAATTAATCAAAAAAGTCGTGCAATTTTCATTATCCGTCAAATTCAATTTTTTTGGAAAAAAAAATCCAAAGGATGTTTTATTCATCAAAATATGGGAGAAAGTTATAAGAAAAAGTTGTTCCAAATGCAATGTTCTAAATAATGTTAATAAATCTCTTCTTCAGGAGACGACCTATCTTGCCCGTGCAACACTTTCCGTACGAGAGGTAAGTTGTTGCCAGAAACTCTTCTCTTTCTTTCGGTATAGACCTTCTGTTGATTGCTCTTTAAAGGTTTCTGATTGTGTAACCGTTAGTTCTGATTCTTGTCCTTAGATGATTTATTTCTTTGTCTAAATGTCCTAGTTAACATACACCTTCACCCCTACGGATTAAGGTGTTGATGATTCTTTGTTTTTGCTCTGAACGGTGGTGCGATTTAGAATTTAGGAATCTCTCTGTATGTGTTGGTTTCCTGTAGACTTGGTGTCCGACAATTCCGTCAGATTTCATAGGTTTCTAAGAATGGCAGATCTCCATCTTTTACCAACTATATTATAAATTGAATATCTGTGAATATCTGGATGTGTTCAAGAACTTCCTTCACAAAGGTGTCGTCGACATATAGAAAAAAAAAACAACTCTTATGCTACTTTTAAGACTGCCTACTCCAAGGCTTTCTTATCAAAGACTTCCATGTTTGCCAATGCGGGGGATGAAGGCGATTCCATTGTTGCTTCTTCTGTTTGCTTGTAGATTTGTTCTCTAAAGTTAAACAACGTCTGCTAGGTGTTCGTTTTCATCTTCTCTCAGTCTGTGTCTTAACTTCTCCAATCCCTGATTGGTATTTTCTTTGTAAAAAGAGATGTTACATCGAAGTTGGTTAATATGTCGTTAAGTTCCAGCTGGGTGCCTCTAAGCTTCCTGATGAAATCTTCAGAATCCTTACGTGGTGTTCTGAATTTCTTATCAAGTTTTATATTTCTTTGAAACATATCGGGCCAAGGAATAAGTAGCTGATATTCATTTGTAATGCTAATAACATCATCCACTACCATTTTTAATTTGATTTTTTTTTGATAATTTAGATTTTTTGACTTTTAAATCACAGATCCCCAGGTTATATGGGGAAGATGTCAACAGATAATCCATGTATTAGATGATTAGGATGGTCATAGAGTCTACCTCGCTAATTTTGAGTAAATCGATCAAATTCTTCGGCAACAAGTTAATTAGGACCCAAAGCGATTCTGATTAAAACTGTCGAATGAGACACCGTTTGGTTTTATAAATGCTCAGAAACAATATAAAAATGCTCTTTTGACGAACAAGAAAGGCCATCATGGTCGGAGAAAGTCTGTTGGACAAATATCGGTATCTATTCGGATATAAACAGAAATAGACGTACACTCATGAAATTTAAAACTTGGACACCACAATTTCTGTAAACAATAGTTTGCACATTGTGAAGCGGGCTTAAACGTATCATTTACAATTCTAACAGCAGGTAGTCTCAGCAGGGGTTAACTTATAGAAGGACTGTAGAATTAATCATTACACTAAGCACGTTTGAGAAAATAGGTAATTTACGTTACCTACTAATTATTGTAAGTTATTAAAAAAAAATCATTAAACTCTCTATTCATAATATTTAGTCCTTACAAAATGTATATTTTATGACGTTTCATTTTTTCTGTAGTTAATATAAAAGTGAAAATAAAAACTAAGGCAATTCTTATTGTTAACGTATAGATTTAGTTTTTTGACAAGAATTTATTACATAATTATAATTAAGATACCAAGTTATAGTTTAAAATTAAATGAAAACGTTTTTTTTAAAATAATCTTAATTATAATTATGTAATAAATTCTTGTCAAAAACTAAATATATACGTTGACAATAAGAATTGCCTTAGTTTTTATTTTCACTTTTTATATTACCTACAGAAAAAATGAAACGTCATAAAATATACATTTTGTAAGGACTAAATATTATGAATAGAGAGTTTAATGATTTTTTTAATAACTTACAATAATTAGTAGGTTAGATTTATTTAAAAATAAGTAATAATCAGTCAACCCAAATAACCATGTTTAGTTTTTTGATTTAATTTAAAAGTTATTGCTTGTAGACGTTTTTAAATCAAAATTATTTCTAATTTTATTTTGTAAACATTTCCTAAACAAAATTTTGATTCGATAATTAATCGAGCTATGGTGTTTAATTAGCGATACCTTCAAATATATTCTTTAAAGAAAAAATTAAGTAAGCAACGTAAATTACCTATTTTCTAAAACGTGCTTAGTGTAATGATTCATTCTACAGTCCTTCTATAAGATAACCCCTGCTGAGACTACCTGCTGTTAGAATTGTAAATGATACCCTTAAGCCCGCTTCACAATGTGCAAACTTTTGTTTACAGAAATTGTGGTGTCCAAGTTTTAAATTTCATGAGTGTACAATCTTTAATCAAAAGAGGAAGGTAAGATTTCTCGTCTATTTTTCGTTTTTAGTTTTTTATATGTATTTTAAAATTGTGTTTAGTTTTAGTAATAATTATATATTTATGTATAGATTTAAATATATTTGAACAAATAAAATTGATGATTGTTCATTTTTTGTAAATTCCAAGAGGGCAAAGAATAACACAAACGCAAAATTGAAATAGTGCCAACTAGGTATCGTCGAGATACAGAAACCAACGCGTAGGTTTTAGAACTGCCGACTTTAAAGACTTCCGTGTACATGTTTACTAATGCAGGAGATAAGGGCAACCCCACTGCTCGTAGATTTATCCTCTAAAGATGAAGAAAGTCGATGTAATTCAGATCCGTTAAGCTTTTGACTTTATCTTCCTTGACAAGTCTGTGTCGTAACTCTTCCAAGGCTTTGTTAGTTCGTATTTTGGTAAAAAGATATGTTACATTAAAGCTGATTAGTATGTCGTTAGGTTCCAGCTAGATGTCTCTAAGTTTTCTGATGAAATCTTCAGAACTCTTCACGAGGTATTCTGTATAATTATTACCACATTGCAATTGCATTGACCATCTTTTAGAAGCTTGAGAAGGAGTTTCTCGAAATGTTGAAGCAGGCTATGATCATCATTTTTAAGAAACATGGAAAAGAATAGAAAATACCAGTAATTAAAATAATAGATAGAAGGTGAACAAGCGGCTCCAATTGTTGAAGCAGCTGGTCAAAACGAACCTAAATACAGCACTCAAATATTGTCACAACGAGGATATTGCGCAAATAGGATTTTTAGAGACAAATAAATGTTCATCGGTGTTAAACAAGAAACAACAACTCCCACGAACAAAAGAGTGGAACACAGGAGGAAAATGATTGTTCAAACTTGAGTTTAAACATATTACGGCAAACCAGGCACTTCTGCTTTCAGTGACATTTATGACAACGCAGACTACTCCAAGTCTATAAGAGTCTGTAAGCCATCAATTAGGAATGTAGTTGGGAATCTGCGATAAACAAACTCCGCAGCATTATTGAATCAATGCCGCAGCTCTAAACATTGAAGTTCAACATCGGGAATTTTATCAAGCAAAGAATTGTTTTGACAGGTTAAATCAGCATCAAAAATATGGTTCCTTGAAAGAAAGAATCACATCACTGGCAGTAAAGTTGTGAGGATTTGGAAGATAAGATATTCTACAAGAAATTCATTATACACGGTGGCCAGAAAAATACGGACAAACGCCAGGTAGAACGATTCTTTGTTCAATTCTGAGGCGATAATCTTAATCCAAAAAGTTATGCGATCCTTCCTTAAGGCGCACGAGACCATCAAACCTTAAGATGTACGGCTAAAATTTATCAAAATTCGTCAAATTTATCTATGTAAAATCATTGTGGTAAAATTTAGAAATGGAATTATCTCAAATACATCGATGTAACTAATCGATTAATCTTTGTTTAATTCTGTTGGGTCTCAAATTCAGTGGAATATTATCCAGTACTTCTTCTAAAACGTTAACGTACTCAATTCCATTTAGACGATTTGAAGAAATATTGGTCCAACAACTCGGAGATTTAAAATCCCCAGCCAAACATTTACCGAAAATCTTCTCTGATGTCTGATTGTCCAATTTTCGTCCGCCCAAAATGAAAATTATGGCTATTAAAGACGCCATCTCTCGTAAACAAGCATTCGTCGCTCCAGAGAATATGCAATAAAAAGTTCTGCTCTTCTTGAATTCTTTGTAAAATAATGGTCTCGTGCGCCTTAAGGAAGGATCGCATAACTTTTTTGGATTAAGATTATCGCCTCAGAATTGAACAAAGAATCGTTCTACCTGGCGTTTGTCCGTATTTTTCTGGCCACCGTGTATATCAATGATAATTTGAAAATCGCATCAGTGTTGATTGTATACGAAGCATACAAAAACTAATTGTCTAAATGCACCTACTACCAAAATTCCAGAAACAAAATATAAATATCTGGAGATTGATTTTACCGTATATCCAACGACGAAGTTCTTCAGATGATTGTTAAGCTGAGGAATGATAGGCTTCAAAATATTGTTAACGTATAGGTACATGTAAATGCATGAATCATATTCAAATTCTGCAAATAAGTTGATTTTTAGACCAACCATTCTCAAAGGTAAAAATGAAATTGGCCACTAGAATGAAAAATTCCATAATTTTTGAGTAATCATGTACTAAAGAAAAATTAGACTTTCTGAGTTTCTTCATGACCTATAGTAAGACTGTTTCATATTTCCTATAATGAAATTAGCTATTATCAATTTATCTGCTTGGAAAAATGTAAGACGTAAGTTTATCACGTCCATAACATTTTTGTTGAATAGGTGGCACCAAAAGAACTATGGAATGGTGCGAGTTTCAAAGACAAAGATGATGATGATCGTAACATCTGATTCAGTCTCATAAAAGCATATACAGGGTGTTCGGGAAATAATGTGCCCAACTTCGGGAAATGATTCTACGCAAAATTTAATTTCTCTTCAGATTTGCGAGATATCGAAGATGAAAGTTGCCAACCCTAGTAGGTCAAGCGCCTTATCCAAACACATACTCCATCATTTTGGAATTAATCAGTAAGCTGATTTAATAAAACACAATTTTATAAAAACATAACAGTATTGATTGAAACGATTTTCAAAATGACAATCTTCGACTTCAATGCAAGGCTCAAGCCGCCTAATCGTAGTTGTAAGTTCGCTCTTATCTCATTAAAGACGTTTTGAATCCATGTCATTAACTCCTCTCTCTTGTTTGGTTTGCCCTGTCGTACACCAGCATCTTTGCATGACCCCAAAAGTAAAAATCCAAGAGATTTAAGTCTCTGGTGAACGTGCGTGCTGGCCAGTGAACAGGTCCATTTCTTCTCACCCAACGATTTGCGTAGTGCGCGTCCAAGAAATCTTTCACCTGTTGGCCGAAGTAGACTGGGCATCCATAATGGAGGAAACACATCTTGTTCGTTGTTTGAAATGGGACGCCTCCAGTAATTCCGGTAGCTCATACTCCAGAAACCAAATTAATTAATTGACCCCCAATCAAGCCACCTCAGAGATTGACGGAAAACCGATGCAGGAAATGGCTTTCAGAAAGGACGTAAGGGTTCTCATCCACTGACAAAATTCTATTCTTTGTTTTGAACTTTTTGAATGTGATATGGATGCAGTCCATTTTCATGCAAAGTGGTTACTACAGATGTTGTGCATTGTCCTGTAATGGCAGACTGGCTGATTCTGAATCAGGAATTCTCATCCACTTGAGTGAGAAGTTTTTCAGCAACTTCTGGTCCGGAAATTGCTACTACGTCAGAAAGAAATAAACCAAATTTGAAATAAAGTTTGTAGAAAACTGTAGGTACGCAGATGTTCCTTGAGATCCGTTTTTAATCTACGCAACTGATCAAATTTTTGCTATCTTTATTAATATTGTAAGAATCTTGTCGTTGTTTTTGTTCCGTGAGACTAATAAACAGCGAGGATCGAATTGTACTCTTCAACGGCATTAAGAAAGTATTTATTTAACACGCACACACTTTAATTCATACAAAAATAGATCAATTACATTACACGTTACAATTTATATTCGAACCGAACTGAATCAATACATGACTCGCTTTTATCCTTCTCGAACAAGTTCTAGAAGATAATAGATCGTTCAGGATACGAAGTTCTAAAACACCGCGATCATTCTAACTTATTGTAGTAACTCCAGTGGCGTAACAATATGAATTACCTAATAAAATAATAAACGATATACCTACTAATATAAATGGGAAAATGAAAAATATGGATGAAAGTGTGAATACAAATTTGGATTGTGTTTTGATGTTTATTTTCAGCACAATATCACAAACAAAATACTAGTAATCAAGTATAATTAGTTTATAAAAAACTAAAAAAACGTTTATTAAGTCAGCATTGTATTGTATTGTATTGCAGTAGGCCAGCAATCCCCTTCCTGTTTATTTAATTCAATAATAGAACTGCATAGTTCATAATCACAACTAAATATTTTTGTATTTTAACTTTGCAAACTGATTACATTATCCACTTTGAAAATTAACATTCCCAAACACTCGTTAACCTTAAACTTAAATTAAAAATAAACAAATCTACGAACTAAACATAAACCATGCAGTTCGAATCTTTCTGCACCATTTACGTCAACTTTCCGAAAGAATATCTATTAGCTAATGTTTTGGAATTTAAATTCGATTCTTTTATTCTACACCCACACTTAAAATAAACTTTCCTCTAAATATTCAGTATTTAGATGAAATTTTCAGTATTTATTATGCAGGTGTAACGGAAATATTTTGAAACTAGGTACATACAATAAAACAATCTGCATAATTGAACGTTTTATTTCCTTTAGTTTATATAACGCCAGCACACGACTCAATGGAAATGAAATGTTTGATTGGGGCCTGATCACAACGCCCAACTCAAGAATTTATCATAACTCCCAACTTGTGCATGTTGTCACAACTCCCAACTATTTTCACAACTCCCAACTACGTTTCTTTTTCATAACGCCCAACTTTGGCATAACTCCCAACCAGTGTATATCACAACGCCTGCATTTATAGCAGTTTGGCAACCTTGCTTTTCACTCATAACTTGGTTTGTTAATAACATTACATGTTTTCATCTGATCGGGGTAAACGGTGTTGTTGGTAGATGTGATCGGGGGTGAACGATGTTGGTTGGTAGGTTACAGTTATTACAATTTTCTTTTTTAATGAAGTTACATGTTTTCATGTGGTTTGGGCGTTGTGACCAGGAGGTGTTATAAACAAACTAAGTTATGGGTGAAGAGCAAGGTTGCCAAACTGCTATAAATACAAGCGTTGTGATATACACTGGTAGCGAGTTATGACAAAGTTGGGCGTTATGAAAAAATAACGTAGTTAGGAGTTGTGACAACATGCACAAGTTGGGAGTTATGATCAATTTTAGAGTTGGGCGTTATGAAAATTGGGAGTTGTGATATGGAGCCATTTGCTTCCCCTAGCAAAAATAATTCTTTGCTGTCAATCAGCTTCGAAAGAATTGTTTGGACATTTCCGGTATCCAGGGTAACTTTAATGTAGCAATTTTTTTGTGTTTTGTGATTGATTAATTCATTTTTTCCCCAAAAAATACTGTTACAACTGGAACAAAAGAATAAAAAATATCACGACAAATTTGACGTGGACAAGGTTAAGCTTATACTTATACTTCATATCATAACCAAAAGAAGCACTGACGTCTATATAAAAGAGCACAAAAGAAACTGTCGTCTGGATCAAAACGATAAATCCGCGGTCGCCGAGTATATTCTTCTTCTAGAAATCTACGCTATAGAATTTGACACAACGGAAGTGATGTCGACAACTATCCACTACTATGTTACGTTAAACGTGGAAGTCATAGAAATTTACACAAACCGGTCATATTTCAACAGAAAAGAAGAGCGTATCTGTATTAATAAAGTTTGGCATCTAGCGCTTAAAAATACTAAGACTAAACTATTACCCAACATAGAAGATCAGTCAGCCATAAATAGCCAACCATCCCCACATGAGCAGTCACGTGTTACTACTAAGACTATAAATAGTGTAGCAGATTCAGAAGAAACGTCAGTTAGAGACTTGAAACGAGTTCTACAACCACTAAACTAAGGATGTTTGTCGCAGCATCAAACGAAACGTTTAGAAGAAAAGGAAGCAGTTTTAACAGACCACGACTTATTAGCCGGGAAAATCATAGTACCTATAAAAAGTAGTTGTTTGAATTGGCAATTATCCTAGGTTTAGTTTCACTTATTAATATTGACTAGATGAGCCAGCATGCTACGCACGCGTACAGGAGGAAGGGTTACAATAAATTGACAATGCGATAAGTATATGAGTTGAATCTGTGCGTTACAGTAATGAAACGAAACAAACTCGAGTCGAGAACCCTGCGGACGGACGGACACTCACCAGGGCGGCACCACCTTGACAGATTTTAATATATATGATTCTTACCTATAATGAAATAAAGGTTTATTTTTTAAATCATACAACGCTATTCCTTGTTGGATAAAACTTATTGTTTTTTTAAATAGTTTTGAAAATTTGGGTACAATATGTTAAGCTGAATAGGTATTTTATTCAGAGGTATTTTTATTATATTTTTCAAAATACCTTTTTATTTCTTCTCTTATTGTATGATTGTTATGTGAATACAATTTAAAGCAATTAACAAGTCACAAATATCTACATCTAAATCATTGTTCAAGCGAAAGTTGTAGAAAATGTATTTTACACCTATCAACTTTTTTCATGAACTTTTTGCCACTAATAGACACTAATCTTAAATAAACATCAAGTGCATTTTGACTTGTCCAATATTGCCCAATGTCTAATCAAAAATTCATATTTACATACGGATTATCTTTCTGTCAAACATGTGAAGTAGAAACCATACCGAATCTAAACCCCTATCAACATGAAAGCTTCTAAACATGTCTAATTGTAAGTCGAGTCAAAATTTAGACATGATTATTATTACGTAAGTGTTCATGCTGATTGTATTATGTCCATTACTTAAGTAGTGTATAGTTCAATGATTATGTCCCATCGCGAATATTGCTCCGGTCTAAATATTAAACGGTCATCGTCGTTATTTATTATACACACACGAGCGTTATTTTTTACTAACCAAAATAATATAAACCGTGGCGTCTAGATAGATACTTAAAATAATTTTAGACGCTGCATTTATGCAGGTTATCAAAATATACAAACCATAAACTGAACAAAATTAAGACTCGCTGTCTACTTACATAATTTTTTTTGTAACCACTCATAGCACAACAATTTAATAAAAAAATTCAAACACTTTGCCGAAAAAAGGCACAATTAGTTTTTGTTATTTATTCTTACGAATTGACAAAACGGAATGAACAGTGAATGCACTACGGACGAGTTTAAATATTAATTTTGATTAAATCATCAATTTAAGATTTATTAGTTGAGCAGTGACTTAATAAATTTTGTACTAAAACTAAGCTAATAAAAACAAGACACCGGCCACGTTTAATTCACTTCATTAATAATCACAGTAGCTCACTCGTTCGACGTCATCGTAGACGCTGAGCGTCCTCAGGCATCCTTTAGGCAGACTCTCGAAATTTGACGATATTGCTCGAGCAGGTACTATTTTTAGAAATTTCTGATGGTATTTCGGCTTAAACTATTCTTACTGTAAAATAGGGCAGTATAAACGTAATGTTTAATTTATGTTTTTAATTGTGGGCAAACGTCAACTCGTCATTGAATTGCAATCCGCATACATGTTTTGTCGATTCTGTCACGTCAAATTTGGCGCAGTCAGAAATATTACGTTCTAAACTGACGTTCAGGTGTTTTTGAATAATAATTGGAATTATGCCATATTGTATGATGCTTCTTAATGCATCACAGCATTCGCAGATTTAAAACGTTGTAGCCATTAAAGGAAAGTAGACACAAAAATAAAATTTATGGAAAAACGTTTCATGTACTACATACACCTGAACGATCACACATTATGATCACATCCTTTTAGTAATTTATGTTGTTTTTGGCAATTTTTCTTTAATTGTGACTATTGTAATTGTATTTTACAATGAATTTGTAGAGTAGCATAATAGTACGCCAAGTAAGCGTTTGCACTCTTACATTTTGTGAAAAAAAGGTGCGACTTGGCATAGTTAAGTCGCAAAGAACGATTCAAACCCGGTGACACCCGCCAAACCCAGAGGGTGCCGGTTTGAATACGGCTCTCCTAGAAGGGTGGAGAATTGGAATCGGTTCGGATGGTTATATTAACGCAAAAAATAAACGTACGAACGCTGGAGCTACATCTGAGTTCCCCAAAGTTTGAAAAGTGCTTCTTGATCTACGAAATATCGCTTACAGAGCGTTTCTTTCGTCGCAAGACGTACAAATCAGGTAGAAACCAGGTGCAAAGTGGCGGAATAATTTCTCTGCTCGTTTACCAAGTCACATATACTTAATCTTGATCTCTTACAAATATCTGTTGTTAAATGTTGTTAAATATCTCTGCACAGAATATTGATTGGCTAATGAAACTTTGTCATGTTTTTTTACCTATTTTGTTGTCAGGATGTCGTTTCGGCTAACATAGCCTAATGAAATAGCGGTTTATATGGCCCGGACCATATAACACGCCAATGTTCCTATTTTTTTTCGGAGTGGTTGGGATTTGAATCCACGATCCTTGATCCGAAAAGTCGTGAATTCTAGGCCTTTACTCACCGGTCAACATTCCCCTTAAAATGTTCTTTCTTGGTTTCAGGATTAAGATGAGCAAAGTATGCAAAAACTTGCGCAAACGGTGGTCTTAGCCACAACTTGAAGAGGCTATAGCAGCTGTCAGAAGTGGGGAATCTCAGGAAATGTTTGTACTAGGTTTCAAGTACCTAGGCGCACTTTGCGTCGATATTTAATTCAGGGCTTATCTATAAAGAAATTGGGTCGTCCAAGTATATATACTCCCAAACTTGTCCGACATCAAATCTTTCGATATTGTGATATAAACCACATCCCCAATAATTTTAACCTCGAAAAACAGCTTGCTGGAAAGGACTGGCTGTCTTTGTTCCTGAAAGGACACGCTGATTTATCTATACGAAAGGCGCAACTTATGAACCTTGCGCGCGCTCAAAAACTCAACAAGGCAATTGTATCTGATTATTCCACAAAGATTTCCAAAGTTATGGCAAGATTGGACATTACAGATAAACCTCAAAATATTTTTAATATGGACGAGAAAGGCTACCGCCTCACCATACATCATCAACAACGTGTTATGTCTGAAAAGGGAGTAAAACGGGTTCATATGGTCGCGCGGGAGCATGCGGAGAATGTCACGGTTGTAACTTGTTGCAATGCTATGGGCAACTCTATTCTACATATGATACTGTTTTAAGGAAAACGTCTAAAGCCAGAATTTTGCGACAATTTACCTCATGGCTCCCTTGTAAAAATGACTCTTAAAAGGTCTATGCCGACACAACTCTTCAGTGACTTCCTAAGACATTTTGCTCAGTATAAACCGACAGGACCTACACTTCTTGTGTTTGATGGAGCTTCTAGCCACCTTAATTTTACCATTGCTGAAACAGCTGACTCTCTTGGTATCTGTTTGCCATCAAACACAACGCACGAGCTCCAGCCTCTTGATAAAGCTGTATTTTGCTCTTTTGTAGCAAATTGGGACTAGGAGCTTTTAAGATACTTACCCTCAATGAAACCTAAATACAGCCAGATTAAATATAATTTTATCCCGTGTTTGACCCAAGTGCATGACACTAGAAAATATTACTAGCGGATTTAGAAGTACAGAATTGTTTCCCCTAAATCCTGATGAAGCTTTTGCATCTTCTTTACCAACAGAGCGAGCTATGCGTGATGAAATAATAGGAGAGCATAATGGGGACACCGAAAGGACAAACGAAAGTCTTCCAATAACAGATGATGAGATTTCTTCAGACGATGATGTTCCTTTGGCAGCTAGAAAAATAAATGCAGTTCCTAAATAAACTTCTCCAGTTACAATGAATAAGTCTTTTCAGGAACTGCTTCCGACTCCTACTAATGGAAATAATAAAGTAGTTAGAAGCAATAGGCGTAAAGCATTGAATTACAAAGCTCAGCAAATAACAAAAGATCTTTTCTTTGAGAAAAATCACCAATCACCCAAGGGATCTTCAACTTTAACACTTCAACTTCCATCAACTTCCAAACAGCGAAGTGCTATCCCTCGGTTTACTAAACAAACTACACACGGGTCATAGTAATGTAAAGCTTGTAGAACAGAGGACTAACTTAACATGCGAATGTGCGTAAAATGTTCAACTTGGTTCCATGAGGCATACGTTGGTCTCAAGCCTGATGACGATGAAGATTTTGACTGTTGTTGACTTCTTTGCATTTATGTATTGTTTTAATTGTTGTGTTATAAAATAAATTAAACCACAACAATCTCTCCAAGTTTAAATATTTTTGGCCATATAATCCGACCATATTGGTAATATGGCCTAAGTGCAGTGTTAAGAATTTTTACACATAAATCTCTTACGAATCATTTCTAACCAAGCTAAATAACATAGGTATGTTAGCCAAATACTCACCAATTATGATGAAAAAAAAAGGTGCCTTAAAACATTCAGTTTTAATTAAAAACACAAATTACATTAAGGTGGGCCATATTTACCTCTACTACCTTAGTAAGTAGCACAATGTTTCCACTCAAGGCAATCCAATTTCCTGATTAAAGTAAAAGTGAAGCAAAGAATGGCTGCAGTAAACTGGAAATACAAAGAAAACCGTTAAAAATGAAATATAAAGGACTTAACGTTAAAACAACAAGAAAACAAATAAATAAATTAGAAAAGAACTGAGAAAACAAAGCAAACAGTAGAAGAAAAATTAAATTGAATACAATAAAGAAAACCATACTTAAAGTGGCAAAAACAATAGGAAAGATAAAGAAACAAAAACATATTGATTATAGACTATAGAACTTGTAGAGAAGCAATACAAAAGAAAAATGACACAAGGGACAGGTACCTACAACGAAAGATACTTGAGGAATGTAAAAGCAAAAGAAAAGAAGGCAATAAGATATCTAAGAATAAAAAGTGACGGTATATTATGAAGCAAATAGAAAAACTCGAACAACAAATACAAAAAGAATTACCGAAAATTCTATAGAAATGTTAAAGAATTATTGAAAACAAACATTCCAAGGGCAATGCCCTGTGTAGATAAAATGAGAAAACTATTAACAAAAGAACAAGATATATTGAATAAATAGAGCAAATGTTTTGAAGAACTTCTCATAAGTCTTGAAATCCATAACGAAGGTACAGAAATCAAGTATCAAACAGTAGATTCGGAAATGCAGGAACCAAGATGCGAAGAAATTGTTGATGTTACAATAAAACTAACTAAAAAATAACACAGCCCCATGGATTGATACAATATCATCAGAAATGCTGAAACCCGCAGAAATGAACTGTGGACCAGACTACACAATATAATAGTCTATAATAGAATCTGGAAAGAGAAATAGACGCCCAAAGAATGAAAAGTAGGAGTGATTGTTCCAATATTACAAAAAGGGAACAGGAAAATTACGGAGGCATACCACTACTGAATGTATCACACAATTGCAGAGTATGCAGAACAATTTCTGATAGAATAAATAAATTAATAAATAATATATGAATAAATTTATAGTATCTTTGTAAAATAACTAGCATTAGGTGTACCAACAAAATTAATTAATTTAGCAAAAAAGGTCCTAAAAGACACAAGAGCAATCGTAGCAATACAAGGAAATGTAACTGATAGTCTCAAAATGAACAGCGGAGGCGCCAAAGAGACGCTCTTTAAGCACTTCTATTTAACCTGGTCCTGAAGACAACAGTGAGAAAGCTAAACCTCGGAAGAAACCTACTAAACACAAAAATAATCAAGTGTATGCATACTCAGATGACATTGTAATAACCTGCCCCCATAATACAGTAATCCAAACAACATATAGTAAGCTAAACAATGAGGCTAAAAAATAGTACTAGAGGTCAACACGGAAAAAATCTAATGAGAAATAGGACAATCCGAGAAGATATAGAAATAGAAGGAAAAATATCCGAAGAAGTGTCTCTTGGTTTCAAGTTACACAATAAAAGCGATAAGAATGATGAGATTAGAACAAGATGCATAACTGGGGCCGAAAATAGAAACAAATACAAGAAACTAATATCATTACAACTGATCAGCAAAGTAATAAAACTCCTACTGTACAAGGCTCTGATACGGCCGATAGTTATATTTGCATGAGACCAACAAAAGGGATAATTAACTAAAACTTGCGAGGCGAGACTTAGGGGCAGACCTAAGAAAGGATTAAAGGATCTCAGGATATAAAAATTGGTGGATAATAGACAGAAGGAAATGGCAGATAATTGTAGAGCAGGTCAAAACCCACCCAGGGTTGTAGTGCCGAAAGAAGAACAAGAATAAATTCATCTAAACTTCATATTTCGTTTCATTTCTTCACTACTTAGCGGTATCCTCACACTAGGTACTAAAATATTATGGGCGAATAATGTATCTGAATAGAACTTGCCTATATTAATTTTATATTTAGGATACGACGGTGTGTAATTTTATTTCTAATATACGAGTCAACACGAATTTGGTGGAAAAAGAAAAGATAAAGATAGCGTGAAAGCTTCATTTCTAAATAACTCTTATAAGTGAGAACGTACTTAGAGTTCTGGAGTAGGAATTCCTCATAGCGTTTATTGTGGTCCGATCCAAGCAAAATGAATGTTTGTCCAAATGTAAAATCGACTACATTACAACCACACCTTTCAGATGCAGACAGCATTAATGAATTTTTAACTAATTCCATTGAATCATCTACTATTTCACAAAATGTTTTAAATTTTTACAATAATAGTAACAATGATCTTACGTTTTCCTTTCACAATGTATGTAGACAAGATGTTTTGCTAGTCCTTAAAAACATAAAATGAAAAGCTTTTGGCATCGATCAAATTAATTCTTTTGTGCTGTCTCTATGTCTCCCAATAATACTATCTGTGATTACACATATCATAAACTCTTCTCTAGTGTAAAAATCCTATTGAGTTTGCTGATTTTCGTTCTGTAAGTATCCTTTCTGCCCTATCCAAACTCATGGAAAAGTTAATGTATGCTCAGCTTGTCGATTTTGTTGAACTAAATAATATCCTGCCAAAGTACATCACTGCTTCACTCTATTGATGATGTTATTTCTGCGACTGAGGTAGGTAAAGTAACTGTGCTAGTACTGCTTGACTTCTCCAAGGCCTTCGATACTTTAAATCTCTGCTGTTGAGCTATCTTACGTTTCTGTGGTCTTAGAGAGTGTGATGTTGAACTTATTGCCAATTGTGTATGCAACCGGTTTCAACGTGTGTCCTGCAATGGAAACACTTCGAAGTCGTTCCCTACAAAGCTTCGAGTTCTCTCAAGGGTCGATACTCGGACCGCTATTATTTTCCATATATACCTCAAGAATTACCATGTGTTTTTGCTATTGTAAGTATCATTTATATGCAAATGATACACAACTTTACTATTCCTTTCACATAAAACATGTTAGAGGGGCTGAACAGGTTATAAATGATGAGTTGGTGCCACTTTCTGCATTCTCTTAAATTAAATCCAAACAAAATGTCATTCATTGTTTTCGGAGATAAACATCAGCGAGCTTTTGTTGAGAGTAATTTACAGATTAAACTGAACAATATCTTATTGAAATTTAGTTCTTCAGTAAAAAATTTGGGAATTATCTGTCATACTTCAACTATGCTGATGTTACTTATTCACTATGTTTACAGCAAGCAGATGTTTTACGACTTACGTATTCAGAGGGTGCAGAATGCTTGCTTACGTTTTATTTATGAAATTAGGAGAAGCTAACACATATCACATAAGTTTGTGGAGATTGGTTGGCTAAACATGTACAACAGAAGACAGTTATATTCCATGAAAGATTTCATAAGAATATAAAATCTAGCAAGCCACCAAACCTGGTAAATAAAATAAGGTATCGAATAGACATACATAAATTAATTAGTTTTAGAGGCCGCTTATCACTTCCTATATTTAGACGTGAGAGCCAGGCAGTTCCTATTAAATATGCAAAATAGTATAACTTAATACATGTACCGTTTTGTATAGTTCTTTATAAGTATCTATACTATATATTTATTTTCATTTTTTGGCTTAATTGCTTTAGGTACAGGTGTAGTTGAGTAATTGGACTTATAGTATGTGTGTCATGACAGATAGACGGTAGTTTCACTAAAACGTTATTTTTTCTCAGAAAGGTTTAAGAGGAAGAATTTTATTTTCAGACCTGAAAAGAGTGATCTAAAACCATTTGGATTCATATTTGCTTGCATTTTGTTTGTACTTTACCACTTGTGTCTGAAGCATTATAAGTAAAAAATATCTAGAAATGATAATAGTTACCTACATCAAGTGTAAGATTCTAATTCTTTGAGAAAGATAGGTCGTTTGTTGAAGTAACTATGTCAAAACCCTCCAGATAAAAAGTTTAAAAGCGAGGTACAGAATTACAACACTTAACTTCTTTTAACTAAAATAATTAAACTGTGTAGAGTTTAAAATTTATTTATCAATAGGCATCGTGGAAAATTCTTAAGATGGATAAAAATTGTCAAGAATTGCCAACATGTGGCTTATAAAATAGCAAGCAACAATTCTAGTCATTTCTGCTGAACACAATCTATTTTATAAGATTTATGATGAAAATTGATCTAGAATTAAAAATCAGACCAAGCATTCACTTCCCACCCGTCTGGCCAGTGTGGAAGTATAATGCCAAACTCCCCTAATATAGGGAGACGATGCTCCTACGAATACAGCTGCAGAGAGACCAAGCACAGCTTGTACAATTAGGACAAACGTATAAATCCTATTAAATTACTTTATTAATTAGTATAACATTCAAACAATTTATTACATAATATGCATGGAAAATAATTTTGTAACATCAAATATAAACAATTGATGGCGTTAATTACATTACATATAATTTTCATGAGTGTTGTGTAATATCTAATTAATTGTATTTTCGCATGAAAATAAAATTAAAAAAATATTATGGCACTAGCAGCAGTTTACATCTCGGACGACCGAGATTCCTGAACTAGATACACTTGAGATCCGGGTACGCTGCTGGTCGTGACGAAAGTGCGGTGCTTTGCCCGAATCAAGGTAAGATTGCTTTCGGCGGTGTCGGCGCGGTCTTCTGCTGCTTCGAGTTCACGTTGGAAACGACGTACGCGAGTTACACTCTGTTGAGACATGCCCTCCTGAAAAAATATTGATGAAACATTCGCATCTTCGAAGAACATAGACCATCTCTTACCTGTTCAGTAAGTTGCTTCTTGAATAGCATGATTTTCTGGTTAGCTTTATCCAGACCTTCAGTTAAGAGAGAAATGTTCTTTTGGTCTTCTTCGCACTGAATCATGACTTCTTTAACCGTGCGTTCCTTCTTGCGCAAAATCTTGATGGTTTCAGCGTGGCGTCTCTTTTCTTCTTCAAGTTCCAATTCAATGTCACGGATACGAGCTTCAAGTTTGCCGATGATACGTTTTCCACCAACGATAGCATTAGCTTCGACTTCTTCAAGTCGCACAGACAAGTTCTTGACTTCAATTTCCAAAGATTTCTTGATAGCTTCAATCTTTATTATTCTTTCCTGTTCTTCGTGCAATATTTCGACAGTGTGTTTAAGTTCGACTTGTACTCGTTGATAACGTTCATCGGAAATACGGAGTTCTTTTGTAATTTCTTCATAGTCCGCAAAGACGGTTTGTAGTTCTTGCTCGATTTTAGCTTTGTTTGAAGCCAAGTTAACGTTTATTGTTCCCAATTCGTTGATGCGAGATTGTGCTTCTTCAAATTGTATTTCAGCGACCTTTTTGGCGCGTAGGGCCTACGAGAAATTAGTTAATCGATTTTAGTGGGAACAGTTCTAATACTTACAGATTCGTAATTGCCCCTGATTTCTTCACACTCGGCGGTTAAGGCTTGGTATTTTCTTTGGGTTACACTAAGAGAATCCATCGTGATTGCCAATTGACGGGAGACTTCATCGTACTGTGCGGTAAGTTCGTTAAGCGTCAGCGATTGTTTTTTGATGGTCTTTTGGAGATCAATGTTGGTCTTGTTGGCAACGTCCAAGGACATTTCCAATTCGGTGATTTGAATTTGCAACTTCTTCTTGATACGTGCAACTTCAGATTTAAGTTTTGTCTCGGCTTCGACGACGCGCGCGTTTAGTTGTTCAATTTCGATGCTAGTTTGCTTACTGAGGACAAAGAATAGTTTATGTTTTTGTTTTTCTAAAGAAAAAATCCAAAGTGTTTTAATGTGTGAGTGTTCTAATGGACTAATCGTACTAATGTAAACATCATCTGTTTGTGTCAGTTCATAATTGATAATAAATCGTATGGAACAGCTGTTTCTATTTTTAAAGTATGGCTTTGGTACAAACACGCAACAACAAATAAACGTTCTCATCACCTTTTTGTCGCAGAAAAAGCTGGTCGCTTTTCTTCCGAAACCTTGCAAATCCGAATACAACTGATTCAACGGCTGTATGTAGTTTTCATCACCACTTTCATCGACTCTTCTGCTAACAATTTTAACTCGTCGTCTTACGTTACACTGATTTTGGAAGTTCATAACGTCTGACTCGATGTTTTCTGCAATGTTCCTTCTGCTTTTCGACAGCAATTGCTCTTCAATCGCTTTCGCCGATTTTCCTCGCAAATACTTTTGCATACCACGTAATTCCTTTTCCACTTCTTTATCAAGATCTGGGTTGTAGTCAAGAGCATCGGCCATTTTTGATTTGATTTTATTAACTTGTCGAAATAATTCGCGCTTTTTTCGTTTATTTCCTTCAACTTTAACTTTTTCGGTAATTGTCGCGCCCGAAACTGATTTGTTTAATAAAAAACTCGATTTTGTAGTTGATTTAAAATCGCGCAAGTCGCTCTTGAGATGAGCTTCGGTACGTTCTGATATTCTTGATAGGTCTGTATCACTGTAACTTTGAACTAATTTTCTCGAGTTGTAATGGTCGAGACCTCGTTCGTGCGTCCAAGGTAGGTGGGGAGGTTTTACTGAATTCCGGTAGCTTTTTTATCAATATAATCAATCATTGGTTGATAATAATTCATGATATAACCGTAATTATCTTCGTACACATTTGTTTGCGGATTTTGCCAATTGTATTTCGACGAGCTCGGGCGCGACATTATTCTTTAAATAGGTTTAATTAATATATTTTTAAGTTCTTATATACCAAATTTGATGTGTGTTTGCCAAACCAATCGCGTCTCGTTTTACAACATCCCTGGCTCGTTTTATTTATAGATGATATTTAGTCTTACAATTGGGAATTGTTGGCGATCAATTCAGTTGAACTATTTTTAATTATAAGTAATGAACAACAAGAACTTAATTTATTTACATCTTGTGTTTGTCGTGCTTTGATGGGGACTATATTTGGTATTCGTTAAAAAATATGTAATAGGGCCAAAATTCAATTTTAAATACGTCACGCTTATTGATGTGTAAAATTATAAGTAACGGTAAGAATTTATTAATTTAACACCTGCCAATGTGTTGCAGGCGTCAGCTAAATATAATTTGGTTGAGAAACAAAAATTCGTGTAAGTGTATCAGTGATTGGATTTGTTTCTTACCGGATAGCTTCAATTTCTTCGTCCTTCTCGTGCAAGCGTTTTTCAGCTTCGTGTCTAAATTGAGCGTATTCGGAAGAAAGACGATGAGCGCGTTGTTCTTCAGCTTTGCGACCCTAAAAAACACGCACGTCAAAAGACGAATCTAAGAAGAATCAAACACCTTCAACTTACCGCTTCTGCTTCTTTGTAAGCGGCGGTGAGTTCTTCTCGTTCATTTTCCAAGCGGCGGATTTCCAACTCCATTTCGTGCAATCTACGAGTTAGCTCGGTGATGGTGTTACGTGCATCGCCCAAGTCATCTGAAAACATAGTGTTAGAAAGAATTTTTGATTGCGTTCAATTGTGTGTTACCGGCCATCTTTTTGTTTTCGCGTGCAAGGGCGTCGCGTTGTTCGCGGGCCTTGTCAAGTTCGTGGTTGAGGCGTTGAATATCAGCTTGTTTGTTACGTAGATCCCGTTGGGCTTGGTCGTAAAGTTGGATGGTTTCCTCCAAGCGACTCTTCAACTCTATGTTAACGCGTTCCAATTGTTCTACACGTTTTTGCAACTCCCTAGCAGTGTTATTTGCTTTCTCCAAATCGATAATTAAAACCTCAACTTCAGATTGCAATCTGGACTTTTGCTTTTCAAGGTTATTGACCTTCACCAACAAAGATTCAATATGTTCTTCCATTTCCGTGATCCGGGCATTGTATTTGCGGCGCAATTCCTCAACTTCTTCGGCACGTGCCATGCATTCGGTTTCGTATTTGGATTTCCAGATTTGAACATCGCCTTGAGATTTTACCAGTTGCCTTTCTAAGTCGAGACGGGCTTCGCTTTCTTCTTCCAATTGTACCCGAACCGATTCCAGTTCGACTTCGACTTGCTGAAGTTGAGCATCGAGAAGCGACCGTTTCCTTTCGTCATCTTCGGCTCGGCGTCGTGCGTCTTCTAATTGTCCTGCAAGTTGTGTTTTCAAGTACACGGCGTTTTCAAGGTTGACCTATAAAATTGTTTATTTTTACAACTTCGGACGGTCGATAATATCTACCTTAATATCTTGTACTTCTTTGACTAGTTCGATGTTTTCTTGAGACAATCTGGTTTTGTGTGAAGTAATGTCGACGATGGTGCGGTTAAGTTCCTCAATTCTAACATTTAATTCGGAAATGCTGATTTCTAGTTTTTCGACATGCTTGATCGATAAGAATTTGTCTTTGTTGAGACTGTCTACTTGTGCAATGAGTTCGTATACTTCAGCTTGAAACTTGCTCTTTTCTTTATCAGCTCTACAAAAAAATATATGTTTTAGATTAAGGTTATACCACATTGTGATGGGTAAGCTTTGTTTTTTACGGTATAGTACAACAAATAAAATCTCACTTCTCCCATCCCCTTAAAAAACACGGAAATGAAGAAAACAAGAACAAATACTGATAGGAAGATGACAAGAGTAGGTAAGAAAGAATGCAAACAATGAAAATAATAAAGAAAGAATCTAAGAAACTATGAGGAATAGAAAAGGAAAGAAAAGTGCTCTTAGGAGAAAAAGTAAAGAGGCGAAATGGGTGAAGGAAAAACTGAAGTGGAGAGGAGGGATAGGAGAGGGAGGGAAACAACTTATTTTACTAGTTAAAAAGTGTATAAAATTTATAAAACACAATCAACTTAGACTTAGATCCAATAGAAATATTTTGAGATTTTTTTTTATATCTAATGTATGTCACTTTCAATAATGTTACTGCAAAATATTGCTGTTTGGTCACGTCTAGAATTGAATCTCAAAAATCACCACTGAATTTTGTCCGAGCCATTATCGAGAGCGACCCTTCATTGAAATGCTGCAATCGTGTTAAGAGAATACGACAAAATCAAAGAACAATGATTGTTTTTTTTTGAGAATGTAGTTACGAATTCAGTATAAAACGATATCGTACTCAAACTGTTATGCTCTTAAGTACTATATTACTTTAATAAATAAAGGGATGAGTCATCAAGTAATTTTTCCAGAATGATAATATCTGGACTCTTTTATTCAAAAGTAGGAGTGCAAACAAACTACAAAAAAATCAGTACATGGCAACGATTTGCGCCCTTGTACTGATGGGTTCTTCTTCGGGCCAGTGTTAGAAGAGATGAGTTTGTAGTTTGTTCGCACTCTTCCTTTCAAATAAATCCAGGCAAAATTACCTGAAAACTTTTAACCGGAAGGATAAAATAAAATTTAAAATGGATGAGGTCATTCTATAAGATAGAGAGTACAGTCAAGATGAAGCCTCGAATATTGTGTATTCACCTCAAACTTTCCTTTTAAGAACGACTAATTTAGTAAACCGGTTTTTTCAGACACACTAAGAAGATAGGTACTGACTGAATCAATATTCAACGAACACTTAACATGAATATTCTTTAATCTCTCTATCAAGATTCTCTCCTTTTTACTACTTTTAAATACCCGATTAACAGGCTTAAGAGTATTCAGAATTTTGCCAATTATTGGTTGAATAAAAGTATGAGTAAATTCAGTACAGGACTTTGTTGATAGTATTCAGGTCGTCGTTTCCTACCCTAAAAAAATTGTGACTGCAATACTTTCTTTATCCTCCGCTAATTATAAGTACCTAGGTATTGATCTTACAACTAAAGGTTTCTGTTCAGTTTTAAAAGTCAAAGTGTGTGGGAAAAAAATCAGTCCATTCCGCAAAGTGGTATCTTTCACTGAAAATATGATACCAGATCAAAAGTTGTTAGATTTTTTTCGAAAGTTAAGGCAGTTAATGGCTTTTCACAAGAATAATTCTTCCTTTCCTTCTTTGAAGTGTCCTATCAATTAACCATACGGTAAATAAATAAATAAATTTTAACAACGGAACCCTCTGTAATACTGTGATTCAGTAAAAGATAGACTTCATTTTCAGGATTGAACAAATACTGAATCATTCCCACTAGTTAGTAATGATAAATTCAAGTTTGATTTTCAATGATGTTGTGACCTGAATTGTTTCGAATGGTCTTCTGATTCAGAAGGCGTATGAGCTAACAGAGTGGACTATGAATTCTAGCACATGCTACTTCTCTCTTTCTATTTACCCAACCACACTCTAAAGATCAGCATTCTACACCGTGATATTTCAACAACTAATTGGGAGAATTTCCTTTGATTTTTGGGTTTTGATTAATAAGTTTTTTGTTAAATCGAGTAGAAAATTAATGTGAATGTTATATTTTGATGCAATTGCATTGATTGCTTATAAAAAAAGTAAGAAAATATCTTGACGAAAAAGTATTTCAGTTCCAAATTTAGTTTTAAATATTTCAATTACTGAACTTGTTGAAACATGTTCAATATATCTTTCAAAGCAGTACATTTTTTCTTAGAAGTTATAAGAATTTGATGTTAGAAAATTTAATTAGATTCCGAGCTCAAAGTGTACAGGCACCAGTCCAGGACAAATATGGCGAGGCAGACGGTCGCTATTTATATCCGTCCATATCCTAGCTAGGATTACAACCTGATTTTCAGTCATTCGATTATTACCTACATTCTTTGGATGCAATTTTTAAAAATATTTTTGGAAATGCAAGACAGAGAAAAGACAATCAACTTAAAGTCTGATGGCGATCAAAAATAACCTACGGAATCTTATGCGGCTGCCTGAATCCCGTAACCAAACATGATTGAATTTGAGCCAATGAAAAATCTCTACAGTTATGAAAATAGATATTTATTAAAAGAGCTCGATTACCTACTGTTTGTGTTTCCTTCGACGCGCCACTTCTGTTACATAAACAGCATGCAAATAAAAATTTACCTGGCTTTAAGTTTGGATAAAACTTCAATTTGTTCTTGAAAATCAATAATAACTTCTTGATGTTTCCTCTTTAACAATTGAGTTGTTTCTTCGGACTCTAAATGAACATCATCTAACAATCTGCGAATTTTCAGCAGTTCCGAATCGCGCTTTTGTTTACTTCAATCTGTTGCACAAAAAATAGTTTTAGTAAAACAATTATTTTTCTAGTCCTTTTGTAAATACCTGTGTTTCGACACCACCTTCAGCTTCTTCAAACGTTCAGAAAGCTGAATCACCTGCACGCTGAGGTCCGCTTTCTCACGTTCAATCTAAATCATCATTACCAATGAATAACAATCTACAATTTCATTGCTCATCCGAATAATCGCAACTACGCCTGGCGCGTAAGTAAACAAAGCTGTGCAGTCTAAAATAGCTTGTCAGAATAAAAAAGAAAATAATCGAAAATAAACTACGAAAGCCGCAATGTAGTTCACGCGTAAAATACTTAAAATCCACATTCTAAAAATAATTTACCTACTTATATTTACAAGCAAATATCAACTTCTAGAGTGTTAAAAAGTTGTTTGAACAAAACCTGAAGTTTTTGGCACCTAGGCTCATCACGCATGTAACGGAAAAATGGGTGGCAAATGTTCGAAAATTAAGAAAAATTAATTTTTTTTAAATATAGCAATGGCAAATTTCCAAGATTGCCTACTTTTTGAGTTAGTCACGGCGAGTGAAACGAATCAGCGGATAATTTTAGACAATATGCGGTACACATTTTTTTAAACCATTCCACACACAACTTACTCTAGCTCGAAGTTCTCTTTCCGATTCAAGGTCATCACTCAGTAGACGAATTTTATCCTGGAAAAATAACGAAAATTCGTTACGCAATCAACAAATTTTAAAGAAAAAGAGCAACAAGCGCGCGTTTCAAACTTTCACCAAAATTTGATTTTCAAAAGCCTCACACTCACGTATACCGTCACAATCACAAAATTTTATGCACAGGTCAATAATACCTCAAGCCTAGAAAGGGCACTGAGATCTGCGCTGTATTCAATATTGACATCGGCAGATCCTCCACCAGTTGAACGATAACTATATCTTGATGCTCTCGCCACAGACATTTTTGATTAATTTGTCTTGAATTTTTATATATTTAAAAAAAAAGCTGCACTGACCGTTGATCGATTTCAAACAGTCGTGAAACCCGCGTGCCGGCGTCGCTTTACGGTAGACGTTTGTTCGTTCGTTTGAGCGTCGCGACGGTGAAATTTAAAATAAGAGCTTTACTTCAGCCGATCGCGCGTGCGCTTTCGCCTCAATTTAATTTACATACTTTATATAGCGCATATGACTCATTTTTATGTACTTTTTGTAACTAGAAAAAATAGCTTATTTATAAATGTTCCACATTCTTCTATAACAAATCACTGATCAAATAAAAAAAAAATCTTCGATTGTTATCGGATCGAAAATTCTTTTTTTTTTAAGTTTGTGGACATTTTTTGATTCATCAATTGTTTTAACGAAATTTTCCGAAATTGTCCGAAAAATGTTTTTTTATCACGCTTCGCGACGTTTCTCAGATTACTTGTAGTGGGGGCAGCGTCCTTTTATAGACACGAGGATACCGGCGTTGGTGGAACGAACGAAAGGTGCACACCTGTAAGTCTTCTCTTCTTTGCCGCACTTAAAGCGACTCATATAATTCAAGAATGCGCGAGTTTTTCTATTTTCGTTAATATTTCTCGTTTCTCGAAATAACCGCATAAGTATGTCGAGTAGTGCGTTCACCTGGATATGAGATTTTTAAATTCCCTTTGGAGTTGTCTTCCAAGCTTAACACGTTAATATCTTATTTTTGTGTTTTTGATTTCCTATATTGTACCTAGATTAGAGTAGTTTTATTAGAATTTTTTTGGGATGATATTTTTATCAATAATCCTTCAATGCTGAATGAGAAGAAAGCATAAAGCATTGTTCCAGACTTCCAGATTGACTAGACTTTTATTTGAACATCTTCATGCTGCAGCAGTTATATGGCTTACACTGATAATATTAAACCGCACCAACATCACTAAACTTTTTATTGATTATTTTGGTATTTTGTTCCCTCGGCCATCTTTGAAATACATATCAATTTTAGCAAAACGAATTTTGCTACTAACAATGTTATCTAAAACATCGATAATAACTTAATAAGTAAACAATGATGAGTATAAATATTTTCTAAGTAACGGAATTTACTTTCTCAGCTTCCCCAGGTCATAAATTTGTAGAGGTGGAGCTAAAGAACACTGAACCGCATCGTATAATGTCGCAATGTGAGTTCCTTTGTTCATTTGATCTGAGTTTTAATCTTGTTTTACCTTGTCTAAGCGACGAAACTACACTTCTCTTTCTCTTTTTTACAACATCCCTTGGTCAAACTTTTTACTTATGTTTCTACGGAACACGATTACAAATGCATCAAATAGGTATAAGTTCTACCAAAATCATCATCATCAACGTTAGTTGTGGAAACAGATCTAGATGTAGTTGGAAGAAGGGATTTGATTTAAAGAACACCACCCCTAAGAATTGAACAAGAAGAAACGAAGAAAAAGAAAATACACATTAGAAAGAGAAAAACAGAAAATAAAAGTAAAGCAGAAGCTATGGAAAATAAAAGGACGTCCATATAAGCCCCTGAATGAATGTATATGCGTTGACAAAAACAAAGAAAAAGCAAAAACAACGAAGTAGTTGCATATATACAAACATTCATACAATGCACAATGGGCCGAATTCAAAAACTAGCTAGACAAAAATAAAAATTTCAAATATTAAATTATAACCTCAAACATCTTTCTACGTGTTGTTGACTGTTTATTTTAGCATAACATAACATCAAAAGTACAATTCTGACACTTTACGGGCGCTTATCAAGACAGTTTCATGTTACATTGTCACTGTGTCGATTTTGCCACTTGTATAGCACATTAACGTGCAACATTTCCGTGCTTTGCTATTTAGTGTATTCATGAGATATACCGAACACATCATGAGTGAAGATTCTATAGGTAAGTCACTATTAAATTCACGCTTAAGTTGATATATGGGTCTGCTATGTATTTTCGTATTCGTTGCTTGATTTAAAGGCAACAATAAATACGGCAATAAGCTTAAAGAACACTTAGACTTTCAAAAAAACCCTGGCAAGTCCCGACCCTAAATATTGCGAATATAGTTTCTCTAATGGTTCATTAATTCTCATTTAAAAAATTAGCTGCACATATACTGATTTCCAAAAAAATTGCAACAACTAGAAGTTGGTGAACGATTTTAATGAAATTTTCAGTAAACGTATATTTTCATTAAACAAAGTGATGATTAAAATTTAAAAACAAAAGAACAAAAGCTTAAAAAGTTTTTTCAATAATGAGTTGTTCTGCCACTATTTGTAATGCACTCATCTAGACGGCTTGACATGCTATCAATCAATTGATATATAGCTGCTGGTGGTATATCATCCCAAGCTTCTTGAATCCGTTGTTGAAGATCGTGTAAATTATCTGGAGAGTGCGGTAAATTACCCAATCGCCTACTAATCATATCCCATACATGTTCAATTGGCGACAAATCAGGCGACCGAGCAGGCCATGGGAGGACGGCAATGTTAGGTTTTTCCTAAACCGTGTTGTAGCCCTTGCCGTATAAGGGCACGCATTATCCTGCTGAAAAATGGGATTTTGCAGCCCCTGAAGATATGGAAGGCCAATTGGTTGTAGCACATTAGCAATGTAACCAGCTGCGTTAAGGTTGCCGTCAATAAAGACCAAGGGTGATCTGCTACCATAACATATTGCACCCTATATCATAATTCCTTGAGTGAGGGCTGTGTTGCGTTCCACAAAAAATGTTGGATTTTACGCCCCACAAGCAAAATCGGGACTCGTCACTAAACATTCTTGGGCCCAATTAACTCTTTGGTTGCTCCAATCTAGTCTGCGTAGACGGTGAAGTGGTGTAAGAGGAAGACATAAAAATGGACGATATGAACGCATCCCATAAGATCTTATCCGGCAATAAACAGATGACATTGACATCCTAAGTCCTGTACCTCTCATCCAATCATTTGCAATTGATCGACTTGTTGAAAATCTATCTCTTGTGGCCAAAACTCTTAAGCGACGTTCTTCGCGATCTGTAGTCCTTCGGGGACGTCCAGATCCACGGCGACGATGTTGAACCCCTTCCTGGGACCATTTGGACCAACATCTCAATACCAATGAAACATTTCGGTTTACACGACGAGCAATTTCTCTTAGCGAAAGTCCGGCCTCTCTCATACCAATAATACGGCCACGTTCAAAATCACTTAATTGAACAAAATGTTGATGTTGACGTACTCTCGGCATTGTTTTCAAGTTCAGAATGAAATTGTGAAAAAACAACAACAATTTGCAAACTTGACAGTTACTAAATGGTCTAATACTTCAAATTTATTGTTACTATGTGCTATGGAAACAACAGGCAAAAAATGACTTTGTTTAATGA
Organism: Abscondita cerata; assembly: GCA_030710515.1. NCBI lineage: Eukaryota > Metazoa > Arthropoda > Insecta > Coleoptera > Lampyridae > Abscondita > Abscondita cerata. The sequence continues at coordinate 231,851 of JALBCR010002472.1, read as the reverse complement.
AAATAGACGTTTTCTGAAAATTTCATTAAAATCGTTCGACAACTTCTAGGTGTTGCAATTTTTCTGGAAGTCAGTATATTTGCACTTTTTAATTTTATTCGTTTCCTTTTTAGGCCCCCTTCATTTACTAGGCAACATTTTGACTTAATCAAGGATAAGGACCGTTCCCAGGCGAATGACATTATTTCTATCTATGTAATATCTGCTTTTCAACTGGATAATTGTTCAGCCGACATAACTAAACCCATAAAACAGTTTATAAGTCGGTTTTTATGTGACATAGCAAAAAGGTGGAAAAGCAGTTTTAGAGTGTTGGATAGATTTAAATCACAAAACTGGCTGCAGACGGAAATAAACTTTCCTGACAAAGTCTATAGTGCCTTTAGACCTACCGCTACCTCTGCTCTAGACAAGAAATATAATATACCCGAACAGAGTCGGGGACATCCGAGAAAGAGTTTCGGAATTAGCAGCGACAAAAGTAAGAATCGAAAAGTAAAAGATCTATTAGAAAATGTAGTAACGGAAAAATTGAGTTATGCCACCCAAATGAGTTTTAGAGCGGAAGGAAAGAGAGACGTAGCAATGATACCGAAAGACGCCACTACAACACCTTCACACGCGCAACAAAGATTAAGAAAGGTTATAGGCGATCCTTGACACAAATTAAACCAGTGTGCCATATACCGGAGACGAAGTTCTCTCATTAATAGTCGGCGCAAAGATTACTAAACACCAGTACCTTATGATCAGGTCACAGTCAAAAGAAAGAAAAGGTAATATATACCCATCTTATCATGTGGTTACAGAAGCGAAGAAGAATTGATATCCAGCTGAAGTAACTGTAACAGATACGTCTGCAGACGTTAAATTGCAGGCTCTTCTCGACCACACAACTACCAGAATATCATCAGTTCAAGAAAATGTTCTGCAACAGGTTCATGACAAAATAGATTCCCTTCCGCTTACGTTAATTTCAAAATGGGACTGTGACGAAGCTACTGGACAGAGTCAATAAGGGTGTTTCAGAACTATGGGATCAAACTTCTGGGGTTATCCAGTGCAACAGTAGAAAACAATTGAGTAGAGGGACCCATGTCTGGAAAAGTGTCACTACGACACTACGGCTCTAAGACGCGTTAAAATTTAGAAAGACGATGAATTGATGATTTAATGCATTTAATTCCAGAACTTCTTGAAAATGTGTAACGGTCACTGTGAGTTAGGCAACACCCAATGCAAGGGGTCGAGGTGTAAACGCGACATTTCTCCGTATTCGCTCCTTAACGGAAATTTTTGGGGATTTTCGGTTTCTTCAATTTCCGCCTGGTGACAACCACCATCACGTCGTGCTACATGAAATTCAAATTTGCCTTCATCTGAGTGCTTGATCGTAATTCCGTCAAATTTTCTAGTGGTATGTATAGGACCCTGCAAACTTTCAATGTATAGCGGTATATTTTTAGCTGGGGAAAGGATTGATTACTCGATTTTCCGAAGTTTATCTTAGGACGGATGCGTGTACTAATTGCTTCTAATGGTCGCTCGATTGCATTCAGGTACGACAAATATTCTTCATGGCTTCCTCAACGTTACACCGTGCATAATTTTCAGATAAGGCGAGTACTCCGGGATTAAAATTACTCGGCTGTAAAGGTTCTTTTGACCTAAACAAAACCAATTACCTGGCTGATTAAATTCATCGTGGGATCTCTTTCTACCTGTTATTGTCTTGTCGCTGCGTGTGTCGCATACTTGGGGTTCGCTGTTAAAATTGCTGAAGTACGGGACATCCTACCGAAATTAGGGTCGCCGCAGCCGGCACCGACACCACATATCTGTATCTCCTCCTGTGTGTCAACATCGTAAACCTCTATCTACAACATAAGGTCAGATCTTTCTAGTTATACTTCTACGCTGAAAACAAACCATCTCCGGGACGTCACACTGCTACCGAAAACGTCTCAAGCGTAACACCTAAATAAGTACAACTTGTCTTGGCACCTTAAGTGCAGTTAAATATTTGGAACTCGAAACGTATTTGTTCACGTATTTATAATCTTTTTCTGTTAATTCACTATAATATAATTAATTAACTTGTTGTGGCGCATATATTGGCCCAATCTATACACGAATGTGTACCGTAAAGGCGCGAACTTGCTTCATTTACCCACCATTGCTTGGGGATCTTTAGAGTAGAAGTGTAATACCACGGAAGAGCGCTCTTTTTGGGGAAACACCTAAATCTCCGATACTTTTTTTGCTAAATATTGCAACTGCGAACACTAAATACACCTTCGTATTGTACGGGTGGGGTCACGTCGCCATCTTGTTAGATTATATAACGCCAGTGGCGTACCACATAAATTAATAACTTGCTATTAATTATATATTGTTTCCTTCTTTTGTGTACGAATATATATAGGAGTACGAACGAATACGCTTCGTAGAATTAACTTAAATTGTAAAGGGATATATATTTAAATTGTGCCCTGTTCCTTTTTTTATGGTGTGTTATTAAATATAACGTTTTGTAGGTTACATGTGTCTCTCTCTCTCTTTATTGTATTTATTGCTCCTTTAATTTGTTACGGTTGATTGTTGCGTCTGTTTCTTTAGTTCGGAAGCAGGTTTGTATCCACGCATTAGGACTATGGCGCCCTCGGTTTAATTCAAGACAGTTCTGAAGAAGCGGTGGATCCTTTTTCTCACCCAGCCCTACTCTTCGGCTGCCGGCAACACTTATCTTTCTTCAATTAACCGTAGCAAGAATTGGCATCCCAACTTCGGGGCTCGATTTTCTTCTCGTTTCTTTCTTTCTGTGAAATCGGATTATCAGTCAAGGTTGCTCGAGTATTTTTCTTTACTTGTCGTTCGATTCTCTTTGGAAATGTTTATTTTCTCTCTCTCTCTAGTACTTAGTGCTATTGTTTGCTTTCCTTATTACTATCAGTTTGATCAGTAATAGGACATTTACTTAAAATTGTTTTATTATTCTAGGGTTAGTATTTTAATACTGTTTTCTCTTGCTTACTTGTTGTTGTGGGTTCGAGTTTATTCTTTTTTGTATTGGAAGCGAGGAGATTTTATTTAAAATGCCGAAAGTGTGGAAATTCGAGGTCAATCGCCTTAAACAACACGAACTGCGATACGAGTTAGCTTCTAGGGGACTTAGTGCTGACGTTTCGGTGGAGGGTCTTCGGAAACTGGTCCGTAGTGCTCTTCAGCTGGAAGCGGAAAAATCTTTATCCGAAATTAAATACAGCATCGAGTATGAAACCGATGTAACTGCGGTAAATGTCTCTTTAGGGGAGCTTCGTACGTTCGTGGATAATTTCACTGGTGACAGCACAACTTCGGAATTTCTTCGTTTTTCTACTCTTTGGACTCATACTATTCGCAGGTGCAAGCTGATGGTTGCCACCTCGACAGAACAAGCTGCCAATAGGAATTCTCTTCTACTTTCTCTTACCGATCTTCATAACACTATTGACTCTATGATCAAGAAGCATCGGCATACTACTTTTGGGTTCAGTCAAGCTGTTACTTCTAGTCCTAAATTAACGGTTACTGAGGACGAAGGTGAACCTGACCAACTATCATCGGAGTCTGATGTCGAACCAGAACCAACACCTGTTGCCTCTTGTAGTGCTTCCTACTTTTCTAAATCTGTTGCTACAGCGAAACTAAACTTAACTTTTTCTGGGGATGGTAAACATCTCTTTCTGAATTTCTTACTCGCTTGGAGGAATTAAGCACGGCTAGGGGAATTTCTCTGACGCAATTGTTTCATGGTGCTCCAGAACTCTTAACTGGAAAAGCTCTTCTTCTCTTCAGGGCTCATCGACAATCGCTGTCTTCGTGGAAGGATGTGGTGCGTTTACTACAAGCGGAGTTTCTTCCGGTGGATTACAACGATCGATTGCTGGACGAAATTAAGGCACGAACCATGGGTGCTCATGAGGGGTTTGGGATATACTTGGCTACTATGCAAAGCCTTTTCTCGCGGTTGAGTGAACCATTATCGGAACCACAACAGATCCGAATAATCAGGCGCAATCTAACGTCATATTTCCAAACGGCCTTGGCTCTTCATGATGTCTCAACCATCTCGCATCTATTGTCGCTTGGGAAAAAGATTGAGCATAGTCAATTCTTAACCCAATCTTTCAAACCACCACCTACTAGACGCGTGACTTCTTTGCTGGAACCTAACCTAGCTTACGTCGCTCCAGAAACTTCTTCTTTGAATACTTCTTCTTGTTCTTCGGTCTCTTCGACTATTCCTTCTAGGCCTCTCAACTCTTACAGGGGACCTGTACGTTGCTGGAATTGCGGGAATACGGGACATGTTTCTCCTCGTTGTCCAAACCCACAGAACCTTCATTGTTTTGGCTGTGGAAAGGCAGGTGTTACCAAGCCTAAGTGCTCCCAATGTTCGCCGCAGGAAACGCACGTCAGAACCCTCGGACCGAGTCGTAGGTTCTACTTCTCTCTCAACCTCGGATTCTTCTTTTACTGATCTAGACCACTCTCAACAATTGTTACTTAACTTTATTTTTGCTAGCGTTCGTGGTGATGAACGACCTTTTCTTAACGTATCAGTGCTGGGCATACCTTTTAAAGCCTTACTGGATACAGGATCTTCTAGGACGATACTAGGAAGTATCGGTTGGCATTTGCTTCAGTCCCTTAAGGTGTCCTTAAAAAAATCTACTTCGACTTTTTGTAACGTGGCTAATGGTGGACACCGGAATGTCAATCTGCTTTCGTTTCTCTTAAAGAACACTTAGTTTCTGCTCCTATCCTGACTTGTCCTAATTTTTCTCTGCCATTTGTTGTTCAAACTGACGCTTCGGACTTTGGCGTGGGCGCGGTCCTTTAGTCAGGAATCGCCTGAGGGAAAAGGTTATCAGTTACATCAGTCGCTCCTTAACTAAAGCGGAGAGGCGCTATAGTACTACGGAAAAAGAATGTATTGCAGTTTTATTCGCCATTCTTAAGTTCAGACCGTATATTGAGGGCTCTCACTTCACCATCATTACTGACCAACACTCGCTGGTATGGCTTAACCGTTTGCAGAGTCCGTCTGGTCGTCTTGCTCGTTGGTCCTTACAACTCCAAGGTATGACTTCACCCCCAACATAGGAAAGGCAAAGACCACGTTGTGCCAGATGCGTTATCTCGTGCTGTTCCTGCTGTTGGTGATGAAGCTGAAACCACCTCTCCTCATCTTGATTCCTTAGCTGTTCCTTCTTCTCTTGGTCTTGACTTACCTACTACAAATAAATGGTATAATAACTTACTGAATCGTGTACCACAACACCTCACAAGTTGCCTCATTGGTCTGTCGATAATATACTCTTATATCGCAGAGTGACTAGTTCTTTTTACCACTTCTATGGTGGATCCGAATGATGAATGGAAGTTAGTCGTTCCGGCTGAACAAAGGAGACGCATCATTCAGGAGAACCATGATCCTCCAGTTGTTGGCCATGGTGGAGTAACTAAGACAACCGCAAGAATTCTGCAACATTATTACTGGCCTCGATTACGTGCAGACGTGGCTCGCTATATCCGCCGTTGTTCTACTTGCTCTTCCAATAAGGTATCTCAAGCAGCTCCTCCTGGAATGTTTGCTCCTCGTGCTCGTCCTACGGGACCGTGGCAAACTTTATGTTGCGACATTGTTGGGCCGCTTCCTCGTTCTTCTAAAGGCAATTGTTACGTGTTTGTGGTTGCCGATTGTTTCTCTAAATTTGCCCTTTTCTTTGCTATGCGTGTTGCTACTGCTGCTGCGGTTACTAAAATCCTGGAAGAACAGGTGTTTTTACTATTTGGAGTGCCGCAGTACCTTATTTCTGACAACGGAGTACAGTTCCGCAGTCGTGAATTCACTCAAATGTGTGAGAACTATCATTGCACCATCCTATATACTGCCAAATACCATCCGCAAGCAAATCCGGCTGAACGGATAAATCGCGTTCTTAAGACCATGATAGCGTCTTATGTTAAGGACAACCAGCGGAAATGGGATGTGAAGCTCCCCTCACATTGGATGTGCAGTTCGTTCGGCGAAACACGAAGTGACTGGATGTACCCCGTACTTTGCTCTATTTGGTCGTGAACATGTCATCTCTGGCAATCTCTTCAATAAATCACGTCTTGAACCAACTGACTCAGAACCTGATCATAGTGTGTCTACTCGACGTTACGCGGCTATCCAGGAATATATACTTCAACGCCTTCGGAAAGCCTATGAAACTACCCGAAATAGGTATAACTTACGCCGCCGACATGTCAAGTATAACGTGGGTGATCTGGTGTGGCGTCGTAACTTCCAACTATCCGACGCTTCGAAGCATTTCAATGCGAAACTCGCACCTAAATTCTTAGGCCCGTTCACGGTGAAAACTGTCGTGTCTCCCTGGACGTATGAACTAGCTGATTCTTTAGGAAAGTCACTAGGTACGTGGCACGTGAAAGACCTTAAGCCAGAACCTCTCTCGAATTCGGAAGAGGCTAATGCTGAACTTGCTGTGCTGGAGCCTAATTGTTTAAATCACTCTTTACTTTATCCTAGACGGAAAAAGCGTCGTAAACTTGCTTGTACTGCCAGCTAGAAGACACGGTTCATGACTGGATTTCTACTTGGACACGACTTATTTTACTTGACTATTTACTTTGGCTGATTTTATCATATCTGTATTATTTTTTTTTCCACGGGTTTCTAACGAATTTGCTCGGACTATCTTCTTTCTAGTAAGGAGAAGTTCGTATTTTCTCTTATATTGTTGCTGAATAAATTTCTTTTATTTCTGCCTTACTGTAGGTTGGTTATTAATGAGATTATCGATGGTTTCTGGCTCTATTAGCTACACGACATTATGATCGATTTACATCGAAATCTCTGATTTATTTGGTGCTCTCCCGTATATCTTTATTTTCTTTCTGCGAGAACTGTATATACGTAGATACAGGTTCTTTTGTTTTTGGTTTGAGAAGCTTTATTTTTTTTGGGGATGCCTGTTGACTTGAGTTCAAGTTGAGCGTGCTCCTGCTCTTGTTGACAATGCATCAAGATTGTTGGGTTTTCTTTTTCTTTTTCTGGGAGATACCAAACCGCTTCGGCGAGCTTAATGATATACCGACTCAGTTCTAATTGAGTTAGCTCATAGTTATATTTAATTTTTTTTCTGGAACCATAATGGTTCACATTCGTTAGAATTCCATGTGATATGGGTAGGTTGGTTGGGCACGTAGGGATTGGACCTTCTCAGGTAAATAATACCAAAATTTGACCTTGAATTGGATTTCGAGCTTCGAGACTTAGTTTCATGAGTTCACGTAGTTGTGGGAGTACCGTGATTTCCCGATCCCGTGACGGATTGAACGCCCTCTCCTATATGGCTCGTTGGTGTACGTCTTCGCCAGTTTGGCAATCCTTTTCAAAGCCGAATTCAGACACCTGAATGTGTCTTGTCTTGTGTGAACGTCGTTTTTGTTGCTCTCTGTCCTCTCGAGGAGGGATAGAGTATTTCCCTTTTCCTTGTCTTTGCTATCATCTGTTCCTTCTTTCTTTCTTGCGTAAGAGGTACCGCTTTGGCTGGGGTTTCAGTGGGTTGGTTGGGGGGGGGTTGGAGCTCCTGTTTTTGGTACCCTTGTTTCATTACCAGGCAAAAAAAAAGGAGAAAAAAAAAAAAAAAAAAAAGATAAGGAAAACACAAACCAAAGGGAAAAAAAGAAAAAAAAAATTTGGGCAGTAAACCGTTCGCCCTTAACCTCCGTCAATGGATCACTGGCCGTAGCCACTGCAGAACCTCAAACTGTTGACTTGTTCCAGTCTTTTACTTTTGGAAATTTTTGGGCAAAATTTTGGGATCCTTCCTTTCATTCTTCCATTATGCTATAGGGTTGGGGGGTTTATCCTCGGTTTTCAGAGTCGCACTCTTTAACTGCATATCCATTAGTCTTGTGGTGTCGGGAGTATCGGCCCAAGACTAAATCCTTTCCTGGGTGGGAGGACTTTATTTTGGGAAGGCTCAGTACTAAGGGTCGTGAATGGCGAGGGGTGGATTTTCACTGGGGGCCCAATGACGCGAGTTTCCATCCTTCGCGAGGGTCTTGGTGGGAGTGATGCCTGGTGCCACCCATTCGACATGCACGCCGCTAGGGAAATGCCCGATCTTAATAATTTCCTAGGGTTTATCCTAACCTCTTGGTATTTGGGTTTCAGCCTTATCCTTATTCCTATCTTACCTTAAACCTTTCCTAGGGTACCTTATTTTGGGGGTAATTCAGGGTGGTATTGTTTTAATTTGGGTTGGGGTTTCATTGGTTTTAGGGCTCTGTCCTGGACGCTTGTCCAAACTTCAAACTTTACTATAAGAATATTTTCTGTTGACTGGGTTTAGTAAGGTTGGTTGAGATACTGTTGGATGACCCACGTTTTCTTTACCTTGCTTCTCGGAAATCGCTAATTGCGAGTTTTTGTGGGCGTTCAATCTCTTGGTGTTATCCTTTTCTTTTTCTTGGTCGTTGCTTGACTTTGTTGCTGGATACACCAAACGCTTCATGCGAGTTTTGAACAGATTTCATCAGATCAGCTACTCTTAGTTCAACAAACCGTCTATCTCTTAGGGGTTGGGTTTCATTAGGTTTTTATATGTGTGGGGTGGGTATCTTTGGTTATATGTCGCTCATGTTGGAGATTCCTTTTTTTTCTGAACACCTACGGATGTTAATTTTCTGGATTATGTATGGTGCAGCGGATTATGTTTATCCTTCTGCGCGGGCTTGAAGTTTTGTGTGGGGGAATTTGTAACGGTCACTGTGAGTTAGGCAACACCCAATGCAAGGGTCGAGGTGTAAACGCGACATTTCTCCGTATTCGCTCCTTAACGAAAATTTTTGGGGATTTAATTCCCAGAATTCAACTTCCGCGTTGTCCTAATTGGCCAATACATTTTCGGTTTCTTCAATTTCCGCCTGGTGACAACCACCATCACGTCGTGCTACATGAAATTCAAATTTGCCTTCATCTGAGTGCTTAATCGTAATTCCGTCAAATTTTCTAGTGGTATGTATAGGACCCTGCAAACTTTCAATGTATAGCGGTATATTTTAGCTGGGGAAAGGATTGATTACTCGATTTTCCGAAGTTTATCTTAGGACGGATGCGTGTACTAATTGCTTCTAATGGTCGCTCGATTGCATTCAGGTACGACAAATATTCTTCATGGCTTCCTCAACGTTACACCGTGCATAATTTTCAGATAAGGCGAGTACTCCGGGATTAAAATTACTCGGCTGTAAAGGTTCTTTTGACCTAAACAAAACCAATTACCTGGCTGATTAAATTCATCGTGGGATCTCTTTCTACCTGTTATTGTCTTGTCGCTGCGTGTGTCGCATACTTGGGGTTCGCTGTTAAAATTGCTGAAGTACGGGACATCCTACCGAAATTAGGGGTCGCCGCAGCCGGCACCGACACCACATATCTGTATCTCCTCCTGTGTGTCAACATCGTAAACCTCTATCTACAACATAAGGTCAGATCTTTCTAGTTATACTTCTACGCTGAAAACAAACCATCTCCGGGACGTCACACTGCTACCGAAAACGTCTCAAGCGTAACACCTAAATAAGTACAACTTGTCTTGGCACCTTAAGTGCAGTTAAATATTTGGAACTCGAAACGTATTTGTTCACGTATTTATAATCTTTTTCTGTTAATTCACTACAATATAATTAATTAACTTGTTGTGGCGCATATATTGGCCCAATCTATACACGAATGTGTACCGTAAAGGCGCGAACTTGCTTCATTTACCCACCATTGCTTGGGGATCTTTAGAGTAGAAGTGTAATACCACGGAAGAGCGCTCTTTTGGGAAACACCTAAATCTCCGATACTTTTTTGCTAAATATTGCAACTGCGAACACTAAATACACCTTCGTATTGTACGGGTGGGGGTCACGTCGCCATCTTGTTAGATTATATAACGCCAGTGGCGTACCACATAAATTAATAACTTGCTATTAATTATATATTGTTTCCTTCTTTTGTGTACGAATATATATAGGAGTACGAACGAATACGCTTCGTAGAATTAACTTAAATTGTAAAGGGATATATATTTAAATTGTGCCCTGTTCCTTTTTTTATGGTGTGTTATTAAATATAACGTTTTGTAGGTTACATGTGTCTCTCTCTTTATTGTATTTATTGCTCCTTTAATTTGTTACGGTTGATTGTTGCGTCTGTTTCTTTAGTTCGGAAGCAGGTTTGTATCCACGCATTAGGACTATGGCGCCCTCGGTTTAATTCAAGACAGTTCTGAAGAAGCGGTGGATCCTTTTTCTCACCCACGCCCTACTCTTCGGCTGCCGGCAACACTTATCTTTCTTCAATTAACCGTAGCAAATGTTCCAATAAACATTCGACAGCAAATGTGGTTTCAGCATGATAGAGCGCCGGCTCACTTTGCTGAAGGATTTGGCTCAGCGGTTTTTTTTTGTAAAGTCCGCCGAAATTATGTGTGACGTTTAAATCGGTGTATTCAAGATTGGAGAAAGACATTTTTTGAACAATTGTTGTGATGAATCATGTACAAAAGGCAAAAATTAAATGCATTTAGGCAATTCATCGTCTTTCTAAATTTTAACGCGTCTTAGGACCGTAGTGCCGTAGTGACACTTTTCTGGACATGGGTCCTTTTACTCAAATGTTTTCTACTGTTGCACTGAATAATATAGTTCTGAAACATCCTGTATAAACAAAAATTTGTAGATGGTACGGACAAAAATAAATCGGATAAAGATTTATTCGTGACGTGCATCGTGTCGATTCAATTTCTGCCGTCCTGCGTACAGATCAAGATATGTTGCCGGTTCTTCTTCTGAAGAAAACATTATTATTTGGCAAAATTCTCGTACATTCTCGACCCGGTTGCTTTCAGTTTTTAAAAGAAACTCCAGAAATAACTAGAAATGAAACAGAATACGTTGAAAATCAAATCAAAGTTCTTCAGCCTACAAAGGTAAATTTCACTGTCAACGGAATCGTAAAATCTGTTTCTGTTCAACACAAGTTTGTAATGACAATGGTTGACGGTAAGATGTGCAACTTCAACCTCCTCTGCGCAAGTGTGCTACATTTGCAAGTCGAAACCGTCTGAAATGAATAATATAAGTGTTGTTATTAAGAAAGATGTAGATATTTCAGCATTTAATTTCGGTCTTTCAACCCTTCATGCTTACATCAGTTTTTTTGAATGTTTACTACACATTTGCTACCGACCTGACATTAAAAAATGGCAAGTAAGAGGAAAGGAGGACCAAGAGAAAATGAAAAGAAGGAAGGAAGAAGTTATTGCAAGATTTCGATTAGAAATGGGTCTGCATGTTGACCAGCCAAAGCCGGGAGGCAGTGGGAGTACGAATGATGGAAACACATCAAGAAGATTTTTCGAAAAACGTGTATTGTCAGCTTCAATAACAGGGATCAACGAAGACTTGATAAAACGCTTTTCTGTTATTCTTCAAGGGTCTCATGCGGCTTTTAAATAAACTCAGAAGCATTGAGTAATTATGCAACTGAAACTGCAAAGTTGTACATCTATCTTTATCCGTGGTACTTCATGCCTGAAAGTGTCCACAAAATTCTCATTCACGGTTCACAAGTAATTGCCTCATCGATTCTTCCTATTGGTCAGCTTTCTGAAGAAGCTCAGGAAGCAAGAAATAAGGACATGAAGAAGTTTAGAGAATCATTTACGAGAAAAACATCTCGCGAAACCACAAACGAGGACTTGATAAACTTACTATTTATAACTTCGGATCCTGTCATATCGAGCATTCGACCATTGCCAACGAAGAGAACAGGAGGTATTTCAGCAAAAGTTCTAAGTCTTCTTAACCCACCCAAAACACTATCAGAAGGCGGGCTATAGTGGCGACAGTTTATTAAAAAAATGTAGTAATACAAACGTTAAAATAAATTACGTGATAAAAGAGGTATGAAAATATGAAGGGTATATGGGTGATAGAAGAGCATCGGAAGCAAGCAAAGTAATAAAAACTTAAAACGGTGAAAGAGAAAATAGTAAAATATATTAAAAAAGTAAATGTGGCGAAAATGTTTATGGGGAGGTTGTACGGTCGAATGCTCAAGAATAGGACAAACAACTATCTAAGAGTAACTAAGCAAAAAAACAGTTTCCGAGCTGGGATGTACTACTTTTTGGTGAACAGTATTTTCAATAAAGGCTTGAAACAAGTGGTCGATTGGAACTTCTTTCTCTTTATTTAGACGTTTCGTTTGCAGCTGCAGCACTGACAGTAAGAGACTTGAAAGGAGTTGTAATGACCACGTCACTGAAGATGTTTGCCGCTGATACAAACACAACGTCTCGAAGAAGAAGAAGTTCTAATCAACCACTTGTCAGCTCGATAACCCGGAAAATCATTATATAAATATAGACACTGACTGTGAAAGTCTTCATTTAGCAGAATCATGAAAATAATAATGTCGCGAGAAAAATAAATATTTATAATATGTTAAAAAAAAGAATATCGGAAAAAATTACAACAAAGGAATTGAATAATAACAAGCAAAACAAACAAATAATAAAACTAGAGAAGAAGAAAGAAGGGAAAAGGTAGAAGCAATATTTACAGAAAAAAGAGAAGGTACCTATGCAGATATGCTAGTACTTTAATGTAATTAAAGTAAAAAAAAGTAAGAAAGTCTGTAAATGCTGGCCAGAGAAAAGGAAAAAAACAAATAAAATTGATGAAAGGAGTAAAGAGTTAAAGACTGCTGGTGTGCGCATGTATTAAGAATCAAGTAAGGGATTACATTTACAGAGAATGCCCAAAACAACAAAAAATACTACTGTAGGAAATTAGAGTGAAGGACAATATTGACAATAATTTGCACTTACAAAAGAACGTATCTAAATATCATGCCTCTACACTAGACCATACAATTCAATTAAATTTATTAATTCTCCAAAATTATAGTGTTAAAATAATTATCCTTGTGAGGATTCCTTTTAAGTGGAGGGACGAAATTGAAGACCACCAACCTAGTTTGAATTTGCCGACGTTTCGCCCGACCTATTTAATAAGTTAGAATTTTAATTTCAAGAAGCCTTGTAAAAGCCTGTTATTTCATTCCTCCACTTTAAGGAATCCTCACAAGCATAATTATCTACAACTAGTGCATACGTTCTCCGCAAGAAGTATATAAATTAAAGGAAGAAAGAACTAGATTATGTAATACAGAAAGTGCGGACAAAGAAATTACAATTTTCGAGCAATTTCATAAAATTTAACCTATTTTCAATGTGTTGCAGATTTAACAAATTTTTAAATAAATTTGTTTTACAGTAGAACCTCGATTATCCGTGTGCGGTTAAACCGTGCGGCGGATAAACCGTGCCGGATTTTTTTACAGATTTGCTTTCGATTCTCCGGGTTTCAATTATCCGTGCAAACGAGACTCGGATGTTTTGACTGGATCCGTCGAATTGCCGAACATACATACTTCGCAGAAATCATTTAGTTCAGATTTCAAAAGATTTCAACGTATTTGAGTATAATAGACGTTTTCGTTTTATATTTTTCTTTAGTTGTGCAAGCAGCAAGCTAAAGGTGTCTCGTCTCGTTGGTTGTTATGAATGTATTTTCCTACATAAATATATACATAGGTATGTATGTTATATTCGTGTAATTAGCAACATATTAATAATGTTTTGCATTATCTTCAGAACTCAAGCTTTATTAAAAAAAAATTGAACATGGCGCCGGTAAAACGCAAAAAGAAAGTTTTGTCTATTCAAGAGAAACTAAATTTAATAAACAAATACGAAAACAGTTCAATTATTGCATTATTGGCAACCGAATATGGTATTGGACTACAAACAGTTCGCGACATTATTAAAAGCAAAGCTAAATTACGAACCTTTATTTCGACATCTGATTGTCTTCATGTGTCTAAAAATCGAAAAAACTATAAAAACAGCACAATTTAAAAGACTTGACAATGCCATGATTAAATGGTTTTTACAAAAACGGTCTGAAGGAATCCCTATTTCTGGACCAATGTGTACAGCTCAAGCACAAGTGTTCCATCACAAATTAAAAACTGAGTAACATTTCAATGCTTCAAGCGGATGGCTGTACCGTTTTAAGAAAAGGCATGGGATTCGAGGGAGGAAAAGTTGGATTCTGATGAGGTTGCAATGGTAGAGTTTTGTGACAAACTTGAAAACATTATTTTGGAACATGATTTAAAACCTGAGCAAATCTATAATGCAGATGAAACGGATTTGTTTTGGAAAGCTATACCGCAAAGAACTCTGGCTCACGAAGAAGAAAAAAATGCTGCTGGGTTTAAAATAATAAAATATCGTTTAACTGTACTGTGTTGTGCAAATACTTCTGGCACTCATAAGCTGCAACTGGCAGTAATCGTAAAGTCGAAGAAACCGCGTGCTATAAATGAAATAAAAAACCTTCCCATGGATTATTTTAGTCAGCATCAGCATGGATGAGTTGCCAAATTTTCAACGAATTCCACAAAAAGTTTGTCTCAGAAGTGCAGAAGTTTTTGTCTCAGAATAAACTAAATCAAAAAGCATTGTTAATTTTAGACAATGCAGCGTCTTATCCTAGCGCCGAAGAACTAAGTTCAAGGGACGGTAATATTTTTGCTATGTTTTTACCGCCTAATGTAACAGCCATTGCCTAGTCAATGGACCAGGGCATCATAGAGAAAATGAAAAGATTATACAGAAGGACTTTCATGATGTCGTTACTACGAGAACAACAATATTTGAAAACATATTGGAATTTTTTTAATATTAAAAAGGCCATATACACATTGGCACATGCTTGGGCAAGCTTGACAGAGACAAATATTAAAAAGATCATTTTATAAAATTATGACGTTGGAAAATAATGATGAACCAGAAGACGACCTTGCAGTTGAACTGTTCTCGAAAATATTGCAGAAACAGTAAAGAAAAGTTTCTGGGAGTAAACGAAAACCAGGTAAACGAATGGCTACAAATTGATGATTCCGAAAAAGGTTATCAAGTTTTGAATGAAGATGAAATGCTTGGTGCTATGGGAAATGAAGAAAAGGTGCAAGATGAGGAAGAGTCAGAAGAAGAAGGACATGAACCATTTGAAGCAAAAAGTAGGTCATCAAAGCGCTGAAGTCAATAAATATTTTAATTGATTACTTTGGAGGATAAATAAAGCTTACAGATTTAAGTTATCTTACCCATGATTAGGTTTATTTTATTTCAGAATCTAATTAAAACTTTGTACTTTTGTATTTAAAAAATGTTTAAATTACCGTGTGTTTCACTTATCCGTGTAAGTTTACGTCCCGTTCTACACGGATAATCCAGGTTCTACTGTACATACAAATTTTTTTGTTTAGTTTGATGCAAACTTTTAAGAATAATGTAAAATGTATATTGGTTTATAATTACACTTCGAGATATGATCCCTCAAAATTAGTTGATTTTTAAAAAATAGGGATTATCAAATAGCTTCAACTTTTTTCTGTGAACTTCGATTTACTTATAAAACGTATCATATGATGTTATAACTTGTGTTAATCAGTTTATAAGGACACCGGTTGTAAAAATATTTGATGAATTATTTTAATTCTTAATTTTCTAGTCCACTTTTGAAATAAAAATTAGTTTTTACAATCATTGCATTTATTTACAACGTAGACTGGCTGGCGAAAACCATCGAAACCTGATACCGTTACTGATAACATTTTATTAAGGCTAAATGCAGTTTTACGAGAGTGGAATTTGTAAGCTGGCGTCGTCCAAGTACAGTTTTATTTTTTATGAAAGGTGGAGGGTTCTCCATAAGGCATGATATTTAACATTAGGTTGCACCTCTTAAAGAACTTTTTACTCAATGCTATTTTTGTCATTTCTCCAATATTCATTTTGATTTTTCTTTTTGTTTCTATTTCTGAATCTTGCTATCATCTCTGTTACTTTAAGTTCCTTCAATCCAAAAGGTGTTTTGATTTTCCTTCCATTATTAGTTTCTTTTATTTTTCATTATACTGTGTTTTGTTGTTGATCTTCTTTCTTACACTTGTGTATCATTTCCCTCATTATTATTTTCTATTCTACATTTCTTCCTTCCTCCATTAACTTTTCCATTTCTTCCTTCGCGTACCTTCTTTCGTTTCTTTGGCCTGTTCCTTCTTTTCATCATTTGTATAGAATTGTGTTTTCTGTTCCATTTTCTATTCCTTCCTTATACCTTCTCGATTTTTTCCCTGTCTGTGCTCTTATCTTGTCCTTTTTCATTTCTTATTCTCTATTCCCAGCATCCATTTCTAATACCTTTTTGTACTCTCTCTAATATTTCTCATTCTTTCTGTTCTTATATCTCTGTGATTCATGTTTATTGTCATACTTTAACTAACATCTCAAAAGTCATTATTTGCCGCACTTAAAACTTCCATTTCTTGTTGAGTAAATATTTCTTGATGTTTTTCAGAATGTTACTAAAAACTTTAGTTTGGTTAGAGAAACGTCAAGAAGCTTATTTTATTTAATAAAAGGAGTACACAACGCTTTATTATGGAACTATCACTGTTTCTATTTATTAATCTTACGTTTAAATAATTCTTAAGTGTGTTAGCTTAATTATTTTGTTTGTTTGTCTATATGCCTGAATTCTTGCTTGAATGCCGATGGCTTTTTTCAAACAATTTATCTTCGTGTACATTACTTTTCTTTTCTTTATTATATTAAAATTTATTAAAGTAGTGATGAAACACTGAGATTACGTCAAGAAAAATATCGAAGTTTGTCCAAATAATTCTGTTTCCCTGAAGCATAGCGATCATCTGCCACTTTCTGAAAATTAAATTCTCAGTAAAGTCCTTAGCTTTCAAAATACTTCGTCAGGTTGTTTGCTTCGTACCCACCATATAAAGAATCTTTTATCAAAACTTTATGGTGATGTTGTAAAAGTATTATCTTATCCTTCGTGTTATCTGTAGTTGTGTGGTGAAGTTGTTGAAATACTTATTATTCAAAACGTCGTGCTTTATCAAAAAAAGATTTGACCCATTACTGAAGATGTGTAGCACATTCCGTGCACTAGGGGCAAAATCTGGATGCGCAGCAATACTTGATCATTTGGGATGTTATTTTTGACCAAGATAACTGGGGTTTTCTTCTAAGGGGTTTGTGAACCCTCTATCCAGGCGTCCCGTTTTTTTCTAATAACAATAAGGGGTTTCCTTGAAAATAAACTTTCGGTACACATCAACCCTATAGAGAGTTTAAGTTTAAGGAGCTTTACTGTTATAGCCTAACCAGAATGTGACGTGTCATGATTGGAGCATAAAATTAGGTACGATATGTTTACTATTATTGTATAAATAATTATGACAACATGTTATTCAAGATTGAAGTTATACCTTAACAGGTGATAATGTCTACTTCAGAACGTTTTATTTTGCTTAACCAAAATAAATAAATTTGATTTAAATAAAGAGGGAGGGGTCAAATTCAATATTGAATTGTAGGTTACACTAAGCACTAGAATTGTAAAATTGTAAAGTGTATTATCCGTAATTATTAATGAAAGTTTTTCTAAAGTATTGATCAAGTTTTGAAGCAATTTCCAATGCTACAGCTTTTATAAATCCTGAAGAAGAATTTGCGTGCAAAATAATAAAACATGTCCCATTTCATCTTCAACAAATCTTTGTATTGAATTGTTTTTCAAAGACTTTCCTAGATTTCTTTCGACTATATCATTAATAGAAATGTTAACCAATCATGTTCTCCATTGAAAGACAATTCTTTCACTTCCCATTACCCAATAAAAAACTTCATTTAATTAATGACGCCAAAGTGTTACACTCTTGATGATCAGCGAGTGTTGAAACTTAAATTTCAAATATTTTAAAATAATTGGAATAAATTGAAATACACAACTATTTATTCTTGATTCAGTCATACGAATATCAGTCTTGGTTTAAATGTTTAGCCAGGAAAAACTTGATTATTTCAAATTTTTTGTCCAATTTATGTGGTGGACCAATCTGATGTTTCGAATTTGTTAAATCCAAATTTGGAAGACTAGGACCCAAAACCATAGCCTCTCTGTATGTAGGACAAAAGTAAACTAAACTACTTACCAAAGTATTTGGTTCAAGGCTGAAATGTAGGTCATTACATTGTATACAACTACAAAAGTTTCGGTTAATCCGAAAAAATAAATGCGATCATAGATCGAATGTTAAAATAAAGAGGAGCCAAAAATCTAAAACGTCAAACTTCATTATAAATTGCGATGTGTGAATAAACATATTGCAAAACATATTACTTGTTTCTAGGGACTAGCTTCTAGATTTTTTTTACTCTATTAGTATCTATAAATACACTGTAGGGAATTTACAAATTCTGCAAGGAGCGTAAAACAGATTAGCCAGGGATTTAATGTTCATCTTTCTAAAACACAATTGCATACATTGAACATGCTCACATAAACTAGCAAAATCAATTTAGAAAATGTTAAACCGTTTATGCGATGTAGTTTTCTTGGAGTTCATCCAAAAATACTTCCCACAAATGTTTTGGTTAAATATTTGGATAGTGAATCGATCATTCTTTTTTTATTGTATTCATATTCTCACTCTAATGCATACGAACCCCAAAATATCATCATCTAATTTTAACGTGTGACTAAAGCAACTATTGTTTGAATCATTAAAAGATTTTATGATTTCGAATTTAACAAGAAGCAGTTGCATAGGTAATTTTTAAATTTTTTTTGTGACATTGCTTTTGAAATTAAAGATGCCAATTATACGTAACAATCTCAAGGAATGTGACTGAGGTTACTTTTACTTTCATGGGCCGTTCTCTAATGGACGAAATGCTTGGTCCTTGCCAAAAAAAAACAAACATAAATTCGGAACAATTAACAGCTGATACGAGTTATATCATTAGTATATTTTGAAATACTTATGTTTTGGCAGCTCGTGAAATACAGTTCGATTTATTTATTTTTATTGGTTTAATCAATAGTGGATAGAATAGAGACGCACCTGTAATATTTTCTACAAAACCACGATGATACACAGTAAAAGTAATATTGTTGGGAAGGTTTTTTCTAGGGTGGTCGTAGTGGAATACCAGTTCTTTATTCTGCTTTTGTTTCCGGTTTTTCCAGGGTTGATAGGAACCCATCCTTTCCAGAAAGCGTTTTCAAGGAATTGTCCATGATGCTAGTTTTCCTTGTACTTATTATAATTATAGATGGAATTACTGCATTCTTAAGAGATCATCTAGGCTGTATGTAAAAGAGTTCTTTAGCACGTTTCCATGTATTCGCTTTACAATTCCGAAAAATTACTTCTATTTTCTGCCATTATCGCACCAGAAGTGAGCTGACCGATTTCGGATACCGAGAATTTTTATTAATGAAAAATCAAGTGAATCAAATAGGGTAGTGGAGAAAACGTGGTCTGTTACTCGCGATTAGAATTAAAATTCTATAATTCTGTTTCCTCACGCTCGCAACGCAAAATTTTTCACTCGTATCTAATTTTTATTCTAACTTTGTTACAGAATCTACCATTCTTAAACAATCTCAATTTATGGTAGTTCTCCAATTTTTTTTTCTGGATAATTTCTATAAATTATTCTCCTGGATGTCCATATCCACGATCATTTTCCTCCAACACCAGTACCTTTACTAAAAATTTTGATTTGGTGTATTTCTCACCACCTCGTCTTTTTGCTGCATTGTGTTATTTTCATATACTGTTCTTCTGTTGATAGTCTCACAATTACATTATGCACATTACGTACAATATTAGTACTGTTCTATCTGAAGTGATGTTTTCATTTCTCCATTTTTGGTTTTCTATTTTCTGGTCTCCTATTTGTACTCTAATCATTTCTGCTACGTTCTCATTTATTTTTGTTAAGGTTTTTCATGTTTGTTTACTTTCCATTTCTATCATTTTGTCTTTCATTTCTGCGCCAATCATTTGGCCTATCTTGTTTGTTTCTTTTGCGCCATTCACTTTCATTATTTATTGTTACACCGCCTTGCCAGTCTCGTCTGTTGTATCTCTTCCATCTTTTTTTTATTTGTCCATTTTCATTCTCTTGCCATTCACTCCTTTTCTCAGTGTCTACACACAGGCCATTTCTTTGTTGTCATAACTACTGTAGTTCCTTAAATACGCTTTAAGTTGTTCCAATGTCACTATTTTGTCAATCAACATTCTTCTTCTTCAAGCAAGCTTCGTACCAAATCCGCGGTTGTCGTTTGTTGGGAAAATACTTTCTTATATTATATTGCTTTAACATGAATGTTTCATCCACTGTTCATCCTCCTTCTTGAGTCATATTTTTTGCTGATGTAGATACTCCTTGTTACGCACGTGTTGCACAGTTTCTGCTATTTTCAGTGATTTTTGTAGACTTGCTTTCGAGCTAACCTACACTGATGAGTCCCAAAAAAGGAGAAATTCTGCAATTATCACTGGCTACTATTTTATACGGTTGTCACGCATTCTATACAGGGTGTTTCATTAATCAGTACAGAAAATGAAACTGGAGATTCCTTGCAAAATTTAAAGGGGTTTAACATAAAAAATTTCCTTAAAGCCTCCCCTGAAGAGTTAGACAATCTGTAGCAATGCTAGGTAGCGTTAACGGAAATTTGTTCAAAAGAATAAGAGCCTGTATTCAAGAAAATGGTGCCCATTTTGAACACTCTCTGAAATAATATTGTTAATTTAAATTAAAAATGATAGTTAATAATAATATTGTTATTTATGTCAAACTTGCATACGCAACTTATTAATTAAAAATTCTGCAAGTTCGCTTAATTTATTTTTTGGTGAAAAAGTATTGAGTTTACGTGAAATTTTTAAGAGACAAAAAGTTTTAATTGAATTGGCCCTCCAAAATCTGAATTTTAAAATTGAAAAAAAATTAGTTAAAAAGTTCTGGTAAAAAACTCTAAGGGTAGTAAGACTCACCCCTTGCAGAGAACAAGGGTGAATAAAATTATGAAATTATGGAGGCTTCTTGGTAGTAGTATTTGAATGTTTAGATTTCTTTTTTTATTTCAAGTCATTTCAGAAAAAATCGATTAATGTGAATTTTTACACATCTTTAAGGGGCTGTAACTCTTCAGGGGAGGCTTTAAGGAAATTTTTTTTTATGTTAAACCCCCCTTTAAATTTTGCAAGGAATCTCCAGTTTCATTTTCTGTACTGATTAATGAAACACCCTGTATATCGAGATAATCGATACATGTGCTTAGCTTTTTTTTTGTAATCTTCCAGAGTTCACAGCCGGTGAAGATTCCAAATTTCTCCAAGTTATTTCAATTTGACGAATATGAGTACATGGCAACTGTCTATGAGGTGAATATATATTTTCTTATTTTCAGTTTTTATTTGACATTCGGCATGTTGTGTTAGAAATATGCCTCCAAGTTTTGTAAGACACTGGCGATTCTAACATTGTTAAATTAAGGGTTTTCAACAGCACCTGTTTTCAATATCATGTCTACATTTGTACCTCTTCCATTCTTTTTTTTATTTTAAACTCTCACTTATTTCTAAAAAACTTTTTTAAGTCTAACGTCCCTTTTATCCTCTCTCACTATTTCATTTTTTAAGAGTTGAGGCTTCCACGGCCGGAGTCATTGTTGAAATATGATTGGCCCGTATCGGAAAGGTAACCGCCAACGTAAGGGGACACATCAGTGCGAGAAACTTCATACAAACAAAAGAAATTAGACAGCTAAAAGTCAGGTAATCAACTTGTCAATCAAGTCAGACTTCTTCTTTCTTTACTTCTTCCATTGTCTTAGACCGCGTTGTCCTAATCTCACCCTTTGACATCTTACTTCATTTTCTTTTTTTTTAATTTTAATAAGTTTTTGGGTTTCTTTAACTTTTTTTTTCGTGGTATGTTTACGCCGTGCGCCAAATTCAATTCAGTCTCTGTCTATACATTAAAACTTTCCGACTTTTAAATAACGATTTCAAATAAATATGGGCTGAACAGGACGTGGAGTTGAATTTATTTAATTATTTTTACAGTGTTCACATGCGGTATAGCAAAATAACGCGTGGTGGCGTGAAATATGGTGTAAATAACAGCCCGTAAGTACTAGCAGACTTGATGCTGATGAAAGTTTTTATTATTTCTTCTTTTAGTTGCTGAACCTGCTAACCAATTTTCTTTTTCTAAAACTTGATGCATATTGGCCAGGAAGATTAATTGAATGCACTAGATAAAATGGACTGTATACAGGGTGTTAGGTAAACATGCGGCAAAAATTCAATGGGGTTTTCCTTTGCCTAATCTAAGAATATTTCGTCCTATGATGATTTCCTAAACACCTCTTTATTTCGAAGATACAGGGTGAACAAAATGTGCCACAGTAACAATATTAATGTAAATAAAAGTATGGCGTACGCCAATGAGTTTGTCAAGTAAAAAAATTAAGTGACGTTTAGCTGTTTGATGTGTCACATTTGTTTAAAGTGAGTGACGTTTAGGTCTTTTACGTGTCTTTAATAGTTAGTGAAGTCCGCTATTATGAATCACTATACGAACGCCGAGATGACTGCCATGCACTTCATGTATGGACTTGCCGATAGAAATTCATTAAAAGCCAGACGATTGTACATTGAACGGTTTCCTGGCCGTAATATCCCCGATCGAAAAATCTTCGAAAACATTCATCGACGTCTTCACGGAACCGGGGCATTGAAACGAAATGGAGGGCCAGGAAGACCAATGGCAGTAAGAACGGTACAACTGGAACAGAATGTGCTAAACATGATAGAAGAAGATCCAAGTAGTTCTACGAGAAAAATTGCCAATGCTTTGAATGTAAGTCATTGGACAGTTTGGAAAATTCTTAAGGACAACTTGTTGTATCCTTACCACATCCAACTCGTTCAGGCACTACTACCAGCCGATTTTCCTCCACGTATTGCATTATGTCAATGGCTTTTGCAAAAATTAGTCCGAATCCCTCAATTCCTGACACAGATTCTTTTTACTGATGAAGCTAATTTCTCAAGAACTGCAATTAGAAATTTTCATAACAACCATGTGTGGGCAGATGAAAATCCGCATGCGGTATGTGAAGATCGTTTCAACATCAGTTCTCCTTGAATGTATGGGTTGGAATTGTGGGTGACTACCTAATTGGACCGGTATTTCTACCAGCAAGACTTACTGGCGAATCTTAGCGCAACTTTTTGGAAGAAACACTACCTGAGTTTATGGAGGATGTACCATTGGCGACAAGAATGGCAATGTGGTATATGCACGATGGTGCACCACCACATTTCAGTTTGGTTGCTCGTAATTTTTAACAGTAACATACGGAGATCGCTGGATTGGTCGAGGTGGGCCACACGCATGGCCTGCTCGATCCCCAGAATTAAATCCCTTGGACTTTTCGTATGGGGATATCTGAAATCACTAGTTTACGCTACTCCTGTGGAAGATTTGGACGACTTGCGAAATCGGATAATTGCTGGGTGTGAGTCTATTAAAAACGACCCTGGTGTATTTGAACGAATTCGACATTCATTGACGAGAAGATTGAATGCTTGTATCCAGGCTGGAGGAAGTCATTTCGAACATTTATTGTAGATTGATCAACTTTACATTTATTTTTGATATTAAATATTGTTACTGTCGCAAATTTTGTTCACCCTGTATCTTCGAAATAAAGAGGTGTTTAGGAAATCATCATAGGACAAAATATTCTTAGATTAGGCCAAGGAAAACCCCATTGAATTTTTGCCGCATGTTTACCTAACACCCTGTATAATATTTTATTAAAAACTCTTTAAATTTATTATACAACTTATTATAGTATAGTAATATTATGTCATGATCAGATCGTTGAAGAAAAAATATATCGGAAAGCTAATTTCTTCTGGAATGTGTTGTATGGATATCCCTAAGTTGCTTCACAAAAATCCCCGCGAATCCCACCTGGCGAACATGCCGCCATATTGGAAAATTGCTGGTTTCTATACAATCGCTATTATCTACTGAACTAACAATGCTAAAGATATCTTTTTAACGCCAAATTGTTTAGAAGTAACTGGGGAATAATTAATTGTATATACAAAATGGTCGAAAAGTTAACCGTTTCGATGATTTGAAGACAAAATTTTTCAAAGATTACAGAAAATCCAAGTCACTTTTTGGATGAAAATGCTTTTGCAAGGTTGTAGATAATCTAATTACAAACAAAATGTTGTTTAGTCTTTGAAAATCTGTCCATTGGGTTGTAAGTTATCAAGGTTTTTGTGTACACATATTATGACTCATTTAAGTTATTGGTAGGGATGCTGTAAATAATCTGTTATTCGGATACAGTAATTATCTTATTATTAAAGGTTAATCTTGAAGGTGCTGCATAAACAATAAACTCACAGATGAAAATTTTAATGTGCCGCCATCTTAGAAAACTTAGAATTTTAAACTGTAATTTTAATTTTACTAAGTATATAAAACCAATATAAACTAATTTTTAAGTAATAACGAATTTTTTTGAAATTAGTTTTAAGTAGCCTATCATATTAGAATAGATGCCTAGTTGAATTGCACTATACGTATAATTAGTGGAACCATTAAATCTACTCCTCTCGATTGGCTTCCTGTTCCTTGTAATATTACTCGATCAAATATTCGACGAAAAGCTGCGTTAAAGCGAGAATGGGATATATGCCAACTTAACAAAAAGTTATCAATTTGAAATGACATTGACAACCCTCCTGCTAAAAGACTTAAATCTCGAAGTCCAATATGGTTGCAAGACTACTTAAGTACGGCTTTTTCTGAAGTTGAAAAGTGGAAAAAATTATGGTCTGAGTTGATGTTTTCAATAAACACCTCATTGATGATCCAACAATAGAAGTCCCGGGCTTTGATCAAAAAAGAAAAATTTGGTCAAAACTAAATCGCATAAGAATAGGCCATTCAAAATGCAACTCTATGTTGTTTAAGTGGGGTGTGATTTCTAATCCAAATTGTGATTGTGGAAACGAACCGGAGACCGTTACACATATTGTAGAAGATTGTCAATTAACGAAGTTTAAAGGAGGGTTTCCAAACATTTATAATTTAACGGAAGCTATATTATGGCTTACGAATCTGAAGGACATCTGAAGTTCAGCAACCGGACTGCTCACGAGCACAGCCAGCGAGTATACCATCAAGTTCAGACTTGGCGAGGAAATACGCTCCAGCTGACAGACTGGAGAAGGCGACGACCTACTATCTATACCAACTTTGCTACCTCCAGTACCAGATAATCTGCTTCACCTTGTACGATGCAACTGTCGAGCTGATTGTCAATAAAACTGCGAGTGCAAGCCAAGTGGGCTCATCAATGTGCGGTGATTGTGCCCGAGAGTCCTGCAGCAATACAGTAGACATCCTGGTCGACTTGAAGGACTCTGATCAAAATAAGGGGCAGGATGATTTTGTAAGGAATCCGAAGCGCAGAAGAACTATTAGTTTATCGTTGGACTCTAAGCGTCAACGCAAAATGAAATAAATGGACTAACTACTCGTTCCTGGTTACCCTTACTATTTTTATTTCATGTTACTAAATTTAATATATTGTTTTCTGAACTTATTAAGTTTGTGTTAGTAGCATTATTATCACAGGAGATAATCAATGGCGGGTAAAATACGGTAACATATGCATTTGGAGGCGATTTTCTAAGTTGGCGGCACATTAAAATTTTCACCTGCGAGTTTATGCAGCACCTTCAATATTAACCTTTAATAATAAGGTAATTATATCCGAATAATAGATGATTTACAGCATATCAGTAACTTACAGTCAATGAGTCATGATATATGTGGACACAAAAACCTTGATAACTTACGACCTAATAGTTCCTAAATTTTTGTCTTCAAATCATCGAAACGGTTAACTTATCGACCATTTTGTATATAGGATTATTTATTCCCCAGTAACTTCTGAACAATTTAGTGTTAAAATAATGTTTTTAGCATTATTAGTTCGGTAGATAATGGCGATTATATAGAAACCGGTACTTGGCAGCCATTTTCCGATATGAAAGCATGTTCCCCAGGTGGGATTCGCGGTGATTTTTGTGAGGGGCATCCATACAAGACATTCCAGAAGAAATTAGATTTCCGATATTTTTTTCCTTCCTCAAGTTTAATATTCCTATTGTAGTGATCATTTCAGCTTTTTCTATATCGTCAAATTTACTTCCACTGAAAGTGTTTTCAATCTTCCGAAAAAAAAACGGCCAAATATATTTTACTATAAAAAACTGAAACAAATGAAACAGTAATTTACAAACAAATGGGTATAATAAAAAATTAATTCTCATTTTTATTAACAAATTAAAAAATAACAAATAGCAATTAAATCGAATTTGAATAAATAAATTCAGCTCCTACTCCCAATTAAGATATTAAAAAATAATTCTCATTTTTATTGACAAATTAAAAAAATAAAATTGCAATTTGAATAAATAAAATCAACTCGTACTCCTAATTAAGTATTTGTTAAGAGATTTCTTTTTATTAAAAGTGATTGAATCTAAAACCCATTTCTCGGTAACGCATTTCACATCACTGCCGTCGACGAACTCCGCAATAACGATTTTCGCGTCACTTCTTTTAGTTACTACCGTACCTTTGCAAAGGTTTATCAGCTCTATCAAGTCGACTCGTTTCGGATTTGAATTCACTGATACATAAATTGGATCACAATCGTTAAATATGTCCATTGAGTAAAGATTTCCAAAAGCTTGTCTTTCAGTGCGGCACACTTTCACTGCTGGCGAGAAGTCTGTCAATTCGTAATCTTCTTCTTGAAGCCATTTACCGTCTGTTATAGATTTGAATAGCTGAAAAAATAAATACATAATTTTGTAAATTTCGCTGTTTTTCCTCTAAAAAAAATAATTTCTCGATACGTATTGTTAAAAAAAATTGTTAGGGAAGAATAAATGAATTATACACAATGCGGAAAAAACAAAACTATGCTCTTCGATTTTCCTTGACATGGACTACACCCATTGATTAAAATATTTGGCTCTTCTAGTTCCAAATCCAGATCGGAAATACTTCAGTGAAATTTTTAAAGAAATTCGAAATTGGTTTTTGACGCAATGTGAAATAGCAGTTATGGTGGGTAAAATTACGGATAAGAGAAAATCGACAAATTACTAAAAAATCTCACTTATTCAACGTTTTTCATAGTGTTCAGAAAATTCAAAATTTAATCTTTCTCCACTAAACTTTCAACATGAGTAATGGAATTGATTCCAATTTAGAGATCGATTATAACTGAACATCAACGCGCGTAGCTACCAAATAAACCATCAAAAAATTAGGTTACCTGTAGTTTTTCCTGTCCCTGTTATCAGATTGTACGCAGTTAGTGTGACTACATCGTTGCCACCTGTATTTGCAGTCAAGTATTCAACCTGCCCGTGTAGTACGGGGACCTTTGATTTCTTTAAAAAGTAGATTTAGGCAAAATCAGTTTTGACCATTCTGTTAGGCTCCTCAGTGACTATAATTTAAAAATATTTTGAATTATACTGGATGTCCTACTTTCATGGACTAACCTGTCAACATTGACATTTTAAATAGAAACATATATTTTTTATTTTGAATCTACGTGAAAAACTATGGTGACTTTACGTATACGAGCCTTACTTAAAAAATGATTCTTTTTGAGATATCGTCTTCTAAACGCTTTCTTGGGTCAATATCGGCTTTCAGATATTTTGGGATATTATTTGAAATATCTTAACTCAAATTTTATTCACGACCTTAACTGTCCATGGTTTAAAGTTGAAATTAGTTATACACGGTATGAAAATAGAACACCCTGTATATTTTTCCAAGAACGACGTACAATTAAATTCTTTACAACTTTGATATTTATGTCTATAGTTCATCAAAATGAATATCTGAATAAACTGAAAATGTCAAAAACGAGAAGAATTTCTAGTGAACGTGGCAGCATTCAAAATCTGTTTTTGTTAGACATTGATATGGCATTGTACGTGATAAGGATGGAATTTGTTTTTTCGTAACACCTTAATTCAGGGGTCTTCAAAGTTCCAAAATTATCTACTATTGTCACCATAGGTTTTCATGTAGATTCAGAATAAAAAATATATGTTTCTATTTAAAATTTTAAAGTTGACAGGTGTTAGATGAAAGTGAGACACCTTGAATAATTAAAAATATTTTTAAATTGTAGCCACTGAGGAATCTAAAAGAATAGTCAAAACTGAAAAGAATCGACTTTTTAAATGCAATATCGAAGGTCCGCGTACTACAAGGACATTCTATATATCAACATGCAACTACGGGGACATTATAAGTTGTCTGTATAAAAATAGTATAAATATACGAATACGGTTGGGTAGTTATTTTAAATTTTAGGTTACCTAAAAAGATAGTTCGCCTCCACCCCATGAAGATCCTTCAAAAGTTCACGAAAGGTCAACCGTGAAAACATGATTTTTGGACGTTTCATGAACTGAGAATCATTGAGTTTGAACAATTTGTTATGGGGTGGGGTGGTAAATGACCTCCCATAATTGCTTAAGGTCAAGTTCTAAAAAATATTTAGTTTACGGTTTATATCTGCAGGTATGGTTAGGTTATACCAAAACCAAAATATTAATAACATAAATAATAAATAAATAGGTTAGGTTAGATTTTATAAATGAATATGGAATCGATTTTATTTATTATTTTATTTATTAAATTTTTTATTTATTTATACAGGGTGATCTGCGTAGAGCGTGCATTAAAGTTGCAAAATCAGAAACTTGAAATTTAGTACACGTTCATAATCAATCATTTTTGTTCTACCTAAAATATTTTCAGACCTTCAGCTATACAGGATGTGCCAAAAGTTGTTATCAACTTTCTTATTTTAAATACAAACCTATAATTCTTTTTACAAGGGTTGATTGGCCATATAATTCTGAGTTTATATAACCTAAATTATGTTATTTTATCCTTGATCATTTTTGATATATGTCGTTTTTTAGTTAACGAAAAAATTTGTATCTCGCAAATCAATTGAGATTATAAAATAAAATTTATGGAACAGTTCGCTGGAAGTCCAGGCTTGCACCTGATGTTTTACTGAAGATTCCTTTTTGTACTATATAATAAACCCAGATAATTCAAATAACACAATAAAAAATGATCAAAAAGTCAATTTTTTCAAATGGCACGTACTGCTTTGTTGTTCATTTGAGAGGAATTGGGGATAGAAATTTTCAATTTTCTTTCAAAATGATGTAAAAAAAGCAGAAGGTGCCATTTGAAAAATTAATTTTTTGTTCATTTTTCAATATGATATTTGAAAATTGCCTGTGCTCATTTGGTACAAAATGGAAGCAACAGTACGACATCAGGAGTAAACCTAGATTTCCAGTCAACTGCTCCATAAATTTAATTTTATAATCTCAACAAATTTACGAGATAAAATTATTTTTGTTAACTACTACAAACACCATTTTTTGGAAAAAAAAAGTCAAAACGGTCAAGAATTAGATAACATAATTTAGGTTATATATACTCAAAATTATATGGACACTCGACCCATATAAAAGAATTATAAGTTTGTATTCAAAATAAGAAAGTTGATAGCAACTTTTGGCACACCCTGTATAGTTGAATGTCTGAAACTATTTTAGGTGGAACAAAAATGTTCAATTATGGCCGCATACCGAATTTCAAGTTTTTGATTTATCTGAAAGTTAAAAACTTTAATGCACGCTCTACGCAGATCACCCTGTATTAATATTTTTAAAATATACAAGGTTATATGTAGTTATCCGAAAAACAAAATATAGATTTTTAGGATTTATTTTTTGAGGATTTCTTTGAAAACGAATAGGTTAGGTTAACTACCCAAATAATATATAATACCAGAAATACATTATCTCTATACGTGTTAGTGTTTCCTTTAGTCACCGATAGATGGCGTTATGCGTTGGCTTTCCGGTTTTGTCATTGATTCAATATCGCGATTATAGTGTCGTGATGAATATCGATTCAGAATCGAATATATTTCATCAAAGATGGCTGTGCGCTGTAATACGTGGCAGCTCGTAGTCAATCATACTGGGAGGTCAAAAATTAATTTAAAAAATAGGCATACTTAAAAAACCATTTTTCTGCACTACCGACATTTTCTATAATAGCGCATGAACACGCGAACCAAAAATAGTGTTTTTACAAAACAACAGTAAAAAATATCAATATAAATTCTTAAACTGATTTAAAACACGCGAAAATCGAATCAAAAATCGAGCGTAGATGTACAGCCTATTTGAAGCCAACGTAAACTGCAGGACCCGGCTTATGACCCAAAGTTGATTATTGCTTCGGACGTTCGCGTTTATTCGAGCGCTGCACGTTTTTCGAATTTTTCCGGGTAGATCTAATTCAATCAGGACAATTCGCACCGCCAGCCCAAGGTTAAGGAGGATTAATTACGAACGACGGCCGATAAATTTTAAGTTATTATACTTGCGACTTGCGACTTTTGCGAGTAAATTACCTATATTAATAAAACACGTAATAATTAATATTTTTTATACAGGGTATCCCACGGTGACAAGACATTAGACATATTTCACAAACTACTTCGATTTGAATTTTGAAAATTTGGATTTAGGCGTTTTCGGGCATCTTCTTTTCAACTAAAATAATGGTGTCCACCTAACGCTTCCGGTTGTACCGGAAGTTGACATCATCTTCGTTATTTTAAATGGAACACCCTGTATATTATTGCAATTTTGGATTCTAGTTAATTTTTAGATAAACTTTCATTAAGGTTTCCTATTTTTAAAGTTAACCGTTTTTGAGATATTTAATTTTTTTTTTAATTTAAAAAACACTTCCTAATTCAAAGAGATGTGTATGTTACAATAATAAAGTTGAAGAGATAAAATTTATAGAGGACACAACTGAAACTCTAAGCTTCCCTCCCATGATTTCATAATTACTTAATTTCATACAGGGTGGTAGAAATGTAGTGCCGAATTTAATCAAGTTCAAACCATCATAACTTATTTATCTTTAATGGAACACCATGTATATTATTGCACAACTCGATGAATAATTTTGTTCTCTTTCGAATGGTATAATAGTTCCCTATACCTATCTTCTCTGGTTTTCAAGGTATTTACTGTTATACATTATTTTCCATTATTTAGCAATAAATAAGACTCAAATAAGCCTTCATTGTATGATTGTGTTAAATTTACAACAATAAACTGGTGACAGATTAGGTGCTTGTTTTGAAGTTCCACTAAAATTTCACAGCCATCCTCGCAAGAAATTATGCGAAATCCGTTGACTGCACGAATAACAGTAAATACCTTGAAAACCAGAGAAGATAGGTATAGGGAACCATTATACCATTCGAAAGAGAACAAAATTATTCATCGAGGTGTGCAATAATATACAGGGTGTTCCATTAAAAATAAATAAGTTATGATGGTTTGAACTTGATTAAATTCGGCATTACATTTCTACCACCGTTTATGAAATTAAATAATTATGAAATCATGGGAGGGAAGCTTAGAGTTTCAGTTGTGTCCTCTATAAATTTTATCTATTTAACTTTATTATTGTAACATACACATCTCTTTAAATTAGAAAGTGTTTTTTAAATTTTTTTGGAAAAAAATTAAAATTCAAAAACGGTACTTTAAAAATAGGAAACCTTAATAAAAGTTTATCTAAAAATTAACGTAGAATCCAAAATTGCAATTATATACATTTAAAATAACGAAGATGATGTCAACTTTAGGTACAACCAAAAGCGTTAGGTGGACGCCATTATTTTGTTTGAAAAGAACATGCCCGAAAACGTCTAAAACCAAATTTTCAAAATTCAAATCAAAGTAGTCTGTGAAATATGTCTAATGTCTCGTCACCGTAGGACACCCTGTATATTATTAAAATTTTTGGGAAGTCATTGACCAAATGACCCTATGGACAAGCCGCCACTGATGTTACCACACGACGGAACAACGCAATAATTTAAAATTGTTTTAAAAGTTTTTATATACTATTTAGTTACACTATTCAGTTTGTTTGAATTAATCTTTAATTTTAAATTAAGTGTTAGGTGTGAAAATAACAGAAAACTAAAATATTATAACAATGTAACACGTATCGCCACCTATCCGCAACTTCGGGAAGTTCATATGCAAATATAGAATCATCTGGGCCTTATACATTCCGGAGGAGATGATGTATTTTGGATAATACTGATTGTTGAAAATTTCTAGTTGGAAAATATTTTTGTTTGGAATGAAACTACTTGATTCTCAGGTCATTAAATATATAAAAATTATTTTTTAAAGGATAGCATTGAAATCCCCTTGTACTTGTAAAACTTAACCATTGTTGCACAAATTATCAGACATACAAATCATAGTATGTGACAAGAGTAGAATTAGAGACAATAAAATATACTTTTAAGAGTAAAGTAGTAAGTAATTTTGCAAACAAAAATTATTGTTTTGAGTTTGTACCCGATCACGATTACTATTCTCTATGATTTAGAAAGTGTTTTGTGTTCCAAAGAGCGGGTACTAATATAGAAATTTTGATAAATATCACTAGCGACTTCTTAAATATTTTGGTCATTACAGCCTACATCAAATATTAAAATTTCATTACATTATAGACATCGGTTAAATTGTTAAAATTGCCTCTTCGGGCTCTGGGCCTTCGTTAAAGGGCAAACTATTAGCTACTGATAGATTCAGAGGTACTTATCGACACCCTCTGTAGATATTAGTAATTAAAAGATTATTTATGGTAAATCATAAGCTCTAAATTAATAAATAACTCACCCAATCTTTCCTAAGTATCCAACATCCCCTACTAATCGCTTTCAAAAGATTCACAGTTCTTTTACATTCGCCCACAACCAAATGTGTAGTTTTTTCAGTTACATCGTTTTCGACAAAAAATTTGCCTAGTTTTCGAACGGCGTCATTAAAAATTTGCGTTTCCGGTTTGTGCATTCGGGTACATACGATACTAGACACTGTTCGCTTTACGAACTGTATCTTCCTTTTAGGTCCCGTATTTTCCACAAATTCTAAAGTACTACGCCGACTCCCTGAAATCGTCAGTTGAGTCATCTGTGGTGCATTGTTCAGATTAGATAAACTACAACTTCGTTTGTCATTTTTTCCATCCTCATCAACCAACTCTTGCACATTCTCTTCAGTTTCTACAGTTGGTGAGGATTGTGTGATCGCCGCTGCCTTTTTCTTGGTCTTGTGAAAAATCTTTTTTTTCAAAATTGTTTTGCCATTTTCAGGAAGAACTAGTTGAGTCAATGGCACAATGAGTGTTTTTGCGTTCGGGTTAAAAACCGGCACTGGAATAGCCTCGACGTCAGCATTCTTCCTTGCTAACGCTCGTACTTGACTTGGAGTTTGATTTAAATTATAAAGTTTTCGAATTTTTTTGCGTGATATGTTAGCTTTTTTTGTATCCTTTTCTTTTGGAGACAAATTCTTTGGCGTTTTAGGACCGGATCGATTCAACCTAGTTGATGTACGTGTTGGTTGGGTTCTTTTACCGAACGACTTGGAACTCTCTAATGATACTGGCATAGAAGGCATCGTTTCATTATTTTTAGATAAGCAAGCGGACTTCCTCGATGATCTTCGTAACGCATTTTGGGAATTGTTTTCTTTCGGTTCAGATGATGAAACACATTTTCCAGCACTATCGGCGGATATCCGCAGTGAAGGTATAGTTTCACTATTTTTAGGTAAGGAACCGGACGTCCTCAATAATCTTCGAAACGCATTTTCGGAATTCTCTTTTGGTTCGGATGATGAAACACGTTTACCAGCACTATCGGCTGATATTCGCAAAGATTGGATATTTTCACTATTTTTAGACAAACAATCGGAGTTCCTCGACGATCTTCGTAACGCATTTTTGGAATTGTTTTCCTTCGGTTCGGATGATGAAACACATTTTCCAGTACTATCGGCTGATATCCGCAGTGAAGGTATAGTTTCACTATTTTTAGGTAAGGAACTGGGCGTCCTAGATGATCTTCGAAACGCATTTTCGGAATTCTCTTTTGGTTCGGATGATGAAACACGTTTACCAGCACTATCGGCCGATATTCGCAAAGTTGGCATATTTTCACTATTTTTAGAAAGGTCGCGTTCACTACTTTGCAGCGGTGGAACTACATTGTTTTGCGTATCATCAGATGATGATTGGATGGATTTTGACTGGGGAGAAGTATTAGGAGCTTGCAAGTTATTACCGCGAAAACTTCTCCGCCCTCGTATAAATCTAGAACTGTCGGAATTTGATTCACTGTCACTGTCTGTCGATCGGGCTAAGTTGCTTTTAGACGAATCATCAG
This sequence comes from Abscondita cerata, assembly GCA_030710515.1. NCBI lineage: Eukaryota > Metazoa > Arthropoda > Insecta > Coleoptera > Lampyridae > Abscondita > Abscondita cerata. The sequence goes on along the minus strand of JALBCR010002472.1, from coordinate 197,321 downwards.
TTAACTCAATATTATTTATAAATGGAAAATTGCTAACTCTAGGAGATCTACGGACGTCGGCATTATTAGTTTGTTTAGAGTCTTTGACCAATTCATCATCAGAAGAACTGTCTTCAAAACAGAGTTTAGTTATTCTTGTATACTTTGTTCTTTCCTTTACTTCGTTATTTTGGTTCATAGTTTTCGTGGATTCCGGAGTTTTTGTAGAATTTGGAATTTCGGAACTCAGTTTACTAAGATCAGTTGATTTTTTAAACTCGTCGCGAGGTTCTCCCGAACCATTACGTGGTTCTCTCTGCAAACTTTTTTTGTTATTAGTCCGTAATTTTAAGGAAGATACGTGAATCGCGTTTCCGGTAGACGGTTTAGTGATTTTCGGCGACTGCTCTACTGTTACCGTTGCTTTTGTTGGAGGCTCTACAATAGATTTACTAAGTCTGGCGGATTTACGAATCCCTACAGAATTTAAACCGGTTCCAAAAGGGGACGTCACACCTTTGTTTTTAACTTTGTCTATGCTGTTTAGTGAATGAACAAGATTTGATTGTAAGTAACCTGCACTCTGAGGAGAAATCATCCTGAGCGTGTTAGAATTCCGTGTTCCTTTTTGACTAGAAGATAATCCGCTAGAAATTCTCATGGGTACAGAATTTCTGTTAGCGGGAATTGAGAATCTCTGTGTTTTGGGAGGCGACGTATCGGTTACTACAATATTAAATAACGGCGGTTTGTCATTGTAGTTACTTCGCATTGATTGAGAAATTAATTTGTTCTTATTGAGAAGATTAGGCACAGATTCATTTCCGAAAGGTAAAATTTTTGTCTTAGGATTTTGGTCTTGTACATTCGTTTCATTGGACGTTATGTTACGTGTTAAATCCATGTCAGCTGTGACGTTGATTGTTTTTTCACTAACTATTGATTTTCGAGATAATAAAGAGGCTGAACGACTGGATGAAGTACTTACAGTTTGATCATTGTTTATTGAAATGTCATTTTGAATTTGCATAATATTACTTTGATTATTTTTTCTAGATTCATTGTTATAGTCGTTTTCGAAATTTTGATTGCTTGGATACTCAGTGCCATTATGTACACGCTCATCGTAGTTATTGAGCTGTGTTTCTAAATTGCACAAAAGCGACTGTTTAAACTGACTAAACGTTCGGCCGTTTATTACGCCACAGTGGGAATCATCGTCCGATGTAAATTCTTCTGTAGCGCTTATTTCGCTGTCGGTTCTAGATGTTAAAATACCTCTGCTCGAAATTATGGACTCCACTTCAAAGTCTTGACTAGACGGTATTAGATAGCTAGACACTCTCCTTGATGTGGTTGAGCAGCTTCTTTTGCGATGCGAGGCTAATTCTGATGGTATCGAGGTTAGGCGTCTTTTTCTTTCGGATTCGAATGTGTTACGGGTAGTTCCAACGGCCATACTTCGTCGATATTCTTCATCTACTACAGTTTCATACTCCTAAAAGAAAAAAAAATATCAAGAACCAAACTTGTGTACTTTTGGATAATAGTGAATAGATCAATGTTTACATGATTTTTTTTGTAAATGAAGAACTTTAGCTACAAATACCTGCTTGTAGCTAAAGTTCTTCATGCTTTCTCTGTTCCGATGATCTACAACCTCCTGCGCTTTAAAAAATATTCATAAAAATGGTTTGATGTCAGAACCACTACCAATAATGTCAGTTAAATTCACAATCCTTATTTCTATTCACTGTTTGAAAATGTCTTAATTCACCATATACATACACTATTTCATCAAATTTTCGCTTATTCTACACAAATGTCAACATATACTCGTATTGTATGTTTGAGTTTCTCAGTTCCAGGGCACAAGTTAAGTTATCTATATGCAGGACAGTTAAATGGATAGAATAAATGTAAATCGACATCAAAAGGTGAAAGTTCTGGGATGTGTGTCCTAGATCTTTGAAGAAAAGATAATAACTAACTAGTATAGTTGTTTATAGGTCTAACGCATTTTTTTCTTCTCTCTTTTTTTCCGTTGAAAGCTTGCATTTCTGCCTTTTGGCAACCGGTTATAAGTCGACATTATTTAAGGAAGGATAATGAAAATAGCATAGTTACAATATGAAGACGATAAAGACGTAACATTGAATGTGAAGCTTCGTAATTTTTTTTTATTCAAATTTCGAAGATATTCATAATAGCATTGAAGATAGTTGCCATAATTTAATACAGTTCTCTGTTTTGATATGATATAATGGCATAAGAATTAAGCAATTCAAAGAATTAAAAAAAAATAAAATACTGCTTGTTTAATTTCTTCTCTACCTTATCCAAAAGGAACTCAGGCTACACAGAAAATTACATTTTTTGAAATTACCTAATTTTTGTCGAATTTATTGACGAGAAACCAAACAAACATATTTCTGAAATGAAAATGAATTTCCGGCATAAATATATATGCACTAAAAATTCTATACAGTGAGGACAGTGAGGATCTATCGATCAAACATACTGAGGGTATACCTCAATGTATTACTTGCTTCGCCTACATCACTGCACCTTTCGCTTACTATTTTGTCTTACTTTTATTTTGTGCCGCACTTCTATTAGCATAGCATTATAATTCCCTATTAGGACACATTTTCATAATTTATTTAAGTAAACATCAGAATGCAGTTATGACTGCACTGTTACTAAGATTGAAAAAAAGAAAATACGATCAAATATGCCCTTTAATCCAGAAAATTATTATTTTAAAGTTTGAGGAAATTGATTTTCTTTTTCTAAACGGTTGAAATCAAAGATCAAGTTGACCGTTTCAGTTTTGTTAGACCTCGCGTGTTTTCAAAAGTTATAAGCGAAAAACGTTTCCGACAAAATTTCATTCGAAAACTAAAACGGCCATAATTTCTAAATTATAACAGATAAAAAAATTTATTTAAAAAAACGTTCCTTTATGACCCTATCACATAATGTTTAAAAATTTATCATTTTAAAAATTTTTTTTAAGGAATTTTACATTGTTATACGAATACTGTAATTTTTATAACTCCGGAACCATATTACGTAAAAACACGAATAAAGATCAAAATATTCGTAATTTTGCAAATTTTCGAATGGTTTAACTGTAGAGGATTCAATTTCACCCAAAAAAAATCTTCGTATGCACGAACTTGATGACTCACACACGCGTAACTGCGAACGTTATGCGAACCAAACAGTCAATTTCACCTAAATAAACTTTGTTGTATTACGTTAAAGCGGTCGAGCCAATAAATCCGCTTCTAAATATTTTTTAATAAATAATTTCTATTCGGACTACATCCATATCTTCTATATTAATATGTTATGTCGTTTGTGCGTCCTCACCTACTCTCGATTCGTTGCGAGCGCACACCCGAATACTCTCGACTCATTTGTACGAATTCACATGGAGTACATACTCTGCATTCATATTGATTACTCAACTGATGAATGTTAATGTAACTGCTAATTATTGTTCATGACTGTCTGCTCTTTAGAAGCTAATTTATTTTTGTGACTTAACGCATGCGTAGCATGCTGGCTTTGTGTAGTTTAATTTTTATTACATGCAAATACAAACAAAACAAAATCAAAATTTAATGAAAATTTAACATTTTACTTGGGTAATTAATTCTATTTACATTTAACGTTTGAATATAGGTAAATTTATTTACAAAATTTTAGTACAACTTTGGTGCAACCAACCTTTACGCATCTGACGGTGTTCTTTTCAGTTCCGCATGTTGATGACTTCGGCCGATGAATGAATTCCTTCCATGATAACGACATTTCGTTTCCATTTTCGATACATTTTCTTAAGTCGATTTATTGGAGTTGATCACTTTATACAGGGTGTTAAAAAAAGAGTGTAAAATATTTTAGGAGGTGATAGTACGAACCAAAATAAGCAGAAAAGTCTTAATAAACATGGATCCGCAAAGCAACGATTGCGGAGATATGGACCACTATTCGTTTTTCAAACATTTTATTTTATTAAGAATAAACCGACAAAGGAAGCTATCAAGAAACAAAAAACAAAGTTACAGAAGATGTTCAATATGTCCTCCGTCCATTTCCAAGCAGGCACGACATCTTCGTCTCGACGATATTCAAACTCTTTCGAAAACACCCTCCTTGGTTTGGATTTCTTAAAGCTTTTGATTAATCCGTAGCTGCAGCTCTTCCAGGCTATTTACAGGAGTACCATACACTAATGTCTTCAAATATCCCCAAAGAAATCTAGAGGGTTCAGATCAAGCGATCTTGGAGGCCATAAAACAGGTCCCGCCCTCCCTACCCATCTAAATAACAAAAGGTGCTAAAAAACATAAAACATTCCATATCTCCGCAACCGTTACTTTGCGGACCCATGTTTATTAAGACTTTTCTGCTTATTTTGGTTCGTACTATTACCTTCTGAAATATTTTACTCTTTTTTTAACACCATGTATATCAAATGATTTATTTGTTCTCAAATTAACAGCAACAAACGAAAAGCAGCGACGACGCAGCAAGCAGCGACGACGCAGCATGCAACGACAAAGCAATTTTGATTTGTTTTCATGAATTTAATCTTAACGCTTCGACGTTCAAACGCCGACTTTTAATTTTTATTACATGCTAATACTTCGACATTCAATCACCGTCTCTTCTAATTTTTACATGTTAACAGTTTGTGGTCTCAATCATAACTCCCCTCTGTCCTCACTGCTCACACTTTTGACCTTTTGAGTGCATTTGTACTCAAATTCATTCAGTTCACTTTAAGAGGGCATTGTCAGGTCAAAATTTTAGGGTAGAATCATTTGAATTTTCAATCCTATAAGAAACGAAAGTAAAGTGTTCTTTTGAAATAAACTTTATCGATGCGTATTCTACATCATTCGAGACGTATTTTAAAATAGCATACTTTTGTTAATAATGTTTTTATTATTTCGTCGCAAACAATACTACGCTACTAAGCATAAAAAGTTATGAAAATTTCCTTATGCCATGATTTTGAACTTTTAACTTTTAACATTTATGTTATAAAAATGAAACAAAAATACAACTACGGCTATAAAACAATTGCAGTTGTTTAATTCAGAAATCTTCCTGTTATTTATTTAAAATTTGTATTATGCTTTTAAATCAAAAGAAAAACAGACATTAAAAGAAAACGGTTTTTCTCGAAAAATATTACATTGACGAAAAAATTGAAAGAACACTTTTTTGTCCGTAACAAAGTGCTTATTCCAAAATTCGTACAGGGTGATCAAAATTTCTAACACTTACATTTTTTTTAAATAATATCCTCACAGCTACCCCGATATCTAAGCTAGTGCTTAATATATTTTTTTGAAAACTTTAATAAATTGTGTACCTATCATATTAACATATTTCATCATATCAATTTTCATTTTTTTAACTAATTTCTAAGATAATAAGAAGAAACCATTTTAAATTGAAACTTTACAGGGCCGTACCTCCTTAAGTAAGCCCAACTGAACAAAAGTTTATAAGAAAAATGTTCATAACTTTTTATGCTTAGTAGCGTAGTATAGTTTGCGACCTATTTTTGGGACCACCCTGTATATCAAATCTTCTTCGCGTAGAATTTTAAATCCTCTACAACTTTTACATTTCATTCAAGGAGCAAATATTGGAAAACCTTTGATTTCACATATAAATTGTTCTGTCTCAAATTTAATTTTACACCCAGTATATATTTTAAATTGTGAATTGGTCGACTCTTTCAATATTTAAAATTTTCGAAATGAAGGCTATGCATTATGGAACTACCAAAATTTTATTATTATTTACTTTCTAAAAAACGTAAAATCATAAACTTATATATGTCAAATACAAAGGCACTTATGATACACGCAAACCAAAAAATAATAACATGGGTACAAAACACCACCCGAACACTGTAAATATTATAATAAAAGCAACGGCCAATTCAATTCATATACGCCAATGAGGGAGGGAATGTGTAGGTGCATTTCCTTCCCATGTTTCTCGCGTGATTACCGGAAAAATGAACTGAAAACTCCGCGCTCGCAGTTTTTTATAGCAGATCAGTGACAGGAAACATTTCTCATTTGCAAACAAATAATCAGGTTTTTTAAAACAATAAAAGGGTTATCAGGCTGAATATTGCTCCGTGCATAACATGAATTTTTCCCACAAAAGATATGATGATGAGAATCTCTGGTTCTCATCTCACTATCGTCTTGAAAGTATTTAATCGAGTCACATCGGACATATAGGCGCTATCTGCCGCCCATTTTAGCGAATCAAACCTACCAATTCCCTCTTAACCGTTGGCGGAATAAAAAATCGTGGAAAAAAAAGCCGAAGCATAAAAAGCCGGGACAAAAAAGCCACGGAATAAAATCGGAGGAAAACAAAACCGCGGAAAAAAATCGACGGAAAGAAAAGCCGCGGAAAAAAAGACCGCAGAAAAAAAACTGACGGAAAAAAATCCGAAAGAACCCGGAGGAAAAATAACGCATCAAGTGGTTAGTTATGTTAAAAAGCTTTCGCTGTAGTTTACCAAGATTATCACTATGAAGATCATAGTATGGCCTCCAGATTGTACAACAATAAGGAATTCTACGATGTATTAATTAATGATGGTGGAACGTAAACGATGTTTTATAAACTCAATGCGCTGATCGGTACTTTGTGTCAAAAGATTTTTGTTTTGCTCACATTTGTAATTGACTTTTCGTCATACAAAATAAAATATTCTACTTTAGCAATTATACCATAACAACTATTATACACTTTAGTTTAGAATGTAAATAATTTAATTTTTAAAGTGCATTTCAAATCCAAATTTAGAAATGTATTTTATAACTTGCAAGTAGTTTTTAAAATGCATTTGCAATTCGTCTTAAAACTAATTCTCTTCTAGTTACTAAGAAAAATTCTGTCGCCTATTGTAATGAAATTGTATTTACAATCACTAATCTTTTAAAGATAGTGCTTAGTCTTAAGAGTCCTTAAGAGCACAAATCCTTATTCTATGAAGAATGTATTGTGTCAGATTATAAACTATGAGTAGAACGACTAGTTACATGGAAAAATTATACCGTCTATCGTAATAGTTTTTCTAAAATACTTTATAGTCTAATGGCACAAAAAAATATAAATAAGGTAAGAACGGTAAATGATTCATTCACCGGTTTTCTTTTTTCGTAGATTTTTTTATCGCGGCTTTTTACACACCAGCTTTTATATCACGGCTTTTTTCGGCAGCTTTTTTATATCCAAGTTTTTCCGTGGCTTTTTTTTCCGTTGGCTTTTTTGCAGCTTTTTTCCGAAGCTTTTTTTCCGTCGGTTTTTTTCTGAGGGCTTTTTTTTTCCTAGATTCGTAACGGTCGATTCAAAGGAACTATTAAGAATAAATTTCAAATATAAGTGTCAGAAGAATAAAAGCATCATAGTCACGTAACTAGGAATCAACAAATAGATCAAATATAACGCTTGCGAAAGATTCTTTATGTAAAAAATATAGGCAAACTAAAATAAATCTATTTATTCCAAACATTTTTAGAAACGCGGAAGAAAAAACCGCACGATTGCATTGCCCTCTTTCGTACAATTGCTAAACTAAAATTGCAGATTTTTGGCTAGAAATTTCCATATTGGTTTGTGTTTTTACTAGTTTCTTACAACCATCTTGCGATATTGACAAATTTGTACCTTTTGGAGTAAGTTTAAAAAAAACTATGCGTCTTATTCCAATAAACAACACAACAAATTGTAGCTTGGACGTAGGGTATAAAGTTTAATGTAGGGTATATTCAGTTCGCCACAATTTGTAATAGTTTTTAGAACTTTAGGTTTTTTAAACTTTATTACAAAATATATAACAATGCCAACTACCTCTTGCTCTTCTATAATTTTTTTGCTAAAGTTTGATATGTTATACATAATTATTCATTCATAATCATTCATTTCATTTTCCAGTACAATATGTATTATTTATATTATGTCCTGTTATATTTTATGTTCTTCTATAATGTTTACACACGTAATCAATGTTATTACATATAAATACTAACGTGAATAAGAGTTCGCATGTTTAGGTTTTAGTGGTTTTCCCAAACCTTGAAGCAAATGCTTTGCCAAAACCAACCAAACCACAATTGCACAGGTTTATACTGATCTTCTGAGGCACCATACATAAATAATGTTTATATTTTCTTCTTGGCAGAGAGTAGAACTATAATCAGGGTTTGTCCGCATTGCTTAGACTGTTAAAAACTAAATAGTGTGGAATAAGATGATTCAAGGACCAACTAAAAGTAGAAAATTGTAACATCTACCTTCCAAAACAGGGAAAAGTTTTCACAAAATGCTTTGCCTTGATTTCGAAAGAACAAGTCCATGCAATCATATAAAGGTAAAGTCCTAAAAATGAGTATCACTAGTCTAGTTAAGTTGCAGAATACAGGGTGGTGCTTATGAAAACGGGTCATAAGGATTTAGCATTGTGAACTGGTTTTTTTCGAATTCCTGCTCGCCCTTTCAAGTGACAAAAATGGTTTTGGTATCAAAACGCAGCAAAATTATTGCGCAAAGCGTTCGCTATCAGAAATTAGCTGAATTACACGATCTTTTTGAAAATTCATCAATAAAAATTAGTAATTTTTGATGTTTATTTATTGTAACCTTCCTATTTAATTTAGTTCTAATATCATTCGAGGCTGTTCCTCGGCAATAAAGCTTTTTATTTGCTTATTAACGACTTTCCATTCAGCCTTATTGTCAAAACGTAGGAATGTTGATTGTTTAGGCAACCCAATACTATTTTACTTTCATTACCAAAACTTACTTTTATTTTTGTTGAAAAATTTTTGAAAACAGCGTGAAATTCAGCTGACTCCTAATAGCAACAGCTATACGGACAAATTTTAGCTTCATTTTGATACCGAAACCATTAACCTATGACCCGTTTTCAAAAGTACCACCCTGTATATCAACATTATGTAATTGTAAATCCCTTACTATTTTTTGATAAAGCATATAAAGGGTGTCTCAGAAAGAACTTGAATTTCGAATTGCGCGCCACTTTTGACTATCAATTGTTGAGTCTACCATATTTGTTGTTTGTTTAATTAAAACATAGACATTTACGAAAATTATGCGTTATAGCTTGGAAGAAGGTTTGTTAATAGTGCGAACCCATTATAAAAATGGGGAAAATTTTACTGTGCCGCCACAGCCGTGACTGTCGAAGGTCATCGTTACCGGGCCATGTTGACAGACTTTTTTTGGCAAGAATTAGACGGAATGGACTTAAATGAGATGTAGTTTCAACAGGATAGCGCCACCTGTCCTACCGCAAGGGAAACAATGACTTTGTTACAATCCAAGTTTTCAGGTCGAGTAATTTCTCGTTTCAGAGACCAAAATTGACCGCCAAGAAGTTGTGATTTAACTTGTTTGGACTATTTTCTTTGGGGTTTTATGAAAAGTAAGGTCTATGCGAACCATCTTGAGACAACTGAGGAACTCAAAGAAAAAATTGCACCTCAAATTCGTCAAATCCAGCAGCCCTTACTGCGAAATTTTATCAAAAGAGTGCATACCTGCCAACAAAGCAATGGTGGCCATTTAACCGATATCATCACTACCTCCATGCATATGTAGAAAAAAATGTTAATAAAATATATTTTTAATTTTTAAAATTCAAGTTCTTGCTGAGACACCCTTTAGATAAAATTCACCATCGTTCAAAACTGAAGTAATTCATTAATTGCAGATGAGTAGAAATGTATATTAGAATATGCAAGTAGAAGAAAACAAAGTAGATCCTAAATCAAGGTTAAAACTTACCAGAAACATTTCAGATACATTCACATCATATGATTCCATACCTAAGGCGGGATAATTTTTCTCAGGCACACGATAATTATTTTTCCTCACAGCTTCTAGCCATAAAACAGATACAAGATGTGCCCTTAATAACTTAGCTTTTTGATATGTAGTAAACGTACTATCCTACAAATACAACAATGAAATAAAGGATTAAATACATGTAAATTTCACCTTAAAAACCACATGAGTAACACCTCTTTCCAATTTTTCAACAACTTTAGCACCCATAGATTGCATTAACGTTTTCGCACCAGCCGATCTATCAATGCCTTTACTTCGAATTTCCACATAAGCCACCACTCCTTGAAGTAATTTATCAAACTGCACCGGAGTCGATGGCGAACAAGAAGTCGATGGACTTGATTGTTCCACATTTTTTTCTAAAGCCTTTCGTCTTAATAAAGCAGTCGGACTTTCACAATGGAACTTTCGGCGCTTCGGTATGGGAGTTGAGGTGTTATTTTCTTGCTGCTGCTTATATTTCTTTATATTTTCTTTTTCGCTGGCCAACAAGTTTAATAAAAACGCTTTTTTGATAGGATCGCGAATGAGAGTTTGAAAAATTATATCGTCTGAACTTCGAACAGGTTTTGATGAAGTTTGTTGGTTAAAATTTAAATTATTAGTTGAAGAAGCACTCTTTGCCATCTTAACTCGTAAGATTCAGGTTACTTGTTTAAAACATACAAAAGTAAAAAATTAAACTTAACTTTATTAGAAATTAGTTATAAATTATTGTACTTGTAAATAAAATCCGCCATTATTTGAATAAAAACATATGTAACAGTCGGCGTTGTCTAAATTTTCTCGAATGCGTCGACGTTGCTTTATCAGTGGCGTAGCTAGGATTTAGGAAATTTGAAAATCTCAAAGAACTTAGAACCATATAAATTATTTTTGGCTTTCTATAAAAAAATTTGAATTTTCTATATGTTTTAGAAGTTTATGAGAGTATAAAAAGTCCTCTTGACGCGACCCCCTAGGGTCAGTAATTTAGGAAATATCTAAGGTCAAAGACAAACACGGTTGCATTATTATTATTTTAAAAAGTAATTGCTTTCACGTCGAGTGGCATATCATTCGAAAGCGCTTTACAAGCTTATTCAAATAAGATTTTAAAAACTTTTTCCATACAGTATTTCAAAAGTTATAACACTTTAAAATATTTTTTAAGATTTTGACTTTTTTGTTTATGATTTTAAAAAATGCTGCTTGTAGAAAACTAATTCATAAACTGTTGTCAAAAATGTTAGACTACATTGGGTTCGAAGTTATAGCAATAGTTACGTAAGACTTTGACTTTTTTTACCAATCTGGAACCTGCTGTAATATATTATTCGAAAGATTGGTGTCGTCTGTTTTGAATGTTGACAACTATAGTCTTTCCTGTTGGTTGTTATTTCTACTCTTTACCTTTTTCACTTTTCTAATCTACTTTAGTCTTGTTCTTTTCTAGTCAACTCTAGTTTTTTCTTTTTCTAGTCAACTCTAGTCTTTTCTTTTTCTATAAAGACAATCATACGATAATTCTGTAACTTGCTAGTGAGATTTTATTTTATTTAATTTTAGTTTTAGTTAAATTAACAAATGTTCAAAGTAATGACCACCCGATCTGATGCAAAAGCGCGATTTACTTTTACAGTACGGTCGGTGGTTTTCTGTACATAAAACCTTTCACATAACGTCATAAATAAAAATCAAGTTTTGTCAGATCTTGTGAACGAAGAGGCCAGCTAACAAGACCTCCGCGTCTTATACACATGTCCAAATTCCCGATTTAGAAAATTTCGTAATCGACGACTACAATGTGGAAGACCAGATCATGTAAAAAGCGATGATATTTGCGAGTGTTTAAATATCCTTAAAAAAATACGGACCAATCACGTTATCTCCCAAAACGCGTTCCCACACATTATATTGAGCATCGATGATGGTGATCTATAGTTCACACAAAGGGGATTCTTTTTGACAGTCAGGCCAACTCAATATGTTCATCCCCCTGTCTAGAAAACCCAACTTTAAAATTTCAAATGAGACTACTCCATTTGTGACACATCATTTTCATTATTATTCTAAATCTGTTGAGATTTGATGGAATTATTGGTACAAACGAAAAGTTGTGAATTTTCCAGGAAGTCAAATTTTGTTGGAATACCCTGTATCATATAGTTATTTCATAAAGGGCGGTAGTTTGACTTTTTGTCCGATGCGACGTAACCGCTAGAGCGGGCGCTGTCGTGCGTCAGTCATCTGTTAAAGCGAAGACTATACTACACAACATACTCATAAATCAAAACAATTGACAAATATCCTAACAAAGTCTGACAAAGAGTGAATCCTTTTTGTTGGTGGAATCTGTATTGTTATATTGTGTTCGAATTGTGCCAGAAAAAAGATATATGTACATTAATTTTAAAATTTAACATAGTACCTAAATGCCTACGTTTTCCGTGAAACTCACGGTATAAATTTTAATAAAAATTTTCTTGTATTGGAATTGACATTGGATTAATATAATTTTATATAAATAATGTTAGTTAATATTCTTTGGTGCTACTGACTATTTCACGCGTACGCCAATGCTGCCTGAAATCCATGAACATGTGATGTGATTAACCTTGTCAGTGTCATGCTTGTGTCATGTTATCTGTGTTATAACCTATAAAAAGACATGTGTGACAGATTGTGTATAATATAAAAAGTAGATGATTTACAGAAATTTACAATGTCGGAAAAGAAAATGGAGTGCCTTCCCAGCGATGTCACTGAAGCGGTCCTTTCAAAATCAACACCAGCCTCTTTCTTAAATCAACTAGTTAAAGGCTATGACTGGACGAAGGTGTTAATTACGACAAATTGTTAGAAAGTTATTTAATCCAGTGGTTTCCAAGCCACCAACTTTGGCTTGGCTGTAAATGAAATCAATAGAATGATAGAAACTCGTCTTCAACCAATAACTGAATCAAAATTCGAAGACCATGAAGACCCCTTTATAACAGTAAAGCATAATTGCACAATATTTTTAGGGTATACTTCGAATATGGTGTCAAGTGGACTCAGAGAAACTATTCGATTTTTAGTCCAACATAAAATGGTAAGCTAACGATTATCTAATAGTTAAATAAAAGTAGTGATGTTTAGGTAGATTGCATTGTAACCACGGCTGGAGGAATCGAGGAAGACTTTATTAAATGTCTAGCTCCAACTTACGTTGGAGATTTTAGTATGGATGGTAAAATGCTTCGGGAACATGCCATAAACCGTATAGGAAATTTACTAGTCCCTAATGATAATTACTGTAAATTTGAAGATTGGCTGATGCCTATATTAGATGAATTGTTGGTAGAGCAAAAAGAAAAAAATGTTGTTTGGACACCGAGCAAGATTATTACTAGGTTAGGGGAAAAAATTAATAATGAAGAAAGTATTTATTATTGGGCTGCAAAAAATCAAATTCCTGTATTTAGTCCAGCTTTAACTGACGGAAGCCTAGGAGATATGATGTTCTTTCATTCCTTTAGAAACCCTGGACTGATTGTAGATATATTAGCAGGTAATGTATTTTAAATTTTATATGAATTAGAGGCACCATTTATGGCCATCTTAAGAACTTTTGATTTCTTTTTGTACTGGGAAAAATTTGATAATTGATGGGAATCCTTTTCGCTGAACATCAATTATGCTTTAAATTCTGATCTTTCAGAAAAATCATTAATATTAAAGATTATTTCGCGATATTCAATCAATGGCGAAACGGAGAGCCAACGCATAACGCCATCTACGGTGACTGAAGGAAACACTAACACGTATAGAGAATCTACACGTATAAGACAGTACATATTTTCAAAGATGTCTGGTATGGTGGAAATATCATTTTGTATTATATAGAAAGCAGTCTTTTCTATATTACCACCTTACTAAAATTTTTGCAGCATATCTGTATGGTCGCTGATCTTTTGTCAGTTACCTCGAAACTGACAACTACAAAGTCTCCCAATATCAGATCTTCAGGAGCAAATATTTCAATGTCTTTCTGTTATAGGGTCTGTAGTGAATGTGGCCTGGTATATGACCATAAGTGGGTAACTAGTAATTTTTTTGTTTCCACTAAGCCACCTTCATTCTTCAAACTCATATTGTTAAGGGAACAATCAAAATTATAGCACCGAATCTACCCACTTAGGTACCTGAATAATTGACTACTGTCAGAAAAATAAATAGTTGGTATCGGATTCGCCAAGAATAATGAAAATAACTTTCTTAACACAAGCCGTTAATTTATTTTCAACTAAAGTATAGGTTAGATATGTTTATGGTCTCCACTTATTCTTGATGAAATGATGCTAAACGGGGTAGTGGCCGTAAGTGGTGCCTCTACCCTAGTTGTTCTATTGTTATTAATGACATTAGGCCGATAAGTACTAATATTTGCGTATCGGCCGTGTGTGTCGGTCAATATTTTTCGTAATCCCATCGGAAAATAACTTTTCTGAGAAGAAAAACGGAACAAACCCGGGTCTCGCATAATTCGACAAAAAAATCGCCACATCATACTTTATTAATTTGTGTTGTGGAATTTTTCGTTAATTTATTATTATATATTTAGAACTTTCAAGTCGCCCTTCTTAAACCTGATCAGGTCTGTCCGAATGCGATCGAGCTATTAAAAGATTATGAAACAAATATTACACCTTAATATTGACATTTGATATCAATTTCTCTATAGTAATGCTGGTTAAGATCCCTGCTAATTTCTGGGGATGAAATAATTAAGGCTTTATACTTTTGAAGATTAATTACTGGTACTCCTCCAGAATAGTGGCTTCTGAAGGGATGCAACCCTCTACTGGCTCATCTCTTCCCGATCTTACCGTTCAAGTTTGCAAAATGTACCAAGAGGCTGGGTGGGTAAGGACTTAGTCAGTGCGATACGAATTCCATAGGTTGGTCTACTTTTTGTTTCTGAAAATCAAAACAAATGAACTAGCTACCCCAGGATAGTTCTGAAGGAAGTGTTAGCTCGTAAAGTAGCTAGTACCGAAGTGGAAAATATTAGGTAACAGAAGTTAAATCTTAAACCCAGGGTTTTTCAATCTGATGGTCAATTACTTAAGCTACGCAGGTTAGCACTAATCTGTGATGTGTTAGTTTATTGCAGCCATGTCAAACTCAAAGTCACTGGTGGGCCAAAAGCATGAAGACCATAGACTAGGTGGGCCGCAAAACCTAATCTTAAAAAAGACAAACTACTGAAAATCTTAACGAAAAAAGTACTATTATGTTAGAAGTATATTTATTAAATTTCCAATAAAAGGACATTACAAAAACTTACAAACATTAACTTCTTTTGCCAGATATTTGACATCTTTTGTCTTTAATTAAGTTGTTTATTTGTGGCGTGAATTTATCGGCGGAAATAACTTTTAAAACTGCGTCCAAGTGTGCGTCCGTCAATCGCGATCTTGCGGGAGACTTGTTTCCTTTCATCAAAGAAAATAATTGTTCACACTTATAGGTACTTCCAAACATTGACAGGATTTTACAGGCAAGTTTTCTCATTTCTTGGTATTGAAAAGGCAAGTACTTATAAAATTCGAATGTACCAACACTATCAAATTTTTCTTTTAAATGGGTTTGACACTGAATCTCAATCACTTCCATCTGCAAGTGAGGGGAACTTTATCAATATCGATAGTGAAAAGACCAGTAAATAAAGAAAAATTGTTTTCTTGGGACTTAAAATCCTGAAAACGCTTTTCAAATTCTGACAGAAGGCTTCCCATTTTCTCTGTATACATTTTGTATGATATTGGGCCACTTGTACTTTCCTGATACGCCTTGCAAGTCGGAAAATGTGACAGATTATCCACCGCTAACTGGTTTTTCCACAGCATCATCTTACACTTGAAAGCTTTAACATGATCATGCATATCTGTTATAACTTGACGTGGTCCTTGCAATTTCGTATTTAAGTCCGACAAGTGTTTTGTGATGTCTACCATAAATGAAAGATCTTGTAAAAAAGGTACGTCGGATAATAAGCTGACATCTTGTTCTTTCACTTCCATGAAAAGGCGTATTTCTTCTTTGAGTTTCCAAAACCGATCGAGAACCATAGAACACGAAAGCCATCGCACTTCTGCATAATAAGGTAAACCAGTGTACTCACTTTCTAAATCACGAAAAACGCACAAAACTGTCGCTGATTCAAGCCACGTGACCTTATGAAGTTTATCATTTTTTCACTGACTTTAAAACGCTTTCCAACTTGATCACTTTTGAGCATAAAACTTCTTGGTGGATTATGCAATGAACATGATGAAAATCTGGTTTGTCACTGCCCGTTTCTCTGATATTTGTTTGTAATATTTTAATGAAGCCATTATTTACTCCAGTCATTGAAGGAGCTCCATCTGTTGCAACGGAATACAGTTTTGACAAATCTAAATTGTACTTTTGCAGAAGTCCATAAACAGCATTGAAAATATCCTCCCAGTTGTTGTATCATGCAATGGTACTAATTCCATCAATTCTTCATAAACGTTGATATCTCTATCAACAGCACGAAGAAAAACAGCGAGTTGCGCCACACACATCTGTACTTTCGTCACAGGCAATAGAAAATGCAATGAAAGAGTCTGATTTTGTTTTTATCTGTTCGCTTATATTGGCAGCCAACTCGGTAACTCTTTCAGCGACAGTATTCCGGGACAAGGATATATTTTGAAAAGCCTTCACGCTCCCGGGACTTACAATTTCCGCGGCCTTTACAAGGCACTCTTTATAAATTCACCTTCAACAAATGGTTTTGAGTGTTTTGCGATCAACTCCGACAGTACGTAGCTCGCTTGAACGGCAGATTCATTTTCTTGCTTTGGACGTGTAAACATAAGCTGTTGATCTTTTAACCGTGATTTTAACTCTTTTAACTTTTCGTTTCTAATCATGCCTGTATACTTGTCAAACTTAGTTTTATGACTATCATAGTGACGTTTTATATTATATAATTTTGGGACACCGACTGTACTGTTACAAATCAAGCAAATAATTTTGTCTTTCACTTCACAGCAAAAAACTCTAATTCCCACTTTTTTGAAAGATACGATGCTCATCTCCAAGTTTCCTCTTACTTCCACTTGGTTTTGAAACAGACATGTTACGTGTTGTAACAATAAGTACGCAACTAAACTCGCAATTCTATCGCAACTGACTCATAACTGACTGAACAACTGAACTGAATCGAGCGGTATTGGCTTATATACGGATTGTGATTTCTCGACAGTTCTTTCCAGAATGTTCAGGTAGCGTCATCTGTGTTCTCGCGCGATAGAACTTTCCGGAACAAGCCAGGCTTTTAGGTTGAACGCGCATCTTAGTTCATCATCACAGTACTTTATTTTCGGTTTTAACAGGCTCGCGGGCCGCATTACATGGCTGTTTTCAAAATTGATTCGGGGCCGCAGGAAAATGCTCAGTGGGCCGCATGCGGCCCACGGGCCGCATGTTTGACATGGCTGGTTTATTGGGTAGGTCCCAGATCTTTAGCCCAATAGCTAACGTTAAATGGCCGAGAATGGAACTTCTTCTCAGAACTAGAGTATCGGGTGTGTATCATTGGCCTATTGCTGGAGAGCCTACCGTTTTTCAAATTACTTAAGGTAAATTGTTTCCACGATGTCCTCAAATAGGGAGACACAATTCATCGCCAATTTATGGCTCATGTTTGGCAGAAAAATATATATCTTGAACGCAATTTTCAAAATTATAGGCTAGGGCAATAAAAGTTTACGTTTTCTCTAGAAAGAATGGCTTTTCTAACTAATCTGTTGTGATATTCATTAACCGTTGATAGCAATTTTGAGCTCTCAAAGAGTATTTTGTGATCCCCATTGCTAAGCGCAAGGTTTTGCTACCGCTGTGTGTCCCAGACAGCAGTTTACTCGATGTTCTCTGAGCCTCGTTTCTATCGATATCTTGGTGGTTCCTATGTTTCTTCTTAGTTGGTTTGAAGATAATTTTCATGTAGTCTCTTATTAGAATTCATCTTATGCGGTCTGAGACTTTGGATGTGTATGGAAGATACGTGTGGGCAGTAGTAGTTCCACTCTCGGATTCCAGTACTCTCGATCTTTTGAACCTCATTGATCTTTCTATCTCCTTCCTGATCTACCCGTTAGCCTCAATGGCAGTTTTCAGGTGTTCGAGTTCCGTCTAAAGATTATCTGGTTAACTAAATCCTTGAAGGTCTTTCCGTCAGGGCCTTGATGACTCCGAATTTTTGGCCTGGATGCTGATTCGATAAGGGATTGAGATACCTGTCCGTGTGTGAATTCGAAAAAAACGCATCAAAACTATCTTCAAATCAACTAAGAAGATTCAGATTCAACAAAAGGTAAACGAAATCCTCTCTCAGCAGCCGGAGTTTACCGCAAGGTATATATAAGAACTACCAAGAGATCGATGGTAACGAAGCTAGAAAAAATTGAACCAACTGCCGTCTTGGACACACTGAGAAGTCAGCGGTGCATAACATTCGCTTAGCAATGGGGTTCTCAAGGTACTCTTCGAGAGCTCCAAGTTGCTCTCAACGATTATCACGACAGATTGGGTAGAGAAGTCATCGAGATCCCCAAACATCCAGAAAACTTCGACAGAAAGGCCCCGAACGCCACCTTACAAAAATCCGGATTTGACAAGCCACGCCCCCTCATAACCAGTATAAATACAAGCTGCGAAGTGGAAATCATCAGTCTATATCAACATCGAAAATTGACGGACCTTTGAAGAAGCTGACCACTCGCGTTAGCTAAACGTTACGAAGAAATTCCAATCTAGACGACACTATTGTCAATAATCCTTGTTTTTACGTCACCTAATTCCACTTAATAAATAAATAACTTATAAAATTATAATTATTCATTTTTTAGATCTGAAACGGTTGAATATAATGGCAATCAAAGCAATCAATTCAGGTTTGATCATAGTTGGAGGCGGGCTAGTTAAACATCACATATGCAACGCAAATTTAATGGTAAAGGATTCGATTTTATTACCTTTTTAGTAACGTGAGTTTATTGCAGAGAAATGGTGCAGATTATGCAGTTTTCATTAATACATCAACAGAATACGATGGCAGCGATGCTGGTGCAAGACCCGACGAAGCTAAATCGTGGGGAAAAATTAGAAAAGACGCCACTCCGGTTAAAGTTTACGCAGAGGCCAGTCTCGTTTTTCCTTTAATAGTGGGACAAACTTTCGCTAAACATTACTTTTGCAATAAATAAAATTTCATTGGCATCGAATTTAATTTTCCAAATCACCAAAAACTTCCACTACACTTTATATTATACGTAAAGTAGTTACTCTTGAAAAAGAAATGTTCTCACTCAGCTGGATCAAATATGATTTTTATGACTATGGCAGGAATTAAATCGAATAACATAATAAGTACTTGTTACTTAAGTTTTCTTATAGTAGGGGCTAATCAAACACACATTATGGTGCAATTTTGGAGACGTTTCGTGCTGAGGGTGACAGCGAACCTGATAAACACAAATCTGTATAATTGTGTTCACTCGCAACACGAAACGTCGCCAAAATTACACCATAGTGTGTGTTTGCCCCTTCTATAAGAAGATTTAAGTATTAGGTTTAACAAATTGAGGAGGAAATAAACCATATATTAAGATCATTAAGATAATAAGATCGAATAAAATAATTCCATTTATTTATAAGAGAGCAGCAAGTTGTGCCATAACATATAGGATTTAAAATATCAAATATTCGTAATTGGTTCTCTTATAATTAATTAAAAGTTTCACTTAGAAACTATAGATTAAGGTTACTCACAAGCTATGGACGTAATTTTAAAAATTTTACACAATTCTAAAAAACTTTCTTCGATAGTTCCACGGCTTTTGTTAAAATTATTTGCACATCCATCGGCGGAAAGTTTTGCAATAGTTTTAAGTTTGATGGGAAATCGCCGTTTAATAGTTGATTTCTTATAATCCTAAGAACGAAACACTGCGATTAATTATTTGAGGAGCGAATTATATTAACCTACTTACATGATCATAGCGCAGCAAATGTATATAAGAAAATTAAAACGTTTTTCTTCCGAAAACAACGAGTCCCATATCCGTAAGACATCAGGTAAGGGAAACTCTTGGGACAGTAACAAGGTAATCCATCTGAAACTCCAGAAATTATTTAAGCGCCAAACCTAGTTTAAAAAATCACCTAAAACTGTAATATTGGGGTCGCAATTCTAGTTGTTGAAATCTTAACCACACGTCTAAATCGCAGTTTTTTAATTGAACTAACATTCGAGTCATCATACTGTTTATACCGCATTCGGCTTCATCTAGAGTTTTGATGAAAAAATCCCTGATCTCCGACATTAAGTTTGTGAAACAGAAAAAACTGTCGGCTTCGGCCCACTCTACAAAAAATCTATTTCGAAAAACTTTAGTTAGTGGAAACTAGCGAATACCTCTATAGGAAACATCAGGGTCAGAAGCGAAAGCGTAGTAGATTGGGCCAAGGATTTCGTTCATTCCCTGGACGTAGCTTTGACCTGGGTTTAGTTTGGCGTAAAGAAACAATATTCTTTCAACCACTTCCCAATGTGCCTCCTGACCCTCGTCCATCGGAGCGTAATCTTCGTTTGCCTTTTTTAAAGACAGCGCTATCTAAATAAAATTTAAATTTAAAAATAGTTCTGAAAAAACTAGAACTAGCATTTGTACCTGCTACTAATATTACAGAAGCATGAAAAACAATGTCGGTTTAAGAGTGTTCGGTGAAGCAAACTGTTAAAACTTACCTTAGTTATGCCTAAACCTTTCCTTTCGACGTTCGCCGATTTCAAAACCCGCCTTTCTACTCTTCTATGCAAACGTTTCACATCCATGCTATTAACCACTACGCTACAAGGAAA
Source organism: Abscondita cerata (assembly GCA_030710515.1). NCBI lineage: Eukaryota > Metazoa > Arthropoda > Insecta > Coleoptera > Lampyridae > Abscondita > Abscondita cerata. The sequence continues at coordinate 176,494 of JALBCR010002472.1, read as the reverse complement.
TTCGGTGGGTTGTTGAAAAAATGATATATCAGGACATAGACGTCTTACATCTTTGTCTATTTGTAATAGTACTTCGTTATCTTTAAAGAAAGCTTGCCATTCGCTATCGGGATTCATGCTTAAAGGATGATCTTCGACGTCACCGTCTACTTCTTTAGAACCTGGTGTTACGATCATCTCATCTGAATAAAAAAAAAATTGACGTTAATTAATTTTAAAATAGTGCCAAATATAGGATTTACTTTATTTTTATTATTAAACTAGATTACCCCAGGCTCTAGGAGCCTCACGAACATTCACCTTCAAGCGGGCCAGTGTTCATAAACAGATTTTTTTCAGGTGAAATTGAATCTTCTACAGCTAAGCCATTCGAATTACGTAATACGGTTCCGGAGTTATAAAAATGTAAAAATTACAGTATTGCGTATTGAGAATGTAAAATTGCTTGAAAAAAAATTTAAAAAACGAAAAATTTTATTATACGTTATGCGACAGGGGCACAAAACGAACGCTTTTCTTAAATAAACTTCTTCTTTATCGATTATAATTTAGAAATTATGGCCGTTTTAGTTTTTGATTGAAATATTTTCGGAAAAGTTTTTCGCTTATAACTTTTGAAAACACGCAAGGTCAAAAAAACTGTTTATTTCTTTATCCGCGTAAGATTCTTTTTGAATTTTGAAAATCGGTCCGAAAATAATCGAGTTGTGGTCAAATTACGGCTCAACTTGTTTGAAATTTTGTTGAAAATTTCACGACTACATGTTATAACCATCGAACTCTATATTTTACTTCGTTACCATGACAACTAAATTTTTCCGGAAATATTTTGCTTCCAGGTCCCGGCAAATTCTTAATAAGTGAAAATATTTCTGTCATGAAACATATCGTTTAGTGTTAAAATAATAAATATTATTTATCTTATTCTGGGCAAATAACAAAATACAAGAGTTTACTACTTCCTTCTTAATATTTTCTTGTTTTCATAACCAAAACAGGACATTTTGCTTGCTCTGAAACACACGTTGACAAATGGGGTTATCTGTCACAAAAATCTTAGCCAACTTACTTTATTTTTGTGACATACGATTAGTACTTATTGTCAATTTGTTCATATTATATTATTTTAAATTTTTTTGGTCGTGAAATTTTCTTACCGAATCCCCCTGCATGAATTAATAGCAGGAAATAATTCAAGCACTAGGAGATGACCCTCTTACAAAAAATCTAAATCGAAAAATAAAGACACAACTTGCGTAACCTCGAAACTTTTTTCGAAACGAAAATATCTCGAGCCGTTTAAATGCGAGACGAATTTGAAAAAGGTCGATTTTCGCATCGAATCTGTTCCTAGCAACGTGAACAGAGAACCGAGGTGATAAGAAAAATATAAGTTAAGATTTTTGATTGAGCGCATGCGCTTGGCATCTACTACCATTGAATTTTTTTAAAACTATTAAATATCCCAAAAACTACGGGGTACAGCCATAGGATACCTTCAATAAAAATGAGGTATAACCCTTTGAGTTTTATAAATGGGCATTTAAATAAACAAACAGCACGGACGAATCTTTCCATGCTCAAATCCCCCTTGTCACACTTCTGACAACGATGGATAACATAGTTGGGAAAAAAGATATAACTTTCAAAATTTGTTGCATTTAGTACAGTTACTGGGTGCACATTTTAAAAATATTTTCAAATATACAGGGTTCACCATCAGTTGTGGCAGCATAAAGTTATATACTTTTTTAATTGAAACACACCGTCGAGAGCTTTAAAAAATATATAGCATGTCAATGTAGAGTGTTTTAGAAGATATAGCTAGTTGTTAGTAAAAATGATACGTACCTTAACAATCTGTTATAAAATAAGTTGAAATAATTTAACATGATATTTGCATGTTATTAGCTGTGTTTAATATTATATTACTTTTATTATCGGTAACTTCACTATACAGGGCGAAAACAAAATGCAAACCAAGCAATATCTCAAAATTTTTAAGTAACTCACCCTATATGTCTTTTTAGGAATCATTAATACAACTAATTAACTTTTTTATGAATGAATATGAGATCCACTTATATATTGGTTCATTTTATATTTTATTTATTATAGTTCCAACCAAGATTCCAACACAAAAATTATATGTAAGTCATCATCAGAGAGGTCTCGTAAATTGGTGAATTTTCGATATAGGAACATGAACCCTTAAACGGCTTAGTTGCTGAGATACAGGGTGTTGAAAGTTAAAAATAAAAATTTGCAACAAAAATGCCACTAAAATTAGTGACTAAATGCATCGAAAACTGCTGGTGTAAGATAAAATAATTAATATTAAACACAAGTAATTATGTTATGGAAATAACATGTTAATAGAAATACATGTTATATTATTTCGATTATTCAACAGATGTATCATTTTTTTTAAATTGAAATAAGTTATAGAACTTTAGTATGTACACTCATGAAATTTAAAACTTGGACACCACAATTTCTGTAAACAAAAGTTTGCACATTGTGAAGCGGGCTTAAGGGTATCATTTACAATTCTAACAGCAGGTAGTCTCAGCAGGGGTTATCTTATAGAAGGACTGTAGAATGAATCATTACACTAAGCACGTTTTAGAAAATAGGTAATTTACGTTGCTTACTTAATTTTTTTCTTTAAAGAATATATTTGAAGGTATCGCTAATTAAACACCATAGCTCGATTAATTATCGAATCAAAATTTTGTTTAGGAAATGTTTACAAAATAAAATTAGAAATAATTTTGATTTAAAAACGTCTACAAGCAATAACTTTTAAATTAAATCAAAAACTAAACATGGTTATTTGGGTTGACTGATTATTACTTATTTTTAAATAAATCTAACCTACTAATTATTGTAAGTTATTAAAAAAATCATTAAACTCTCTATTCATAATATTTAGTCCTTACAAAATGTATATTTTATGACGTTTCATTTTTTTCTGTAGTTAATATAAAAAGTGAAAATAAAAACTAAGGCAATTCTTATTGTCAACGTATATATTTAGTTTTTGACAAGAATTTATTACATAATTATAATTAAGATACCAAGTTATAGTTTAAAATTAAATGAAAACGTTTTTTTTAAATAAAGGTATTACTATATAAATAAATATAAGAAATCAATAATGGGTGTGACCTCCATTATTATTGATACATTCTTGGAGGCGTCTGCTCATTGACGCTATCAAGGTATCAATATAATTAATATTAATCGTTTCCCATGCGGTATCAATGGCTGCAATTAGTGCATTACGGTTTACTGGTATAAAATTTGGCCCTTGTTGTCTTCGGATAACAGCAAGTATTCGAGCCCAAACATTTTCGATAATGTTAAAATCTGGGCTTTTGCTGGCCAGGGTAACAGCTCCAAGTTATTTGCTTGTATCCAGTTGCGCACAACCTGCGAAGTATAGGGTCATCATATCCCGATAGTTAATTATCGAATGTTCCAAGAAAATATGTGTAAATAGTAAATGGAATCTACTAACGTAACGTTAAGTCGTTAATTATAGTTACATAACTCTCCTTTCATAAGATATAGTTCATATTAATATGCTTATTGTAAAGCTTCGTACACACCTGAACAACAAACCGAGGAACAAACAGAACAACGAACCGAACGGCAATCGGAACATTAATTTGGACGGTGCTACGTACGAATTTTAGAACAGATTCGCAAGTCCTGATTGTTCCACGAACGGTTTGCGGCGTTCCCGCAACTTGTCGGTTTTCTCCGACATCAAAGAAAATGCGCGCGAATGCGTTTGCAGGTTTGGACGAATCTAAACAAAACGGCGAACAAACTTATGCGGGAGAATTAAATTATTTATTTTTGTCCTCCCTTTGTGGGTTTGTTGTGTTTTAGGTAATATTATGGAGTTGACAGGATTAAATTAATCAGTGTTTAAGAATGCAAGAAAAAATGATGTCCCTATTAGCATCATTTGGGCGGGAAATTT
>JALBCR010002472.1:0-167500 GCA_030710515.1 Abscondita cerata | reverse complement strand
ACACCGAGATTTTTCCCAAAAGAACTTTTCGTGTTTTACATCGTGATGTTAATTATTTCTTCGAGAAGGGTTACATCATTTTTACACCGAATTTTCGAAGATTAGCAGTAAAAATTTAGAATTATTGCAACCACAATTTTATATGTTGTTATTGAAACCTTTAGAAAATTTAACGTATTTAGATTTATCAAATTGCAGCAAACTGGCTGATTTTGCTTATACTGAACATTTAGTTAATTTATCGTCTTTAATTTTATACAATGTTGATAAAATTGAACATTTAATACCTTCTGTGTGTAAGTTAAGAAATTTACGTCATTTAGATATTTCGCAATCAAAAGAGGAGAACGGGAAGTACGAGAACGGTACTCAACTTTTACAGACGATTGTCGAAAATTTAAATAAATTAGTATCTTTGGATATATCAGGAACAAATTTGGCAGGAAGAGGGGTGGCCGAACCTAGAGAAAGAACTGATGATACTGCTATAGCTTCCGATATTCCTGGACTTGCTTCTAGAGTTAATAATCCATTTCAGTTTTTGGGACTCTATGATGCGCAACATGACGCCTGCTTGAGACATGATATTCCTGCAAAATTGGTAAGAACTAAATCGTTCGTGGGTGATGTGTTTAAAGCTCTTTCAAACAAAACCAAGCATTATGTTTTTGTGTTTCTTGTAACTTTTCCTTATATTTGTGTTAATTTCTGAATCCACTCATAGCCTAAGAGCTATCAGCAGGCTTACGGTACTTTAAAGTCCATATTTTGACTACTTATTCTGTTAGACCTGCAGTAATTAAAATGGGAATTCACTATCCCTGGCCATGGTTTCTTGAAGCTTGTCTGGGACTCTAAAGTCATTAAAATTGATGTTTAAAACGTGATTGCAAGTTGTTTGCTGCTTTAATACCTTAAAGTATGTAATTTTTGTTATTAAAAATTAATGACAAATACTTATATTTATATATGCTATTTATATTATTATTATGCGTATGGAACCATATGGAAAACGTTTTCATTAGTGGTTTTTGAATCTTCTGTATTGTAAAAATTAATTATACTTTACTCTTGAGTAAAATTGATATTTTTTGACAAACTCCGTATAGGCTTAAAAAATTGATATCTGATGGTTGCATTTTGGACCATGCAGAACTTTTTATCAAGAATATTTACCAATAATAAAAAGTTTTCCATATGGTTTCATCTTAAGTAGACACACTGTACGTATAACAAGAATAATAATAAATAACATATAATTTCATACGTATTTGTCATTAATTTTTAATAACAAAATTATATGTTTATGATATTAAAACGGCTTACAACTTGCGGTCACGTTTTAAACATGAATTTTGATTACTTTATTAATAAAAATAGTTTTCGATATGTATTTATTTAAATGAGAGTTACCGTTTAATAATTATTATGCATTGTTTAATGCCGAACACGATTTCAAATCTCAAGACATACAAAAAAAGTTGGTATATTCCCACTCAAAAGACGGGTTCGTCAGTGACAGTTTTAGTAGATTTTTGATTATAAATTTTGAATAATTGTGGGCATTTCGTCGAGCGATTTTTTTGGTTTTTTCCCTTTTTTCAATTTTTTCGTTTTTTCTGTAATTGATCGAAATTAAACATTTTATTTAACTATTAACTGAAATGTGTAATTTCATGTGCAAATCTTGTCTGAGAGCTGCTATTCACGATCATTCTTATACAGGGTATACCACGGAACTCGTTCATTAGAAGTTTACAGGCTTCCTTACTATTTATGAATTTGAAACTTCAGGTTAAGAATAACCCATAGCGTTATTTTGTTCTAAATTATTTCCGATGTTCTACAACTTCCGAAAGAACTGGAAATTGCCAATCAACTTTCTTAAGTTAAATGGAACACCCTGTATATTATGCATTTTTGGATTCTACAATCGATTCTACGATACACTTTCTTTTGCTGTTCTTCAAACACAAAACCTCCATATATTTTTTAAAAAACAGCAAGTAAAACCACAAGGCTTCACTAAATACATTTGCAGGTTATACAGGGCGTCCAATATTTAATGGCAAAGCCGAAAAACTATAAACTCAAAAAAGTCATTTTTTTCTGTATATTTTTATATATTTAGACTAGAATAAAGCCCAAAAAATTTTTGGCCAAAATTTGTTAGTTTGAATGGTTTTGAAGTACCAATGTTTTTTAAATTAATTAATTAGCTAATTAGGGTGTATTTTAAGTGGCGAAACCATATTTTTAACCTTCTAAATCATTTGGTATGTTTTTCAACTCAATCCGACATTAGTTCTCTACATCTCGGCTTTTATATATAAGCCTACGATATTAACAATTATACTGTAAAAATAACGATTTAATTTCCGCATCGATATGCTATATGTGTCCGTATATTTATCTTTAGCGGTTTTGTCGTTATTAATCCTTATTGTCAAATATTGATTAAAACTGCAATTAAAAACTAAGCATAGTTTTGAAAGTATGATAACGGAGAAAACAGTTACTTTTACAAAACTTTATATTTCTTAGTTCAATTTCCCTTATAGTTGCTCTGCCTATTTCGTTTCGGTCTAATCGCTGCAAGGCTATTCTCACACGATTTAGTAGGTCTTGCCTGTTATTACTAGGTGTACTATAAACTTCACATTTTATGCGCCCCCAAAAATAAAAATCTAGTGGCGTCAGATCGACGAGGCCAACTCCAAGGCCTATTTGAACCAAACCATCGGTCTTCGAACATTTCTGTCAATTCCCGATAAACCTCTCTGGTATTGTTGGCAGGTGCACCATCCATCTGGTACCAACAGTCTTGTTTTATGTTTGGAAGTTTGAAGAAAATTTGTAACTTGTCCTCTTAAAAGTTCTAAGTATTTTTGTTTATTTAAATTGACAACTAAACTTAGATTCATCGCTCCAAATAACTTTAGATAAAAAATTTTCGCCTTCTTGAATTTTTAATAAAATCATTTCAAAATACTGAACTCTTTTCTGTTCATTCCCCAGGGCGGAAGGCTTGTACTAATGTTTCCTTGTAGGGATGCATTCTATGATGTTTTAGAATGCGATGAATCGACATTGGAGAGATACCCAATTCATCAGAAGCTGCAACTATCGAACTCCGGGGATGAGCATGAAAATAAGCCCACACATTTATTTCATTGTCTTCTGCTTCAACGATAGGTTTTGTGTAGTTTTTTTTACAGTAAAACTTCCTGTATTAAAAAAATATGACTCCATTCTTCTAATTTTACCTTTGGTAATTGGCGATAGATTAGGATATCGTTCATTAAATGTTCTGAAAGTTCTGTTAAGTATTTTTTCTATTTTGGGTCACTTACAGAGCTATAAAAGCACCCAAATGAGTTCTTTTATAGAAATTTGAGTTCTTTATGGAAATTTGAGTTCTTTTATAGAAATTTGAGTTCTTTATATAGAACAATTTTTTATTCCGAACGGTGGTAACACTGATAACGTCCAAGATGTCATTACCTTCGATGTGCATTAATTTAAATCGTAATTAATGTTCTGTAGATTTATTTATCTACTTATTTTTATTTCCACTCATTTGTTTTTAATGAAACATATGATAAATTTATTTATTAAACTTAAACTAGCATATAAACTAAAGTTTAATGAAAATATTGCCACCTTAGCACTTCAAAATTCCCTAAATTTAAAAACTCGCGAAATTTTATTTTAAAATCAATCTGAAAAGCCCAAAATAGAAAAAATAGTATAAAGAATTCGTTTCAGAAGGCATTTTAGCAACTCGTACTTACTCGTAAACTGTACTCGTCTTATAAAATCCGTCTTCTGAAACTAGTTCTTTAATATACTATTTCCACATTCGCCATGAATGTAGAATACATTTAAAATATCAGTATTGGAGTATTTAACTGCTTCCATTTTATAAAATAGACTTTTTGCTTTAATGAGAATGACAACAAGAGAAACATTCGTTTATTTAATCATACTCACAGCCTTTCAAATGTGCTTAGTTTTTAACTGCAGTTTTAATTAATATTTGATAAGAAAGCGTTAATAATGACAAAACCGCTAAAGATAGGTGTAGGAATACCTATAGCATATCGATGCGTAAATTAAATAGTCATTTAAATATGTAAAATATACAGGGTATTCGATTTGAAAAAAATAACTTTCTTGAGTTTGAAGTTTTTCGGCTTTGCCACTAAATTTTGGACGCCCTGTATAACCTGTGATAGGCTGCAATTGTATTTAGTGAACCCTTATCTTTTTACTTGCTGTTTTTTAAATATGGAGGTTTTGTGTTTGAAGAAGAGCAAAAGATAGGCTATTAAACACCCCTCCACCTAACACATAATTTGTTAAAAGATCACAATTACTCGAAAACAGTTGACGATATATAGGATATAGGATAACCTAACACAGTGTATCGTAGAATCAATTGTAGAATCCAAAAATGCAATAATATACAGGGTGTTTCACTTAACTTAGGGCAATTTTCGGTTATTCCGGAAGTTGTACAACATTGGTAATATTTTAGAACAAAAGAAGGATATGGGTTATTCTTAGCCTGAAAGTTTTAAATTTATACATAGTAAGGAACCCTGTAAACTTCCAATGAACGGGTTCCGTAGTAGACCCTGTACATTCGTGAACTTAAATTTTCATTATGTTTTGCGTGAAATGAATGGTCGAGAATAGCAGCCCTGAAATGCAACTACTACAACAACATGACTATAGAATAAACTTGTTTTGATGAACGTCACACCTATTTACAAATTTTAGATTGCAGGTAACGCGAATGAAGAACAGGTACTAATAGCTGCTCTAGCATATTTGGACAGACCTGAAATGTTGCAGAAGGTGTTGAACGAACTTTTCCATTTTTTTCGTTTCGAGAGTTGTCAGTATGTTGGACAAGCTCTTAATGTAGTTTTAGAATCGATGGATAGGCATATAGCGGAAAGGCATATTCAAATATCTGGAAGGTAAACAGTATTTTTTATGAATTTAACTCCAAAAGTGAGTCGACTTTTTTAGTGCTACATTATTTTATATCGTGAAGGGTGCTGGCAAGGAATTGCACGATGTGGTTAGAATAAAAAGAAGAATCATAACTACTTTGTTAAATGGAATGTTTGCTCATAAAAGTGATGATACTATGATGAGAAACGGGTGTTTGACTTTGTGCCAATTTAAAATTCCTCAAGATGTGGTGAGTACATTTAAGTATCATTTATAGCGACAATAGTGGTTGCAGTTTTGCATGTGGGATCAAGAATCACTGCCATTTTTTTTTTTTTCTATATATATATTTAGTGCATTAGGCTTTTTAGCTTTAAATTTTCATCTTGGATATATTTTATTTTTTTACCATATGAATAAATAAAAAAATCTTGCATATTTAAATTCCAAGTTCAAAATCGGTAGTGGGCAACTAATTGTGGTGGCGGAATTTTTTTTACCCAATAATCATTGTAATTTCGTCTTGTATGTGGTACTAGCCAGTCAGTAGAATTAGCACCCCTCACTTTGTGCAAATTAAAAAAAAAACAGAATTAAGCACTAATTTGTACCCTCGATGCTTTATCTATAATGTCAATAATTAGTTAATAATCAATTTTAACTCTACATCTTATAAATAACATGGGTAGTTATGTGACGGTTTCTGTACCGAAAATTGTACACGTTTTTTTCTTACATTTTCTAACGAATTAGAGTTGCCCAAGAAATGCCCTTTTCAATGATACCAAATTTATCCAAATCCATTAAGCCGTTTCGAAGTTACAGGCATTCATTTAAAACAACATTCAAATATCCCCCACCACTTTATTTCGAAAGATAGAGAAACATTGGTTGGACAAAAAATGTTATCCTTAAAACGCAAATACTTTTTTGTTACATTCATTGGGGAAAATCGCGAGAAACGTAACTTTATGTCATTCAAGATGGCGGAAACGCCCACTGGCGGCCATCTAGAAAACTTAAACATAATTCCACAATTTTTCCTTGCTCACTTTACCTATAAAATTTTAACTCTCTACGATCATTAGTTTCTGAGATACAGCCGCTTACCGCGCTTATTTGCCCACCCTGTACAAACTAAACCAAAAATCACTGGCTACTGTTTTATTATATACACAGTGCGTCCATTAAGTTTCGAGACACGAACCATATCTCAGCAAATAATAGCGCTATCTATGTGTTCGAACCCGCATTTTAAAGCATGAACCTTTCTCTATCTATTTGTCAAATTTCATTACATTTGGTTGACAAACAACAAGGATGTGACAGTTCTCCCTAAACAGTTTTTGATCTGACGTTGAAATTCCAATATGGAACAAAGAACTGTCATTAATTTTAACACAAAACTTGGTAAAAGTGTATCAGGAACATTCCGATTTGGTTCAACAAGTGTACAGCGATCAGTGTTTGTCTCGAGCAAATGTTTTTTTGTGGTACAAACGTTTCTTGAATGGCCGAGTGTCGCTAGAGGATGACAAACGTGAAGGGAGACCAATTCGTTCCAAATGGTCAAACGGTCATTGGCGCGTTTTATCTCGAAGTTTTAAAGCATTTGATGGCCAGAATCCGTCGTACTCAACCCAAATATCGCAATCCAGAGAAATGGCGTTTGTTGCACAACAATGCGCCGAGTCACAAATCAATCATTGTTTGTCAGTTTTTGGCCCAAAATCAAGTCTGTGTGTTAGATACCCACCGTATTCATCTGATTTGGCGCCGTGTGACTTCTCCTTGGTTCCAAAGTTGAAGCTGAAGTTGACAGGATGCTTTTTTTAAGATGTTGAGATCATCAGAACGGCTTCGACGCGAGGAATGGGGGTTATTCCACAAAATGAGCTGGAGCACGCATTTGAATTACTATTGAATCGCTGTATTTGAATTACTATTGAAGTGTATTAAAGCGAAGGGAGAATACTTCGAATAATAAATTTGAAAAACTCGAGACAACTTGTTTATTTTGCGATTTATGGAATCAGTCTCGTAACTAAATGGACGCACTGTGACTGCGTATATTGCGTTTAAAATGCGTTTAGCATTGCGCAAAAGCTAGAAACAATAGAAATGGAACCCAAGGCCGACTGGTGAGTTTTGATGTAGTTTCACTGTTCGCCATGATGTCTATAGAAAAGATAAAATAACTGCACTTTTTAATTACGTGTTGACTACTAGATTCTTCAAATGGAATGATGAGAATTACAAACAAGTAGATAGTGTTGCAATAGTCGATTTCTGTGTGGAACATTTTGAAGAAACTACTTTTCTAAAACAAAAGCACTGGTTTCGCTATATAGATGATACTTTCGTCGTATGGAGCCATAGAGAGACGGCGCTACAGGCTTTCCTTACGCTGTGAACAGCAGTCATCTATGGATACAATTCAGCATGGAAGAAGAAACATACAGATCGTTTAAGACCATTCAAGACTGAAGAGAACTGTGTTGAAACATTAGTCCGTCGATCTAACCTAACCGAAACACACGGTTTCGTCACCACACTGTACAGGTTTATCTGGGGCACCATACATAACATTTACATCACAATACAATATTTAAAATGTACCATACGATTAAATAAATAAACCGAATATATGAACCCAACTCACTTCCACAAGAACTAACTGGATATGGCGATACAAGCAAATCGTTATAGGAAACATGAAATTGGACAGAACATCAATAATACTGAAAGATCTAGGTACCGACAAAACGGAAGTGTTGTCGATAATAACCCACTACTATGTTCGGCCATCCACCAGATCCATCCATCCAGAAATATCAGTCAGAGACTTGAAACGAATTCTACGACCACGCTACTGAGGATGTTAGTCGCAGCAGCAAACGAAATATCTTGAAAAAATTTCAATTGACCACGGCTCGATTTCCTGAAAAATTATAACATAAATAGAGAGCGATAAAAAACGAAATTCCGTCGAGCAGTGTTGTTTATCAACAAATATGGTTTTATTGTTTTTCGATAGAGATCAGTACAAATGTCATGGGTCTGAACTACTTTTCCACTGCGATTGAATGTAACCGTTATTACTACACTGCCTATCAGTTTGCTGACGATAACACGTGTTCGACTAGAGACTTTCGTGGCTTGCTGTGCCGCAGTACGAGAACGGTATGATATTCCCAAAAATTGTTTTGGTTTGGTTTACAATAGTTACCGCGCCGAACTAGTGGAGTAGTCACGCAGTGTTCATGTGTTGTTAACAACAACGTCACTAGTGTGTCAAATTTGAACTTGTATTCAACCGCTTTGTACAAAATCAAGGGATCACTTTATTACAGCACTAGGAATGTTTACGTAAAAATAAAAAAACCGTTGAAATACTATGATAACATACAAAATAGTCTTAGAATTAAATGTATAAATTTAAAAAAACATGCAATTGCTTGTTATGTAGAAAAACTTAGCAAAAATATCGACATTTAATTTTAAATACAGGGTTTTCAAACTTAAGTCGGCAGTATTGCTAACTTTGTTATTATTAGAGCTACAGGGTCGGTTAAATAGGCAAACTAGTAGCATTTGTTTCTCTATCATCACTATGGTGAAAATAGAATAAAAATCGATCATCGCGTTCGCGACTTATGTCAAATTGTTCCATTTTTCAAATGGGTCACCCTGTATACAATATATTCAATCAATAGGAAATTGAATACTGAATAAAAAGTGTCCTATTATTTTTTATCCTAAAGTCAAAAATGACAGAGCTATTGATGATTTTTCAAATAAGTTTAAAGTGGCTGTGAATTTATAAACTACAATCGTTTGTTGTATAAATGTCATCAGGATTAAAATGTCAAATTGAAGTTTCACTAGTAAACAGTTTACAGCCACTAAAAGCGTTTACAGGCGAGCTCAAAAATGCTTGGACCAAGACGGTGACGTTTTTGAGCATCTAATTTGAAATTTTCTTTTAATGTTCGCAGAATAAATTAAAATAAACCATATCCTTTCGCTTCATGAATATTCCTGTTTTTATCATTTCATTTACCACTTCTGCTGGATATAGCCACCGTGAATTTTGTATGTTAATCTATCCCCATCACGAAATAATTTTTTTAAGTGTCTCCCGTGAGCAAGATTCAAACCGCCTCGACCAACTGTTTTCCGACCAGTAAATTTGACTACGTTCTTGGCATTACTACTCGACCACCCACGGGTCTGATATTCTTCCTACTTTCTACTTTATAGTAAGGCAAAGTTATAACTAACACAGCCACCTTAACCAATTTGAAAAATCATCAATAGCTCTGTCATTTTTGACTTTAGGATAAAAAATAATGGGACACTTATTGTTCAGTATTCAATTTCCTATCGATTGAGAATATTGTATAAAGGGTGTCCCATTTGAAAAAATGGAGCAATTTGACATAACTCGCGAACTCGATGTTCGATTTTTATTCTGTTTTCACCATAGTGATGAGAGAAGCGAATGCTACTAGTTTGCCTATTTAACCGACCCTGTGGCTCTAATAATAACAAAGTTAGCATAGCAATAGTGCCGACTTATGTTTGAAAACCCTGTATAAGTACCTAAACGAGTAACGCTATATTCGCTTTATACCGAAAAATGAAGTCGGAATCCTAGAAAGAGAGTACTGAAGGACGACACTGAAAACTTGTAAGTTGAAGTGGAAGATATACTATGGGTATGTTCCACTTAACGATCAAACGCTCACGTCCGCGATCACTAAACAAACCGTTCCACTTAAACTTCAAAATGAGTTACCAATCTCAAGTGGAATGGATTCACGATACGCTTACGACCACTCCGACCCACCAGTAAATCTGAGGCGTTGTGTGCTTCGAGGGGTCGCGATTGGTGACGTAATCAATGACGTATTCAAGGTAATCGTATGACTAGATGTGTTTATGTGGAACGATGTTACGGGTGTTATGATTGTTGTGGAAGTTAAGTGGAACATATCCAAGATGTGTCATGTATTTTATTGGTTAACAGTGACAGTTGAAATGTATTTTAGGTTAACAGTGACAGGTCGGAGCGTGAATTTAACCTTTTCATATGCTTAAGGTGAGTTGGGAAGGCTAATTGGTGTGTTTCTGTATCGTGAGACGTCAATCTGCGTTTAATAGTTTACAACCATTATTTACGTTCGTTATTTGTGTAAAACGATATTGTGTTTGTGATAAAATTTTGTTTTGATAACTAGCATAATTCATTATGAAAAAAATAGGTTCTGGTAAGAGCTATATTGGAAATTAACGTTTACACTTAAACTTGTCGGCAACAGGTCACGCCACTTCTCGACGACATATAAAATTTACATTAATTTTGGAAATATTTTAAACTGGTTATTGTTAATTGCCCGTACAATAATGTAAATTTTATTTCTTTTATAATCCTAATGTACCAATAAGGTTAAAATATTTACCTTTCTCATGAAAAAACACGTTTTTTGTACAAATTTTATTGTATCTCAAAAACTAAGTTCAATTTGACTAAAAAAGGTCATGAACATCAAAAATGTGTTTTTCGTTAACTGATTTTTTTTTAAAGATTTTTGATCTTGTAGTTCTTCACAAAAAAAATAATTTATATACAATTTTTCGCAGTTTTTCTCAAATATTTAAAAATCCGCAAGTTAAAAAAAAATTTTTTTTTAACTTGACGTTTAGATGGACATTAAAAACGATACTCCAAATTTGAAAAAAATTAAACTATAAATAAATATTCCAAGAGCCGTACAGTGTACCTTAATTGAAGTAATTTTTGTTATTTTTCCACGCGTCACGTGACAGTGATAGCTCCGTCCTCGCACCTCTCTTTCTATCATGACGACTTCAAAACAAATGCACGTTATTTAGATAGATAGATATATTTATTAGTTTGTTTAAATTTACATTTTTACAAACGATTCGGTAACTAAACTAAACAAACTCCCTAAGAACTAAAATTCAAGGTCCTTCTTTAAATCCCCACACCGAAACTTAAAATGCGCTTCTTCCACATAAAAATTTTCTCCTTTCTACTACTTCCCTCATCCATTCCTCTCCTTCCCCTTTTTCTCATAATATTACTTGTCTTTTTCTCTCTTCTGATTTCTCCACCTCTTCCATCAAATACTGCAAGTCCTCCCATCCCTTCCCGCACATTCTGCACTTTCTTTCTCCATCCTCTAGCCAATACCCGTTTACCTTTTCTTCATTCCCACATCTAAATCTCGCTATCATCCTTTTCGTCTTTAAACTTTTGTTTTCCGTAATATATTTCGGTACTCTCTGGGTCATAATCTTTCCATATCCTTCGTTTATCTTCCTTCATTTTGTTCTTCTTTCTTGAATTTGCGTATCGTTATCCCTTCTCACTATGTCGTTTTCTATACTTGTGCCTACCGCTCTCTTCTTTCTACTTCTTCTCTGGTATATCCTACTCTTTCGTAATATAATCTTCTTCTTGTCCTAATTTTATTCTCTGCTTCTTCACTTCTTTCCAACATTCCTTTAGAATTGTATTTTCCTCCTTTTCTCTAAATCTTCTTCATACCTCATTGCTATCTTTCCAGCTTGTACTCGTATCTTCTCCATTTTTATTTCTTCTCCAACTATAATGACGGTGTTTCCTTTTCTAGCCCCAACGTCCACCTCCAATACTTTTCTTCGTGCACGTTACTTGTCTATGTGTTCCTCTTAACATGCGGATTATAATTTGTTTTTGATATGCGGGAATAATAAATGAATGCGTGTCAAATAGGACTATTTGAGCCAATTTTGGTTATGAGAATGGTCCGTCTTCAGTAGTTTTTCCTTATTTCATCTAAGACTTGTAGCAAACAAATGGTTGTGTACGTTTCAGAATTAACCATTTGACGTATCTCTGAATTAAAGGAACGTTCCGTTTTCCTGAAAAACCCAGAGCATATTTTTCGAAGTCGTGTACGAATTTTGTTAGATTTGGCTCATCTTGAAAGACCTCTACTAGAATTCAAATAAGAATGAGCAGAGGGGCGGTTCAATTTAATTCACATTTAGACACAACAAATTAGGTAGCCATACACGAGCCAATTATTTTTTACCTTCAGACCGGATTTTCCTTAATGTGTGTGATAATAAGATAGCCATATACGAGCGAGAATTCTCAAGGTTAGGCCACACCTTAAGGATTACCTCAACGTTTATGGAGTTTCCTTCCACTCACACGAGATGCGACCGCCCAAAAAATCCCAAATGGATACTAAATTACACGGAAGTTACTGTGTTTACGGGAAGGAAATACCCAAATCTTTTTCCTGGAGGGTTTCCGTGAGGAAATTATTTCTGAGTGGACAACGCTTTGGTTAAAGAAAAAAAATCCTTTGAGGATTTTCTGTAGGTGCATGGAACTTTTAGTATATTTGAGAAATTGTAATTCATTGGTAAAACAACTTTTTAATTTCTTTCCTTGTGGTCAATGTTGTACATCAGGAAGTAGGTCCGAACACTTTTAGCATCATTATTTTCTTATATCGTTGCTTTATGTAGCCTCATAAGAAAATGAAATCACCATACCATGCTAATATCGTAATTTTATTTTTAGATTTTCCAATACGAAAGATTAGTTGACATTCTTTTACATTCAGTCTACGGAATGCAACAGGAGAGTTTCGTCCAACGAATTGGAATTTATTTACTTAATTCCCTGGCATGTCAGGTTGATGGTCAACAAAAAGTTAAGTTAGGAGAACTTGGTGCTATAAATGTAAGTGAATTGTAACGTTGCATCGCACAAACACGTTTCATCATGGGAATGTTTGCAGAAAATGTTATGGTTAATTGCCGATCGTTTAGAAAGGGTATTGTGTGATGACGTTTTAGAAGTGGCTTGGTCAACCATGTGGAACGTCACAGATGAAACTCCCCCTAATTGTAAAAAGTTTTTAGAAAACAAGGGTATGGAATATTTTTTAAAATGTTTAGAGGTAAGTATCGGAATCGATTCTGGATTCCATTAACGGGGACATTACAGAAATTTCCGGACAAGGAGGAACTGTTGAGGAATATGATGGGTCTGTTAGGAAACGTAGCCGAAGTTAAAGACTTGCGCCATTATTTGATGGCTCCGGAATACGTCACCGTATTCTCGGACCTTTTAGATTCGATCAGTGATGGAATTGAAGTCAGTTATAACGCGGCCGGTGTTTTATCTCACATGGCTTCCGACGGGCCGGAGGTTTGGACCATCGTATGCCCTTCGAGAGAAGCTGTTTTAAATAGAATGGTTTGCGCGATAGAACGATGGGATTTGGCCTCCCAACGCAATATAAACTATAGGTCGTTCGAGCCAATCTTAAATTTAGTTAGGATATACGAAACGCCGGAATGCCAATATTGGGCTATATGGGCTTTGGCGAATTTAACCAAAGTTTATCGTAAGTATGCGAAGAAACTCGGAACATGCGCACTAATATTCTTTTACGTTTCAGCCGCTAAATATTGCGCGTTGGTTGAAAGCGAAGGCGGATTATCGCTTTTGCAAGAAGTCGTAAGTCATCCCGTGCCACCAACTAGAGTGAAAGAGTTGGCAGCGACGGTGCATGAAAATTGTAGACATTTTCGAGAACATTATATTGAATCAGATTCATTATTAGACGGATGAAATCGGTTTATTTCGTAATTAAAAAATTAAAATTACCTTTTTTTTTTAAATTTTTACTATTGCTTCTAGATTGTCAAAGAATTTTGTTCGTTTTATTTACATATTCTACTTTATTTACATTATATAAATATATACCAAGCTATCTGTAAAGTCCATTGAAGGGGGAGAAAAAGAGTTTCGATATCATGAAATGGTGGCAGACTCTCTAAACGTACTCATGTATTGTGAAATATTTATATTTTTGTTACGCGATTAATTTAATTTAATTTTTAGCAAGTCGACTTCTATTTCATTGTTTCTTAATATTTTTAGCTATTCAAATGATGTACATTTATGATTTATGATGAAACATTTTTATTATTTGGTAGTAGGTTTTGCTTAATCGGCCTTGATTTTATCATGTTACGGCAAGTAATTTACTTTGTACATTATTTAGAAATTAAAGATGCCTCGCTATCAATTGATGTTAAATTGATTTAAGCGTCTTGTCATTGCAAAATTTTAAATTTTGCTTGAAGTCTATTGTGATGTGTTATTCGTTTTCTGCAAAAAAATAAGTGCTTAAGACATTAATAGTTTGTTGCAATTATATCTATGAAATATTTAAAAGTTGATAACATTGTAAATATAGATTTATGAAATTTTCCGGTTTATGTTGTACAGTTAATAAATGTTGGAGATTCATTGAGAGAAGCGAAAAAAAACACCGAAGTGTGTAAAGTAATAATAATTGCATGCAATGACGGTTGTACATGAAATCTAATGTTTTGTAGTTTTAACTAAATTCGTATATTTTGTAATCGTTATTTATCAAATTGTAATTCACACCTACTCATCCAAGAATTTTGACAAGCGTTTGGAATCACATTGAGCGTTCATTTTTTTAAAGAATTTAATCGATCCGATCATGTTACAGAAGGGTACAACGTTTTTGCAATTGTAATTTACAAATAAGAATTTTATAATTTATATACACTCTGTAAAAATAAATTTTACAATCATTCCGAAATTTTTCTTCCTGGTACTGTACTAATTATAAAACAAGATAATTAAAAATTCATAAGGATTAATTCTTAATAGTGCATCGTTTTAACGTATTACCATGATAAATAACCATTGATTGTGATAAGTAATTCAAAACATAATAGTATGTATTGAACAGACAATTCGTTATCACTCGAGTTCGCGAATAAACGATCGAAATAGTGTTTTCTTTAGTAATTACATGTGTTGACGTAGCTATCGTTTCTCTCTTGAATGTGGTACTTGCTTTGAAATTTGTTACCAGATTGGAACAATGTCATATTCAAGTGTGTAAGATCGCTTAGGACATTTAGTCTCTACTTTATTACATTCGGTTAATTATTAAGTAATTGTGTTGTTTTCTAATATCACAGAAAGATTATTAATTTGCAGAACAATTTTATGAAATTATGGAAACTATATCTTAAATGCTACTGTTCCAAATTGCGATCGATCGTTTTTAATTATTTAAAAAAAAATATATTGAATTGAAATTCGAGACTCTCATAAACTATTTAATTTTAACCTCAGTGCTAGAGTTCGTTTAAATAAAATTGTGTTTTATACAGTACGTTAGGTAAATGTCCGGCAAGGGTTTGACGGGTGATGTCACATTTAATAGATTGAACGAAAAACCTTAACAACCTTTTGGCATAAAATTGCTAAAAAGTAAAAAAAAATTAAAAAATTTTCACAAATATTGATACCCACCTAATTTCTACTTTAAGGTAAATGAATTATCTGCACTACAATCAAAAAGTATTTTGTAAAGATCTCTCAAAGTGGATGTTTTTAGTTACTTACAGTTTAGTCATTTTTAACAAACTTAAGTCGTTTGTTCGCGTTGCAATAAGTTAAAATTGGTTTAAAATATAGTAGATTAGATCATTAAGAGTAGAAGTGAGTGAGCCCAGAGGATTGACGGACGAGGCGCTAGTCGATGCCGGCAACTGGGCGAACACAAAGACCTTCTACTCTGAATGATATATACTATTATATCTTCAAGCGGGTAAATAATGAGTTGAATCTTTGCACCTACGGCGCTTTTGCTTTGCTATAGGCGTTGCGTTTCGTTTTGACAATGACATTTGGGAAATGGGAATGTCATGCACATTGGCGGCTCGTCTTAAACACCGTAGGGGTAGCCGTTTAGTAATATTGGTTAATAATTTCGTTATTTCGGTTTTTTTTGAGTCATTTTTATTGAAAAATAGTAAGTGTAAATACTGATAAATAAATCGTAATTTTAAATTCTATAAATGCTTTCAATGAGCGTATATTTTGACTTGGTCGAGCCGATTGGATTTGATTTGAAGTAGTATTTCAACTAAAGTCTGTCCAGAAACGAAGCAAAGTAATAAATCAACATCTTTAACAGATTCCAATGGCGTACCGATGTATTGATACTTTTTCGAAAAGGGGGTTACAAATGTAGAAGATGTGTAACCTTTCATCATCAATTAATTATTTTGACACATTTCATCTTATTAAATGTTCAAATTGACCTCCACCTACTTCCATGCAATGGTATAAACTACTTACTGTAATAAACTGAAATTTGACACATGGGTTTGTCTAAACATTTCTGTTTATTATAGTCACTAGTTTTTGAGGTATCTAAAAAAATTTAAATTTTTTTTAAGTTTACGAAGGATATGAATGGGGATGTTTTTGAGGAGTATTTTGAACAAAATGTTAGATTTAATACCAAAGGGTTCCGTAATTGTTATGGACAACGCGAGCTGCCATTCCAGACAAATCGAACGTTTACCTACAACTTCCTGGAAAAACACGTTATAATGGAATGGCTTTCCTCAAAAATATTGCTTTCGAAAATGATATGGAAAAAAAGGGAACTACTAAGTCTAGTACAAGGTGTTAGGCCAAAGTTTAAAAGATATGCAGTTGACGAAATGGCAGCAAAATGTGATATTTTTGTTCTACGCTTACCGCCATACCATTGCGAATTAAACCCTATAGAATTAATATGGGCGCAGGTGAAGGGTGCAGTAGCGAGAAATAATATCACGTTTAACTTAAGTGACGTTCGACAACTTTTAATGACTTTAATGACTGCGGAAAAATGGAAAAAGTGTATAGAACACGTAATGAAAGAGGAACATAAAATGTGGGAACTTGACAATTTGATAGAAGTTACTATATAGCCTATTGTAATTTCAATAGTGTCAAATGATACTTCTTCCGAAGAAACAGATGAATTTTCAGAATAACTGTATTTTAAAATTATTTATTTATTATTCTTCCTATAAATTTAGTTTGTTCTTGCTATATTTTATTATACCTTAAAATTTCAAACTCTATAAAATGGTTTCTAACAAACGATGTGTTTTATAATTACAATATGTTTAAAATTACTTTCAATAAAACGCAATCGTAATTTTTTTTGTCAGCAAAACCCATGTACACGCCTATGATCTTTTGTTTAGACCTCAAGAACAGGTACGTCCCTTTTAACGGATTAGGAGCTATTCATAAATAACTTACGTTGTAATACTATAGTATGGAAGCGGTATATCCTAAAACTAGTTTTAAAATCTTTTATGTATTCCCAGGGCCGGTGAGAGCCATGGCGGGCCCTGGGGCAGCAAATTCCCCCCACTATTTTGATTAGTCGCCCAAGTATGCACTGTTTGGTCATCATGCTCGTAAACGTCTTTTAAATAACATAATGAGACTTACCAACAGCCAACAGACGACATTCTTACTTATGACTCACATTCTTCATTGATTTGAGAACCGAGAAGGACCTCTCGGCGCTCACCACTGTTGATGGAATGGTGAGGAAAATCCTGAGAACGATGGTCAAGTTGGGAAACAAAGCCTCCCGGTTCATCTCCCTCAGTGCATTGAGCAGGTCCAACGGCGGCAGCGTTCCTTCCCCAAAGTTGGCTGTGTAGATAGATTTCATACTCTTCAGCTCATCCACAAGCTCAGAATCCAGGTCTGTGTGGTACTCGTTCACTAGCACCGATGCCACATTCTCTATGTTCGAGTCACTCTTGTTAATAATTGCGTAAAGCAATGTGTGTGTGCCTAACTTAAATAATGTGTTCAAACGAAGATTATTATTAAAACAAACCAACAATAAATTGGTCCTTCGAGCCGGATAACGAGTAAATCGTGGATGGAATCAGTGTTGTACCATGTGTTTTAGTGAATTAAAAGAACAAAGAAATTGTTAGCATTGTTGAGCGAATAGTGTGGCCGGCATCATACGATCACGTGATCATGCACCTGCAAAATGGAGCGAAAAATATAACAAGTTTCTAAAATAATAATGGTCTACGATAATAGACAAATAAACGAGTTTACATTAAAGACAATGGCAAATATCAAAAGATTCCTACAGTATCCTTTACATTTCCGAGTAATGACATTGAGTAACCAAAAATAAGCATTCATTACACTTTCATAAAACGTAAGAACCATTTCTTTTACATTTGTTTGTTTATAGGTCGACTATCGATCATTCTTGTGAGTAACATTGAATTTAACTGCCTTACACTACAGACCTACCGAGTCGAGTTTAATACGAGTCACAAAGAAATCAATTGGTGAGTACATTTGAAACATATCTTTTTAAAAGTTCTTTGCGACAAACCATATTTAATAATTAAACCATGACGAAACCAAAAAAAATACTTCCGAAACAACTTTGTCGCATTTGGGTTTGAAGATGAAAGCATACCGAGTAATGACGAGTTTGAAGTTTCACTTGGTACAGTAATCAGTAAAGCAAACTTGTTTGTAAAACGTTATGAAAGGAGAGAGAGAGTGTAATCAAAATTCTTCTAGTGGTTCTGTAGTAACAAATGGTGCACCTTGTGTAAAGCTGCCGGAAATTCCTTTACTAAGTTTCAAAGGTGAAATTTCAGAGTTTTCTAATTTCATGGAGAGATTCATGTCTTGTGTTGATCGAAACCCTAATTTAACCGATGATCTGAAGTTGACTTATTTACAATCTTGTCTAAAGGCCCCTGCGTCTGAAATATTAACTGGGTTACCAATTGTTGGTAGCAATTACAAAGTTGCATTAGATCTTTTGCGAAACAGATATCAAAATAAACGTCTCTTGATTTTCCAGCAACTTGAGCAATTATTTGAGAGTATTAAATTATCTAAGGAAAACGGTTTAAGGAATTTTTACGATTCAATTACTAAACACTTAAAAACCATTGACAGCTTAAATCTTTCTGATTCTGACTACAAGAGTGCCATAATAGCCTACCTCATAAAATCCAAGAGTGATACTCGAACGATCGTAGAGTTTTCTAAGCAATTTCAGAGGATATACCACATATCCACGAGAGTTTAGAGTTTTTGAGTCATAGGTGTAGGCTAATAGATGATATAAGCGTTTGTTTAAAGAAAAATGGAGCAATTCATTCTTCTAATGTTACGAAAGAGTGCCCTAAACCATTTTTTAAAAAGAAACCCAGTGGGAACTTTTCTTGCAACAAGTACTAATAATTGTCCGCAGTGTAAAGGAAATCACTTACTTTATAAATGTGATGCATTTTTAGACTCCCCGTCAGAGATAGATATAACAAAGTAAAAGAATTTCGATTGTGTTTTAACTGCCTAAGCCATGATTATAGAGAGAATTGTAGATCATCTTACAATTGCAAAACCTGCAAGAAAGATCATCATACTTTAATTTGTTTCTCGAACAAATTCACCAGACATAAGCCTCGTCCAAATTCTACGGAATTGAATCCACAAATTTCAGATAGCCCCTTAACGAACGATTCTGCTGTCGGGACAAATGAGATACAAGGTTCACCTCCGGGTCCTAGTTCATCGTCTACGACGTGTAACTTGGCGGTCAATTCGAATGTATTGCTGTCTACAGCAAGGGTAAGAGTGAGAAACGGTACATATTTATCTGAAGTCCGTGTTTTATTAGATAGTGGAAGCCAAAGCAATTTCATAACTGAACAGCTTTGCCAAGAGTTGAATTTAAGGGCAAGTCCGATTAATATATTGGTAAAGGGCGTCGGCGGTACTACAACACAGGTGACTAAAATGGCTACCATTACAATACAATCGCTTAAAGGTAATTATCAATTTGCTGCCCATTGTTTAGTCATAAAAGAAATTACCGACCAATTGCCTCTTGTATCTTTCCAAAAGAGTTATTTGAGTATTCCGTGCCATGTGAGTCTAGCCGATGAAACATTTAATATTCCAGGAAAAATCGATATCCTCCTTGGAGCTTCTTCCTATTTTAGCTTAATAAAACCTAATCAAATCTCATTAGGGAGAGGGATGCCTGTTATCCAGGATTCGGTGTTAGGGTGGTTTATTTCAGGTAACATACCCGAGAAAATTTTGAGTAAAAATACTTGTTTTCCTACTCATGTCCATCATACCATTGCACATAATTCTGAGAGTTGGAGAGAGTTAAATCAGTCTCTTATAAAATTATGGGAGATCGATCGTGTAGAACCTAAAACTAATCTTTCATTATTGTCTCGAGAAGAACGATTCTGCGAAACCCATTTTTTAAAAACCATCAAACAAAATGTCGACGGTAGGTTAATTGTCTCATTACCCTTCAAGGGTAATCTTACCAATCTTGGTGATTCTGAGCAGATGGTAAAAATCAATTCTTTAGATTAGAACAACGCCTTTCTAAAACCCTAATCTTCGAACAGAATATATTGAGCAAATGAGGGAATATATCGCTCTTGGTCATATGAGTAAAGTAGACTCAATCCAATCTTCCGGAAATTTCGAGACATTAGATGGTCCTATTCCTGTCAATTCAGTACCCAATTATTTTTTGTCTCACCATTGTGTGGTTAAAGGAGACTCGTTAACTACCAGAGTCCGTGTCGTTTTTAATGGAAGTCTGAAAACGTCCACTAATTTATCCTTGAACGATACCCAGGTTGTTGGCCCCCAGTTCAGGGAAACTGGTAGACCTTTTAATCAAGTTTCGACAGTTTCCATTTGCAATTACTGGTGACATAGCTAAGATGTACAGAATGATTGAAGTTTCTAAAAGCGAGAGAAAATTTCAAAGGATTTTTTGGAGAGAAAATCCTAGAAACCAATTGGAAACCTACGAAATCAATCGAGTCACTTTTGGTACAGCTTCTGCAAGTTTTCTGGCAACACGCTGCCTAGTTTACCTTGCTGACAAGTTTATCCATCAGCACCCTGAAGGTGCACATGTCATCAAACAAAACTTTTACATGGATGATTTGTTATACAGTTGTCAATCGGAAAAACAACTGATTTCTATCAAGCAACAGGTCAAGAAAATTTTAGAGTCCGGGTGTTTTGTAATTAGGAAATTTCTATCCAATTGTCCAGATATAATGAACGAAAGAGGTCTTCCATCCGATTGTAATTTAATCACTATTCCTCTTGGAGAAAGATCGAATACAAAAACCTTAGGAGTTCGTTGGAACTCTATTGAAGATAAATTATTCTTCAACTTTTGTTTGAACTTTGAGGAACGTGATTATACCAAAAGAGCCGTTTTGTCCTGTTTAGCAAAATTATTTGACCCTTTAGGCATTTTGGCACCTATTGTCGTTAAAGGAAAATTAATTTTACAATCTCTTTGGCAACAAAAGTAGAGTGGGATCAAGAGTTACCTGGTAATGTGCTTAAGGAATGGCATGAGTTTAAAGGCCAATTAAAAATCATCAATAATATTATGGTGTCACGTTGTCTAATCCCTTCGAATTTCATTAGTTTGCAAATCCACGGGTTCTGCGATGCCAGTTCTATCGCTTATGGAGCTTGTATATATGTTAGATGTACAACATCAAGCGGCCGAGTATATTGTAATCTCGTAACGTCTAAATCTCGGGTAGCACCATTGAATACCATAAGTATTCCAAGGTTGGAATTGTGTGCTGCTGTCCTGCTAGCGGAGTTGTCGAAGGATGTTATAAAAAACTTCGATGTAGTCTTTGAAAGGGTGTTTTATTGGACAGACTCCATGGTCACTCTAAATTGGGTCCATTCGGCACCTAATCGATATAAGGTCTTTGTAGCTAACCGTATAGCGGTTATTCAAGAACTAACAGACATTGGTAATTGGAGGCATGTAGTCTCTCAACATAATCCTAGTGATTTAATTTCCAGAGGAGTTCATCCAAGAGATTTGTGTGACAATAAGTTCTGGTTTCATGGTCCGTCTTTTCTGAGTTCAGTTGACAACTATAATTTTGAAAATTGGTTCAATTTTAAGGGAAACGAACGTACAGATGCGAAAGAGTCAAATATTTGTTTTCACAGTCAGGTCACAGAGCACCTTGACCTTTTTCAGCGCTATTCCAGTTTCACTAAGCTAAAAAGAGTGTTAGCATATGTCCTTAGATTTATCAACAATTGTAAAGGTATTAAAGAGGGTCGTCTAACTAGTCACCTTACAGTTCGGGAATTGAAACAATCCACGGAAAGGTTAGTGTATCTTTGTCAGCATGAAAGCTTTGTTCCTGAGTTACAGTGTTTACGAAAAGGAGTTCAAATAAAAACTTCTTCTGTTCGATTATTGGACCCCTTTTTAGACAGAGCTGGATTAATTAGGATAGGCGGCCGGCTTGCACGTTCGAGTTTTAATTTTGATAAGAAATATCCTTTGCTCCTTCCGAAGGATCACGCATTAACATGGTTAATACTCAAATCTTTTCATCTGACTTATCTTCATTGTGGTCCTCAACTCCTGCTATCAATAGTGAGAGAGTCATTCTGGCCGGTACACGGGAAGAATATTGCAAAATTGATAGTTCGGAAATGTATTGTTTGTTCCAGGTTAAGTCCTAAATTTAGTCATCCATTAATGGGAGATTTGCCTCCCAATCGAGTACTACCAAATATGCCAGCATTCTATAACGTGGGTTTGGACTACGCAGGTCCAATCTTAATTAAAGATCGCAAAACGAGAGGAGCCAAATTGATAAAGAGTTACATTTGTATTTTTATATGTCTTACAACACGTGCTTTGCATCTTGAGCTAGTCAGTAATTTATCAACCGAATCTTTTTGAATGTATTATACCGATTTATAGCAAGGAGAGGTGTGCCCTCGAGTATTATGAGTGATAATGGCGGAACATTTATTGGCGCAAGGAATTATTTGAAAGATTTATTTCTATTTTTCAAAGATCAACAAGTACAAAGTACAATAATCGATACTTTAAGTCAGAAGCAAATAAAATGGGTATTTATCACTCCTAGAACCCCGCATGAAGGAGGTCTGTGGGAAAGAGCAGTTAAATCCACTAAATTTCACTTATATAGAGTATTAAATAATACGCATCTTGATTATGAAGATTTTTATACGATTTTAACAAAAATTGAAAGTGTATTAAATAGCAAACCTTTATCCATTTTACCAAGTGACGGTCGTGATCTAAGCCCGTTAACTCCAGGTCATTTCCTTATTCTCCGTTCTTTCAATGCCTTGCCTGAACATGATTTTAGTCAAACACCTCCAAATCGGATTGGTCTCTTCAACCGAATGCAACAAATTGTAAGACATTTTTGGAGTCGATGGTCCAGAGAAGTAGTGCCAGAATACCAACGTCGTGTAAAGTGGTTTCAACGCCTGCCAAATCTCGCACGATTTGGGCATGTTGTACTTGTACAGGAAGAAAATCTACCACCATTGCAATGGCCATTGGGACGCATTGTCAAACACATCAAGGAACCGACGGCATCACTCGTACTTTAACGATTAAAGTAAGCAACGGTCGAGAGATAAAGAGGTCAATACATCGCGTGTGTGTTTTACCAGATGATTCCAACTAAGGGATCGCATCCACCAGCGAAACATTTTTTTGTAATGTGTTGTTTATTGAAAAAAATTGTGTTTCTGTTGTATTTAGGTTAAGTTTTTTTTTGTTTCAATCTGCATGTATTTGTTCTTTTGTGATACAAAATGTATTTCCATTATGTTTGTTGAAACGCCTGCCGGTCATTTCAAGGTGGCCGCTGTTAATAATTGCGTAAAAGCAATGTGTGTTGCCTAACTGTTCGTAATTATTCTTTGTTATAGTTAGTAGTAGGGAGCGTGCGTGAAGATACTTCACTTACTTACAGTCCATGAGCGCAACGCTTAAGTTGTATTGTGTATACGCCAAGAATAAAAAAAAATTAAATAATGTGTTCAAATAAAGATTATTATTAAAACAAACCAACAACTCTTAGTATGGGCAGTCCACAGCACCGAAAACCGATCATTTAAAGTGTTCAGAGCTTCGAAGCGCACAGTGATGTCCACAATGATATTATCCAATATTACATTGAAAACTTCTCTCTTAAACACAACGAACTGTCCTTCTCCACTCACATTCGGCTCTATTTCTTTTCCTCCTTCATCCTCAAAGTTTTTGCGTTTGCGTCCCCTCTTGCTTTCTTCTTCTAAAAGCAATGGCCATCCTATATTCTTCGCAACAATCATTGTTTCATTGAAGATGTTCTCCCATTTTTCACAGCGCATGATTTTCAGTTCCTTCAAGAGAGCCTCCAGGTTTTTCGACGCTACATCTACAGTTCCTCCCTCTGTTGAATTACTTTATTTACATTATCGATAGCTTTTAAAACTTTTACCCAAATCGAAGCAACCAACAAGCAGTTCAATGTTTCGAAATACTTTTGCAGTCCATTTACGTCACTTCTGCATTCTGATGATAAATTAAGTAGCAGAAGATCGTCAAGTGCTTCTAAAACACCTGGGAGATGGTTGGCGATCGGCTTGACACTATCAATTCTCGCTGACCAACGGGTCTGGGAAGCTGAGTGCAGGGAATGGTGGATCTTTCCCTTCAGAATTTCCCATCTTTGAATAATTGAGCTGAAGATGTTAAAAAGCTTTTGAACAGCTCCGAAAAAAGAGACAGCGGCTCTACAGCTTTCAGCAGCTCGTTCTCCGCAGAGGTTCAGGGAGTGACAGGCGCAGGCTGAGTAGATGGCATGGCGGTTTTTCGAAAGTATGATGGCCTGTACCCCTTTATAAGGCCCTTTCATATTACTGCCGTTGTCATAACCTTGGCCGCGGTAGTCTTCCATTGGAATTCTATTCTCTTCCAATTTTTTCATGATTAACGCCGCTATTGGTTCTCCAGTTTTCTTGCAGCAATCGGCGAAGAGAAGCAAACGCTCCTTGATATCATAGGGCACACAACTGTCTTTGGCCGCATGTAAATACCTAATCAACAAAGCGGTTTGCTTTACATGGGATGAATCGGGGGTGGCGTCAACAATAATGGAGTAATATTTGGCTTGCTTCCGTTCCTCGAAGATGACCCTGGTTACTTCAGCAGCGCAAGTTTCAATAAACTCATTCTGAACGTCGTGGGAAAGATAGTGAGCTTGCAGTCTTCTTCCTTCTTCCTGGGATCGCTGTACTTTGGTTAGGTGTTGGTTGAGGATGGGGTCGTAGCGTCCCAGCAGCTCGAGGATCCCCAGGAAGTTTCCATTGGATGGTTCGTCCACTCTGTCTGTGTCCCCGCGAAAGGCCAAGCCTCTCTCGGCGAGGAACAAGGTTACGTGCAACAGACGCTTCAGGAACTGTGTCCACATCTCTCGCTCAGCCTCCATTGACTTGAACAGGACATCACTCATTGATTTGTCTTCTCTCAATTTTCTCTTTTATACTTTCCATTTCAATTAGCACGTTTTGTGCGCCGAGCTACCTCGTGCTCTGGGACCCTATCGTGGAGCTTTTTCCACCTTTTTGGCCTGAATATCCTTCTGCAGTCGCAAAACTAGATTTGTTATTTTCAGTCAGGGTGCTGTAGATTTTACACGGTATGCAGAATAAGGCCTGTTTTACTCCACTCCAAACTAGCCAGTCTCTGGACACAAGTTCCCCATTTCCTAGTTTTTTCTTGAAAATACTCACTGGTAACGAAGCACCCACTGAGTCTTCAGGGAAACTTTCCGGCAACGGTGCATGCTCTTTTCTCATGTCAACATACACATCAAAAGTTGGATCACCAACATCACAACAAAGATTCATTTGTTCATTTAGGCCTACATGTGATGATGGAGGGAGGGGGAAACTGCTGTGGTCTTTATCACTAGAGGGACATTTCACACTCAACTGAAGCAGCGTTGTCCGACACTTCCAATGTTTCGGATCTTGGAGCACTTTCAATGTTCACTTCCAATGTGCTCGGAGAACTGACAGATGACGAAGCTGGTTCGTTGATACCGGCAGAGTCAGTTGGCTTTAAAGGCTCGGAGGATGCGGACTTCATGAACATTCCTAAC
This sequence comes from Abscondita cerata, assembly GCA_030710515.1. NCBI lineage: Eukaryota > Metazoa > Arthropoda > Insecta > Coleoptera > Lampyridae > Abscondita > Abscondita cerata. Next base: position 141,589 of record JALBCR010002472.1, on the reverse strand, counting down.
GACAGTTGCCCTCTCTTCGCCTCTTTCTCCAGCTCTTCTCTATTTTTTCTTCTTTGGGAACCGGATTTTTGTTTGTAAGACATCTTAATTAAATTGGAAAGTTTAGGCTTATTTATATATTACACATAATGACGTACGGAATAAAAACACAACGATTAATTAGAAATACACGAACGAACACACACGAACTTTCACCATCACTATGATTTTTGTCCTAGTAACTATATGCGTTTGGTTTCACATTACACAAACACAAACACTTATACTAAAAAAAATTATTTACAAAAATAATAACACAATTTTATGTAGCAACGCTTTCCTTTACAAAATGTTAAAGAAAAAATGCATAGATCCGTATCCCGATTCAAACAACTTGGAACTGAAGTACTCAAACTGATGGGAAGAAGAGAATACCCCTCTATTATTTGTTTATTGCATCTACTCATTGACCGACGGAATGTTGTGAAGTAATAAAAACAAGGATTTGCAGAGGGTGGACTCTCGGGATGGTTTCTTTTAACCCAAGCCCGTAAAGGAGCATCGTAGGTTTCGTAGGGGCCCAGTTTAAAAATCTTTTGTCCGGACTCGGGCCCCAGGGCAATAGCCCCGGCTGCCCCCCTTCGCACCGGCCCTGTGTATTCCATACAAAATCGTGTACCGCTTATATGTAAAATAAATGAACCATTTTAATTTATTACTTCGCTTCGTTTCTGGACAGACTTTACGACTAGAAAAAAACAGTCACTTCAACGGTTTCTATAGAGATACACAAAATCAACATTTTCGACCGCTTGAGGAAGGTATTTTGTTGTTGAATTTATGACGACAAGAACAAATATATTTGAACTACATTGGTTTAAACTATTGGAGCAGTTACATTCGAAAAATAAGGAGTGGTGTAGAAAACATACCTTAAACAAATCCAGAACACGTGACCTAAAATGGAGTCGATGAGCCATATAAACATCTAAATTTTTTACTAACATTTAAATTTTAATGTTTTTATTAATATTTATTTACATTATTAAAATTTGTAATCACAAATAAAATATTAATTAAATTATTTTTTCTTATAATTTGTAACTACTACGTATAATCCTACTGAGTTTTAGAAGATGGATATTTGAGTATAGAAAAGCATACTTCCGTTTATTATTTAAAGTAATTGCCCATGTGTACTTATTGTATCGATCATACTAAACATCGACAAACTTTACCCTGTTAACTAAGAATGTTATACAAATCGCTCTAATAGTAGTACGATAATTTCGAAAACCATTGTTTTTAGATTTTTTTAAACAAAGTTACTAATGTTTACAGTGTGATTGATTTTTACTGAAACTAATAACGGTTGCTGTTGTTTGTGACAGATGGGCGTGATTCGACTGACGCTTAGAGCTCGGTATAAGTCATGAGCACATTTCTGTTATTTTGTTCTAAAAACATTTTGTTTAAGGTTCATATTTAAAGATGGATTGGCCTATACATTAAAAATGTTTGCAAAATACTGCTTATTTTACTGATATCTCACAGGTAACTTAAATTCCAGTAAGTTACAAATTGTTAAACTAGCAAATTTTAAAATATCTCGAAAACTATCAGAGTTAGGGGTTGGTAACCCTAATAACGATTGAAAGCTAACTAGTTCCTGATTCCTACAAGCTACAGAAATGCAGGGTGTTCCATTTAAGTTAAACAAGTTATTTAAATATATTATGCGGTAGTTTTAAAAACACCCTGTACGTCATAACATAATAGTAAATATTGCAAAAGAGATGTTGAAGGCTCTTAATAAGGTCGTGTAAACCAAAGTTGCTTGTTCTTATTTATCTTAAAGTTATTGCATTTTTTGGAGGGTCTGCAAATCAGGTTAAATCGATTTTGCTCAGAAACGGAAGTAAGTAGGTATAGGGACATGTTAAAGAACATGCATTATTTTTTATCGTACAATTTAAAAATAGAAAAAAATACAGGGCGATCCATTTAAAATAACCCAACTTTGATATGGTACGTGTTTCTAGAGAACCCTGTACAATCCAAAATATTTTTAAAATGTGGTTTCGAATAATCTTGATATATGTATGCTTTAAAATTTCTAACATTATTTGTCGTTTTAGTGCTATAGAATAATTCGTTGGTAGTGCCCCACCCTGTATTTGAAAATGCCCCGTTTTTGATATGCAGAGTGTTGAAGTTAAAAAAAATTACCCGTCGGGTATTTATTTATTCACAAATCTTTATAATTATATACCTTATGACTTTTATTTCAATCAATTTATCACGTAGTACGCTAAATCTTCACTATCATTACTTTATATTTAACTTGGCAAACTCCTCGTCTTTGTCACTTCAACGACCTAGACATACGTTCTTAACCATTTCAACTAAACAAAAGTATTATTTACAGAATCTATCTTTAATTAGCTTAATTTTACACTCTATTTAAATAGAACATCTATTACCAATCTAATTATTTCTCAAATTTCGATTTTATTTAAAAAAAGTAGCACCTGCAAATTTAAACATCGTATTGTTTTACTCGTTACCGAAAAAAAAAAGATTATTTATTTAAAAACAGTTCAAAATAATGCTTAAGCCTAAGAGTCACGATGAAAAAATATCGGGTAGTACAATACTTACAATAGTAAACCATAAACAAATAGATTTCTAAAAATTCAAACATTTGTAGAAAGACGTTGCGACAAGAGTGGAGTAACCTGAAAGAAAGATAAACACAATTCGTTTTTATACACAGCGCATTATTTAAAAAAGTACAAACAAAATTTTTACAAATCTTTATTGTGGTTTTCGTTCCTTTAAAAATTTAAAATATACCAATATAATATCACTAGTAAGAAAACTACAGATCATTTAACAAAAATCACAAGAAATAATAGTTTAGTTGAGATTCGCCATCACCAATACTACGCTAATTTTTATAAAAAACAGTCTCAAAAGATTTTAGTTTGTTAGTATTAGTTTTTACTGTATGCAATTTAAAAAAAAATGTATTAATGAGAAAATTAAAATATTGTTAGTGTAGCATAGTTTAAGATTCCACTACCACACAGGAAGAAAAATTCCCATTAGATGCTTTTTTTCTGCAATGAAATTAAAATGATTAGATTTGTCGCCTGTATAACCTTCTCAGTATATTTTATACTGTGTGTTAATTAACGATTCATAATATCTATTGATTAGCGAGCTTTCCATGTAAAATAAAAAAGAGGTAACTTCAAAATTGACAATTATTGAGAGCTCACACCTATATTGCCTATGGTTGACACTGTCAGTTAGTCAATTAGTAGAGCATTGTAGAAAACATTACACCAAAATGTAACCAGATATAAATCATGCTGATAAAAACGTAGCCGATCCAAAAAAATATAATATTTACAATATCCTCAATAAATATAGGTTTAATCAGTCAAACAGTATGTACCTCGGTAATCCCATGATTGCTATCTCTGAATTTGAAAAACCTATCGGAACCACAAATTCTAACAATACTAAAACAAATTCAATATTAAAAGAAAATCACTCAACACATTCGAAAACTTACTTGTATGAGAGAATGGGAAAATACATAAATACGTAAGAGAAATGAAGCAATGGAAAACAACCCAACCACGCTTCTCGACTCCCGTTCGCCAATGCAACCGCGCACAAATATCCACATCTTTCAGCAGTCATCCGACGATCACTATCCTTAGTAGGTATCCCATATTTCTAAAAAAAATTAGTATCATATAAATAGTGTTGGAGTGAGCCGCACCTCTCCAGGACTGCCCGTAAAGCTCTCCTTCAAAAAATCGGTGTGGGTAGGTCCTGGACAAATAAGAGACACTGTAAGTTCAGAGCCCAATTTCTCGAGCCTTAAACTATTGTAGTATCCCTGTAAGTTAGTAAAATGATAAAGGTTTCAGTTCATAAAAACTGTTTATGTTAATTACATGAAGCGCATGCTTTGCTCCTGTGTAACTCGCTGAAAGGGGACAGCCTACAAAACCAGCTACACTTGATGTAGCAGCAACGTGACCACGTCCTCTAGTATTAAAATACCTTAATGCTATTCTAGTTAAATTTATTAAGGAAAATACATCTAATTCGAATATTTCTTTGTCCACTTCGATATCGATGTATTCCCACATTGCTCTTTGAGATCTTCCAGCGTTATTGAAGAGAATATCGATGCCGCCGAAATGAGCTAAAGCAGTTTCAAAATTTCTTTTATGTGATTCCATGTCTAGCAAGTCCATTTCTAGTATAAGCACGTCATTTGTTGTTAGAAGGCCCTTCGAAACAGCTGAAAGAAAATGATTTCTAATTTAGCGGAAATATTGAAATAGAGACAAATAAAAAATATAGAGAACGTGCTTTAAATTACAGAAAAATTCGAACTCTTCCAACAAAATAAGATCAAAATTTTTATGATGAAACAGTAGAATCAATTCATTTGCTTTTTTAAAAATTTCGTATCTTGAATAATAATTTAATTGGTAATGTTGACCTATAAGTAATAAAATTATGTTGTGTCCGAACGGCAGGTAAAGCAAAATCAAATAAGTCCTATGGTCAGACGTTGAAGGGTAAAGATATGCAGGATCTTTTCTGGCGAAATCTGGTGGATTAGGTACTACTGCGAAAAAGGTAGAATTTCTATTTAGAGCATGCACGTTTTTTTTCATCTAAGCAATCTGACACATTGCTCGACTGAGTTCAAAACAGGATCGGTTAACCAGATATCACACAAAAGTCCTCCCTTCTGTCATTTGCTAAGCATTCTGGAAAACTCCAAAATAAACTACCACCAAGTCCCGGATATTGGAAGCAAAATCATGTAATTCCACTGGCAGCACATTCGGTAATACGAAACAGTCAAAGAAGAATGTGGTTTTGTCACTTGCCAGTATGAGCAATTCCATTAACATGCATGACGAATCAGGTACAGCTGACAATTTTCCAAAGAAGTGTCTTCAGAGTAGCCGGACAGTTCGAGGGCCACTAAACAAAAATGGCAAAATTTCCTGGTCAATTCGAAAGCTAGTGAACTTGTAAAAGACGTTTCGAGACTATGGCAAAAGTTCGGAATCGAATTTCAAAGACACATGCTCTCCATATTTGAGCATCTGTAAAAAAAACACCACGATTTGTCGATCACTCGGTTCCAATCTAAGAGAAAACCAAACCCCAGCAAGAAAGATTCCACGCCTCTTGAAGATTACGGGCGACATGCATCAAGACTAGAAATTTAGTTTAATTCAATTCCTTTTGATTTATGTAAAAGACAGTGTCCTATACATTTGTTTTGTACCATTAAATTGTATGTATTCGAGCAAGTATTTTAATTTGGTTTGTAATTAACCGGAGGCCCCGACAAGAAGAGATAATGTTTTGAGTTAGCGGAGTTATAGAAAGTAACGTTACGCGGTAGAATTATATGGCATAAAATGTTATGTTCATTTATGATTTGGGAAGAAACAGAATTGCTTTTTATATACACTATGAAATTATGTCAATAATCTAGTACGTTGTCATGTACTTATATACAGGTCTTCCACGACGTTTTCGCACTCCAATATTTTGAAAACTGTTCACATGATAAGTATGAAATTTGGCAGCTACAAAGTGTCAAAATTGATGCTTACATTTACTATAAAAATATTTGCGAATGCCCTTTAATAAAAAATCCAATCCATCGGAGTAAGGTCGGGGAACGAGCAGGCCAACTGATTGCTCCTCGTCTACCCATCAAACGATTTGGAAAGGTGTCCTTTTAAAATTGTCGAACTTCTCGATGATAATGTACTGGAGCTCCATCCTGCTGCCACCTGATGGATATGATGGATGACGCCTATGCAAATCCACATTTTCTATCAGAAGAGGAAGATACTTTTGAAGAAATTCTCGATATCTTACCCCATTCAAAACACCATCAAGAAGAATCGACCATTTGGTTTCCAAGAATTTCGCCCCAAACATTCAATGACCGTCTATTTTGATTAGATTATTAAGATTGTATGCTTAAAGTTCCAGTCGTTATTAATCGAGTTGTCCGTGCTTTCACAAAAATTTACTCGATTTTGAAAGTCCATCTCCAAAAAGTTCTTGATGTAGTTCGAGGTGGTAGGGATGAAACTTGGGTTTTATCGTAATTTGATTAATACTGGTTCACGGTATGCCTGTTTCTGCCTCAATGTCTCCAACTCAGTTCTGGATTTTCTTGTAACAAAAGAACTTTTCTTGCTCCTTGTAGATTCAAATATATCTTTATCCAATTTTACATATGCACCAGTTTGCGGCACTCTTGCATCTGGGTATAGCTAGTATATTCTTTGAGCCAATTAAAATATTACGATCCGCTTCACCAAGACAGTATAATGACTTCATTTTGAGAATTGTAATCTTTAGTATTTTTCTTTAATTAGGCCACCCTGTATATAAATGCAATATTTTTAGAATACGAAACACATATGTAGCTTTAAATTAAAAAAAGAGAAAAAGCCAATATCTCTAATAATCAACAAATTATGGAGCTTTTTTGGAACTTTGGGACACCCTGTAGGTATATTACGGTATCCGCCAAAATAAACAGTACCGAAACAGAAAGTGCTGTAGAGTTGTTTATGTAATATAGATTTGTCATATTTGACTTAATTGTCATTAGTTGATATATTAATAGTACGCTGCAGTTAAATGGTTCTAACAACGGAAGAAAAAGTTTTTTTGGTAGAGCATTATTTTCGTTCATATTTATTTTTATTTTCGGTACTGTTTATTTTGGCGGATACTGTACTACATTACAGAATGTTATTGGAAATAAAAAATTTGATAAAATATTATGTAAAGTTTAGTGCGCATTTTTTCACAGATAATGGATTAGAAACAATATTAACTTATATGTATAACTAAAATTTGGATTTGTGCACCTAACACAAATCATGGAATATCAAAAATTATCTGGGTCAAGGGCTACAAAAATATTTGTTGCAAATTGCTACTATATTCCAACAAACATATGAAAAGTAGTTAAGGAGTTTAAAGAAAAATGAAATCCCAGTAAGTAAATTATAAACAAATGCACATATTAAGGAAGAAGTAGTAGCTCCTGTCTGTCAGTAAATTCATTACAGTGTCACATCATGTTTATCTTTCGTTTGTTATAATCTGAGCAAATATTATGTAGTTTATCTACAATAAGTAAAATGTGTGTCTTACGACATCTCGTGTAAACATTGACACGTGTGAATAGTATAAACTAAGAAAAATGCCAACAGCGCTTTGCACTTTAACACACACATGTCGTTACAGTTAACTGTTGGCATTTTTCTTAGTTTATCTACAATGTTTACTATACAAATTTACAGAAGCCAAAGTTCTAAATTAAACGTACCAATACATTGTGCCTTGACCTGGTCTAACAATGCCCTTCGTCGTGCAGCTAAAACCAATTTCACCCCATGTTCCGCCAAAGATAAGGCTGTGAATTTTCCTATACCACTAGAAGCTCCAGTGATAAAAACTACCTTTCCCTTAAGATGACCTAAAAATTAATTCTAGATTATAATTGGTTACATATTTTACAACTTACTTATTGATTTGCCAAACTTTTCATTAAATGCTAATTGTACATCACAGTCGATAACACATAGTATTATACCATAAAATAATGAATAACAAAATATTCCGGTACAAATTAAGGCGCCTAACATTTTATTGACCTTTTTTAATGGGCCAACAACAGACAAGTTTTAATAACGGTACTCCGACCTTTCTTCATAGATCGGATAAGCAAAATGCATAATTGTTTTGTACTAATAATTATCAGAAATTTGTTTTTGTTTGGTTAAAAGATTATTACAGTCAGTAGCGTCCCTTCAAAAATGAAATACGTTATGAAAGTAAAAAGTACACAAGGTCCAACCATTGAAAAATCAACTCAAAAAATATTTAAACAATTTTATTTACACTAGTAATTTATATACAATTTATTTCTACACGTTCAACGTCCTCGCGTACTACAGATATAGCGTAAAGTTTGTTTACTTTAAGAAGTACACTCATGAAATTTAAAACTTGGACACCACAATTTCTGTAAACAAAAGTTTGCACATTGTGAAGCGGGCTTAAGGGTATCATTTACAATTCTAACAGCAGGTAGTCTCAGCAGGGGTTATCTTATAGAAGGACTGTAGAATGAATCATTACACTAAGCACGTTTTAGAAAATAGGTAATTTACGTTGCTTACTTAATTTTTTCTTTAAAGAATATATTTGAAGGTATCGCTAATTAAACACCATAGCTCGATTAATTATCGAATCAAAATTTTGTTTAGGAAATGTTTACAAAATAAAATTAGAAATAATTTTGATTTAAAAATCTAAATCAATCAAAAAACTAAACATGGTTATTTGGGTTGACTGATTATTACTTATTTTTAAATAAATCTAACCTACTAATTATTGTAAGTTATTAAAAAAATCATTAAACTCTCTATTCATAATATTTAGTCCTTACAAAATGTATATTTTATGACGTTTCATTTTTTCTGTAGTTAATATAAAAAGTGAAAATAAAAACTAAGGCAATTCTTATTGTCAACGTATATATTTAGTTTTTGACAAGAATTTATTACATAATTATAATTAAGATACCAAGTTATAGTTTAAAATTAAATGAAAACTTTTTTTTAAATAAAGGTATTACTATATAAATAAATATAAGAAATCAATAATGGGTGTGACCTCCATTATTATTGATACATTCTTGGAGGCGTCTGCTCATTGACGCTATCAAGGTATCAATATAATTAATATTAATCGTTTCTCATGCGGTATCAATGGCTGCAATTAGTGCATTACGGTTTACTGGTATAAAATTTGGCCCTTGTTGTCTTCGGATAACAGCAAGTATTCGAGCCCAAACATTTTCGATAATGTTAAAATCTGGGCATTTTGCTGGCGTGTTGAATAAACCAAACAAACACATACTATAAACAGACGCTGCTGGAACACACGTAAACCTCCCTAAAATACTTATAATAGACCCCTGCCGATTAAAAATCGTTTCTGCGCATTGTGTACTTCTTAGAGTAAATGATCTCTACTGAATGTGTAGACGTGACATCTTGACAATAAATATGACACATCTAACCACTTTCTGATGTGGCATCTTCTCCATTTCTATGCAGTCAGTTTCATTTTTCAGTGGCATCGAGAGGTGTAGCACAATATTACACTCGCTCATATTAAATGTCTCTAGAACCTTTCCTATGTAGTTTATTATTCTTTTGGTACATTGTTTTTGTTTTTCATTATTATATTGTGATGTAATTTTTATGTATGGTGCTCCAGGAGATCAGTATAACCCTGTATAGTGTATGCAATTGTGGATTGGTTCTTCTTGGCAAAGCATTAACTTCAAGGTTTAGGAAAACCACCAAAAACGTAGACATGCCAACTCTGACCCACTTTAGTTTTTATGGTCAGGAGTTGATGTTTTCAATAAACATTTCATTGATGATCCAACAAAAGAAGTCCCGGGATTTGATCAAAAAAGAAAAATTTGGTCAAAAGTAAATCGCATAAGAACAGGTTCAAAATGTAACTCTATGTTGTTTAAATGGGGTGCGATTTCTAATCCAAATTGTGACTGTGGAATCAAACCCGGGACCGTTACACATATTGTAGAGGATTGTCAATTAACGAAGTTTAAAGGAGGGTTTCCAAACATTCATAATTTAACGGATGAAGCTATATTATGGCTTACGAATCTGAAGGACACTATTGCACACGGTTTCGTCACCACACTATACAGGTTTATACTGATCTTCTGGGGCACCATACATAACACTTACATCACAATACAATATTTAAAATGTACCATACGAATAAATAAATAAATTAATAATATTGAAAACTTTACCTTCGGAAAAAGCGGTACCTACATAAGTAGTCATGCAACTATGCAGGACTTCGAGATTTGTTTGGTAAGTTTTTGTTAAGTTGGCATTTATCCCATTCTCGTTTTAACGCAGATATTTTTCGAATGTGTGATAGAGTGATACTACAAAGAACAGAAAGTCAATTAAGAGAAGTAGATTTAATAGTTCTACTAAATATACTTGTGGTGCAATTCAACTGTGCATCTATTTTTTTTTGTATGATAATTATTTATCTTGACAGGAGCACAATATTCTAAAGTAATAGAGGAAATATATGAGGAGGCAAGATGTAGAACGGAGCGTTGAGAGAAAGTTGGAAAAAAAATTTTGAGGAGAAAAAGGACTAAAACAGGGATGCCCATTAAGTCCAAGTTTTTTTTCAACTTATTTTAGAGATTTAGCCGAGAAATTGAAAAAACACCAGGTAGGGGAGTAATAATAAGGACGAAAAGTATGGGTCTGGGCGTACACGAGTGATATTGACGATGACAGAAAAAAATCAAATTCTGAAGAGGTACTAAGAGAAAACAAGTTGAAAATGCAAGGCATTGTCACAACGAACTTCGTATTATCCAAATATGGAAAGAATGGCAAAGTTATAATTAGCGCCAATAGACCGTCATCGCTAACTTTGTATTATCCAAATATGTGCCACACATTGATTTTGGACATATTTGGATTTTTGAAATAAACTTAATTTCCCGAGGGCATCGGGTATCTGTGGCCCGATTTTATGGGGGATAGGATATTTCAACTCAGCTATGCCAGAGGAGTCTAAATATATGCCACACATTGATTTTGGACGTATTTGAAATTTTTATTTTTTCGACGGAATATCGCGGGGGCTCGGCGTCCCCGTTGCCCGATTTTAATGCACATCAAAACTTAAGCTTTGGACACCAAGCTGAATCGATTGATGTATCACACAATGATGTCCGACCATTAGAAAGGCCTCGGACGGACGCACGGACGATAAATCGATTTCATAAACGAACTGAAAAATTTACATGCAAATGTAAAAAAAAACGAAAATAATAGAATTTAACAAGAAAAAAGGAAAAAAAATGTGGTGGGGGGAAAATATAAAGAGAGTAGACAAGTATATATATTTAGGGTATAAAGTATTATGTATGACAATCAGGAAAGAGGACGTTGAGATATGAAGGCAGGATGGAAAACAGAAAAAAAACAATGAGGTATTATATAAAAATTAGAAATACAAAAATAGAGAAACTAAGAAAGAAGAAAATATGATAAAAGATGCGAATATACGAGAGACAAGATAAGAGAGGAAGTATGGAGGATAAGATAATAGCGAGGTATAAAGACACACAATTATAAGAAAGAGCAGCAACAATGACAGAAGTATAATAAGATTTACGGGCCGAAAAATTTCCAACGTATTTAACAGAAGGAAAAGAGCTGAAAGAAAAAAGAATGATAGCAAGATTTAGTATAACGAAGAAAATGAAAATAAGTATTAGATGAGTGATGAAAAGAAGGTATGGAGAAGGGTACAAACAGCTAAGAATTAAGAAAATGTAATGGCAATGTGAGAATTATAGTTAGTTTTAATGTTTGTAAAAATCGTATTTTTTGTTAATTCTAAAAAGCGAAATAAATATTTGATTGATATTATACACAAATAAAAATAAAGTGAGAAAAATTATAATCAGGCATCTGGGCATCAATCATAACATTTCTGATATAAAAAGTACACCCGTGAAACTACTTCAAAGGTACGCCTATGGTCCAAACTTAAAATTTACCCAGGAATCGCAGTGCCACCTACCGCAAGTTCGGTTTTAACAAAAATTTTTAGGTTAATATAAATATTGAATAAAATAATTCAGAATTCCTGTTGTTCATTTAGTTTTTATTATGTTTTACGAGATAGGTGATATTAATTTAATTGTAGAATTTGAATTTATTTTACTCTTACATGATTTTAGCTTGTTTGTTAGTCGTTGCAGTATTGTGGGGAGGTACCAACCCTCTTATAAAAAGAAATTCGACAGATATCACGAAGGTTAAAGCAGATAATGCTGTAATGCAGTTTTTATTAGAACTAAAATATTTAGCAACAAATTATAAGGTATCTATCCTAGTGATCATAACTTCTGCGGTTGATCTGATTACTTCAGTACTTTCTTGTTTTTTAATGTACGTTACCAGGCTGTTGTCCAAAGTTAATTGTTCAAAGATATATTTTTTAGCTAATAAAGCAAACTTTAATTTGTTGAAAAAAAGAGCTTTAAACACAAAAGCTTATTGACGTCCATAAAGTTAGCCTCGAATATTTCTTAGCACCGAATGATGACGTCATCCGTGACGCAGGCGATGTAGTATGCGTTTGCTGAGATACAATAATTTACGTTTACAGAGTAGTTCAAGCTACTTATTGCATAATTCTATTAATAACTTGAATTATTTAAGTTGAATCATATTCAAACTAAATTTGCAAGTATTTAACGGATTACAATATAAATACACTAATACGAGACGTAACTAAACAATACACTATCAGTACGCGTATATTGAAATATATCATACGAATTGCTTCAAATTGTTTTATTTCCACAATGTAATAAATATAACAATAAATGTTTACTGATCTAAACAAATTGTTCATCAAAATAAGGAAATAAGCTAGAGTGCGATAAATAAATATACCGGTGTGCTCCATAAAATCGTATTAATTATGGATGACCTATCTGACAAAACTCGGAAATTTATTACTTTATAACTAGTATTTTTCTTACTACATTTTCACCAAATTACAACAAATTTTTAATGATAAATAAAAAAGTTACAAGAGATATTAATTGACGCGCGCTCTACACAAAAGGGTTAAAATTACAGAAGGGCTGTCTGACAAAACTCCGAAATTTATTTTTTCTTAATTATTATTTTTGTACTATATTTTCACCAAATTACAACAATTTTTAATGATAAATAAAAAGTTACAAGAGATATTAATTGACGCGCGCTCTACACAAAAGGGTTAAAATTACAGAAGGGCTGTCTGACAAAACTCCGAAATTTATTTTTTCTTAATTATTATTTTTTGTACTATATTTTCACCAAATTACAACAATTTTTAATGATAAATAAAAAGTTACAAGAGATATTAATTGACGCGCGCTCTACACAAAAGGGTTAAAATTACAGAAGGGCTGTCTGACAAAACTCCGAAATTTATTTTTTCTTAATTATTATTTTTTGTACTATATTTTCACCAAATTACAACAATTTTTAATGATAAATAAAAAGTTACAAGAGATATTAATTGACGCGCGCTCTACACAAAAGGGTTAAAATTACAGAAGGGCTGTCTGACAAAACTCCGAAATTTATTTTTTCTTAATTATTATTTTTGTACTATATTTTCACCAAATTACAACAATTTTTAATGATAAATAAAAAGTTACAAGAGATATTAATTGACGCGCGCTCTACACAAAAGGGTTAAAATTACAGAAGGGCTGTCTGACAAAACTCCGAAATTTATTTTTCTTAATTATTATTTTTTGTACTATATTTTCACCAAATTACAACAATTTTTAATGATAAATAAAAAGTTACAAGAGATATTAATTGACGCGCGCTCTACACAAAAGGGTTAAAATTACAGAAGGGCTGTCTGACAAAACTCCGAAATTTATTTTTTCTTAATTATTATTTTTGTACTATATTTTCACCAAATTACAACAATTTTTAATGATAAATAAAAAGTTACAAGAGATATTAATTGACGCGCGCTCTACACAAAAGGGTTAAAATTACAGAAGGGCTGTCTGACAAAACTCCGAAATTTATTTTTCTTAATTATTATTTTTTGTACTATATTTTCACCAAATTACAACAATTTTTAATGATAAATAAAAAGTTACAAGAGATATTAATTGACGCGCGCTCTACACAAAAGGGTTAAAATTACAGAAGGGCTGTCTGACAAAACTCCGAAATTTATTTTTCTTAATTATTATTTTTGTACTATATTTTCACCAAATTACAACAATTTTTAATGATAAATAAAAAGTTACAAGAGATATTAATTGACGCGCGCTCTACACAAAAGGGTTAAAATTACAGAAGGGCTGTCTGACAAAACTCCGAAATTTATTTTTTCTTAATTATTATTTTTTGTACTATATTTTCACCAAATTACAACAATTTTTAATGATAAATAAAAAGTTACAAGAGATATTAATTGACGCGCGCTCTACACAAAAGGGTTAAAATTACAGAAGGGCTGTCTGACAAAACTCCGAAATTTATTTTTTCTTAATTATTATTTTTGTACTATATTTTCACCAAATTACAACAATTTTTAATGATAAATAAAAAGTTACAAGAGATATTAATTGACGCGCGCTCTACACAAAAGGGTTAAAATTACAGAAGGGCTGTCTGACAAAACTCCGAAATTTATTTTTTCTTAATTATTATTTTTTGTACTATATTTTCACCAAATTACAACAATTTTTAATGATAAATAAAAAGTTACAAGAGATATTAATTGACGCGCGCTCTACACAAAAGGGTTAAAATTACAGAAGGGCTGTCTGACAAAACTCCGAAATTTATTTTTTCTTAATTATTATTTTTGTACTATATTTTCACCAAATTACAACAATTTTTAATGATAAATAAAAAGTTACAAGAGATATTAATTGACGCGCGCTCTACACAAAAGGGTTAAAATTACAGAAGGGCTGTCTGACAAAACTCCGAAATTTATTTTTTCTTAATTATTATTTTTGTACTATATTTTCACCAAATTACAACAATTTTTAATGATAAATAAAAAGTTACAAGAGATATTAATTGACGCGCGCTCTACACAAAAGGGTTAAAATTACAGAAGGGCTGTCTGACAAAACTCCGAAATTTATTTTTCTTAATTATTATTTTTGTACTATATTTTCACCAAATTACAACAATTTTTAATGATAAATAAAAAGTTACAAGAGATATTAATTGACGCGCGCTCTACACAAAAGGGTTAAAATTACAGAAGGGCTGTCTGACAAAACTCCGAAATTTATTTTTCTTAATTATTATTTTTGTACTATATTTTCACCAAATTACAACAATTTTTAATGATAAATAAAAAGTTACAAGAGATATTAATTGACGCGCGCTCTACACAAAAGGGTTAAAATTACAGAAGGGCTGTCTGACAAAACTCCGAAATTTATTTTTTCTTAATTATTATTTTTTGTACTATATTTTCACCAAATTACAACAATTTTTAATGATAAATAAAAAGTTACAAGAGATATTAATTGACGCGCGCTCTACACAAAAGGGTTAAAATTACAGAAGGGCTGTCTGACAAAACTCCGAAATTTATTTTTTCTTAATTATTATTTTTTGTACTATATTTTCACCAAATTACAACAATTTTTAATGATAAATAAAAAAGTTACAAGAGATATTAATTGACGCGCGCTCTACACAAAAGGGTTAAAATTACAGAATGGCTGTCTGACAAAACTCTGATTTAGGATTCAAAATTAAGAAGGATTTTTTGCTCAAACTTAGCCAATACAAAATGACTTTACTTTCTGTATTGCACGGTAAGGACCACGAGTAGGTGTTGAGCGTTCCTTACCAGGATAGGAAAAAGGTGTGGGTAGAATCATAAGAAAGGAGATAGAGGTGTAAACTGTTTTGGAACAAAAGGAGATTGGTAAATGGAAATTGACAACATCTCAGACGGCAGGTTTAAGTCAAGTTATTAAGTACAACGGCCACACCATAAATTTTTAGACGAAATATGCTAAGGCCCGGCAGTGGGCGTAGACCGAAGTCCAATGCATTATTTCGCTATATTAAAACTTCTACATTTAAAATTCCAAGCAATCTAACAGCAATTTGTTTTTAAAATGTCACTTTTCATTTAATCCTTTCTTTTAATTTTCGTTTCATCGATTCTCGATATGAACGCATATCTTACAGAGAAATAGCATATTCTCGTATTCTTCTGGGTTTATCACGTCGTTTATGCAGGTTGTGTGAACCCATCGTTCACATAGATCACACTGTACCCATTCTGTTTCGGTTCCTATACACACATTATCATTGCAACATATTACCGTATCCCTTCCAGTACTAACTTTCTGATATTTGTACTTCTTACAAATTTGACATTTCCACCAGTGTGACGCAAAACGGCAAATGCCTGACGAGGAGCAATACATACAATATTCCGTTATTAGAATTGAGTTTTGGAGCAAATAGTCTTGTACATACTTTCTGTATGTATTTGGGTTGAAAAATTCATCAAACCTAAATTCTCCATTGTATATTAGCATGTTCTCGCCATAATACATAATAAATGCTCCACAATTGAAACAGTCTTTTGGGTAGGCACTTTAATATTTATGTTAGTCCAACCTTCTGTTGGTACGTTTAATCTTCTCACTATTCCTATGAATGTTTCGAAGTACATCTTGTTATAATTTTCTTTGTTTAGACTGTCTAAAACGTAAAATTCTTTTTTATTCCATTAGCAATAACCAAAATCCAGTGCTCATTTTTTAATAAAGGCATAATCACAATTTTATTGTATCTAACATATCCAAATGTATCTAGTCCCTCATTATTAATATCGATAAATTCATCTAATTTTGTGGACATTATCAAATGAAAGTCAGTTGTTTTATTAAACTGAATTTTAAAAATAAATCTATAATAAAATTTGCGATCCAATTACAACCGGAAAGAGTATTAAAATCGCAATATTCTAAATCATTGCAAAGAAAATTTTCGTAATTGTACTTTGCTATGTAGACATTTTGCGGAATAACTTGTGACGCGAAAGTTTGGCAATGATACCGAAATACATTATTATTAAAAACAAGTGTTTTAGTCGATTCTTATCAATAACTTTCTCCTTACTTTTGGTTTAGGCACTTTATTAATGTTGGTTTTTGATTGTTTGTGATCTTTCTCATCTTTGGTTATCATACCATTATTAATAGCTATATCCTCGTTTTTATCTTCCAATTATTTTGCCGTAGGTGGGTTGTTTTCTTTGTTTTTTCTTTTTAGACCATTTTTCTTCAGTTTTTGTAATGTATCTGAAACCGATGCGGGCAATTTACGCTTTAATAAATTATAATCGATTTCTTTCTTAATCGATGTAAGGTATTCTTTAATTTTTATTATAAAACGTGCCAGTTTCAAATTTTTTTCTTTTTCTAGTATGCTATTCTTTACCGTGTTAAACCAAGATTCCACTATGGCATTAGAGAACACGTCTTTGCTACTGCCCCAGATCAATGCCGAAGACCAAAATGGAAAATACGGAAGATACTTTTTTAAACATGTTTCAACAAATTGCGGACAATACAATGAATTTAATTTGTTTCCATCATTACTAATTTTGATAGAATTTGATATTTTCAAGAAATCTACATAAAATATACTTTGTGTGTATAACGATTTCAACGTAATGCATTCTTCATCCTCAATCGAGCATACTTCATCGTCGTCTACATAGTCACTGAAGTCATATTCTGAATTTTGTAATCTATTTAAGGCATTCTTAACTTCTTCAGAGTAATATTTATTATTTAAAACAAAAGCAAAATCAAAAATAATTGTTTGCACTTCGCGTACGATTTTGTAACCATAAAATTATTTACAAAAGCTCCAATTAAAAAAACTTTAACTTTTTATTTTTTCCTGCCGCTTTTTTTGCATCTGACGCAATAATTTTAGTAAAATGGGCACAACAAATATGCACAGTAAAAATTGAAGAAACGTCAGGTACTCTGTTTTTGTTTAATAATGCATGCGCATTGTTTAAATATTCTATTACAGAAACACCGCAAAATACGTTGATAACTGCATTTATCATAGCCCAACTAAAATCGGTAACAATTCGCTTAAAAGGAACTCTACTGTTTCCAAACTTATTTATAAGTAATTTATAATGACGAAGCCAGTTTCCAATTGATTCTGAAGTATGCGAATTTGTTACCATCTCTAACAAGGGTACGGTAATATTTACGTTATTTTTAGGATAATGTACTACACCTGCATAATAAAAAATACGTTTAGTTTCTTGAAAAAATTTTCGAACCACACCTCCTGTGCAATCTAAGTAGAGAGTGACGTCTGCATTTTCTGATAAATTTAAACAATATTTATTACACCAATCTAGTTGTAAATAAACAGAAATCGACGGCGTTTTCATAATGTATCTTATATAAAGATCGTCGTCTTTCTGATTCAAATGGCTTAACCACAAGTCTTCCAAATCGTCAGTAGCATAATCATTTTGAGATTTTCCTTCACATTTCATCGTTCTAACTACTTCTGCCGTTGGAACATCATGCAATGTTCCTAGTTCTAATAAATCATTATCCGCTGTTATAATTTTCTTTTGTTTAAATTTATGGGCGTTAATATTTTTAATTCTTCTTTCGCTAATTCACGAGCAAAACCTCTAATCTGTCTACGCTTTAAGTTCTCTAAATCATGATTAAACGTACCTTTAACATCGAGTATACAAGAAATGAAACCATCAGCAGATATAGTTTTAAAAAAATTTTGACAATTACTTTACGGCAATTATTATAAACACAATATAAAGCAATATTTGCGCTGTGTGCTACAGGATTCAACCGTTTCCTTTTTATATTCAAAGCGCATACAGAGTAAACATTTTTTATCTCATTTAAAAGATTATAATTAAAATTTTCTTTAAACCCAAGATTTTCAAAATAATCGTTAAATTTAATTTTAAAAGTGTAAGAAGAATCGTCTGTTACACATTGTTTTACAAGTTCCGCGTTCTTAATATTGTCGCAAATATCTTTGTTACGAATATGTACGTTATTACTAACATCAACTAATTCAATTTCATCATTATTTACTTTCGGACTCATATCTATTTTCGAAATGAATTCAGAACTATGTGATCTTTGATCTAATAATATATCTACATTATTACTAACATCAACTAACTCAATTTCTTCAATATTTACTTTCGGACTCAAATCTATTTTCGAAAATTCAGAACTGTGTGATCTTTGATCTAATAATTGCTGACAAATATTTTGAACGTTGCCGGTATTTCTAACCCACCTACGGAATAACAGTAACCGTTTTTCGTAAAGATCGGTTTTAAATATAAAAGTCGCGACTTCCGCAAAAATTGAAGACGATTCGATAAGACTACTTGAGATATCCGAAATATTATTAATTCTACTTGCCAGAAACCTAGCCATCTGTAGACCGATGTCATCCGCAACTTTTGGACGTCCCATGATGAAGTACTAATATCAAAATTTAGCGCACAAAGAACTTTATCGATGCAAGCACAATAAAGAAGTAATAGAATTTGTTGTTATTTCTTCTTAGTTTTGTAAGGGCGTGCGCGTTCGCTATTATTAATCACATTCGGTAATCCTATACCTTTGATAATACGATTTATACCTATACTATTTCTTTTGAGAGCATGATAAAATTATCGCAAGGAAGTTTAATTGAAATGATGCAGATATTGTTTCATAGTGGTTACGTTTACACTGAGTCCTTTGTTTTTCAAACTCTGGTGACAGAATCTACTATAACGATTATCCTTATTTTAATTATAATCAATCCCATTGTTTGGCTTTTCGGAAAGTTTTCAAAAGCATTAAGCGCAGTATCCATTAGAATGTCTCAGATGAAACGCGTAAGTAATTCTTATGTCTTTTTAATCAGTTTTACATTAAATCTAAATGCTTTTGTAGATTACAATCAATTACGGGGAGACTCCAATTTAAGGAGGTACTTAAAGTGGATTAAAAAAAAGCCAATGTAAGCACCCATATAATTTTCATTACATTTTATATTTATTTATATTACTTTTAGATAAAACATCAACAAACAAAATAGCTGTGGAGCTGGCAATTGGAGGTCAAACAATTAGCCAGCTTCACAAACAACTGAAACGATGCCAATCAAAAACTATACATTTAAGATTGGGCGCAAGATTACCCTGTTGATTGGCAGTAATGATATTTTAAAGGTACTAAACATTCTAAAACCAATAGCTGTAAACGTAATGTTGCATTTTAGGGGCACTCATTCACCACCATGAGAAAAGGAATCACGCGAGTGTTGTCACTATTAAAATCAAGTGAGGTGAATGATGTGCGCCTCATTACATTGCCGCCATATCAACAAGGTTCGAAGCTTCAGCATAATAAAATTAAAAGTTATAATAAATTTATGCTGAGATTAAGATACCGTAAGATACAAGAAAAATCTCTTATGCCTAATGAAATAATTTGCTTTTAGCTAATGTTACAGTTATCGATCTGTATAGATGTATCCAGGATTATGGTGGAGACTTTTTGAAACGTAAGTATGAAAGATTATTACAACTTACAAAAAGTTTATCATTGTATTACAGAGACGGAATACATCTAAACATGCGAGGCATGCTGTTATTAAAGGACCTCCTCCAATAATCCTGGATACTACAATTTCAGCAAAATTATTATGCTGGAGCTTCGGCGCCCAACTTAAAAGTTGAAATACGTAGGCATCGTTTCAGTTAGTTTTGTTTGTTGATGTTTTATATCGTTTTTATACAGCGTACGGCAGATAAACGGTCTATTACATATATATCTCGAGAACTAAAGGTATCTGAATTATGAAAATTGGCATGAAGGGGTTTTGAATATTGAGCTATTTAATGAAAATATTGCCGTCACCATTCTACTTTTGGTTATACCGGAAGTTGCACATAACTTTGTAATTTTAATGAAAGACCCTGTATGTATATTTTTAATTTTAGAAATATTTACGTTACGGGTTGATTAGATTTGTCTAAGTAGATGATGTTGCAATATACAGGCACTATATATTTATATGGCACGGTATCGAATATTCAATTTTTTAAATTTTTGTATCTTATTATTTTGGTTTCAAACTATGAATTGAATGTATTTAGTTATAGGGATTTAAAATGTTGTAAATACATTATAAGGGGACAAGGTTTAGATGGTAGAGCAGTGGGTAGTTTACTACTTCACTGAATCTCGCCTTGCGATTTCGCTAAGGAATTATTATTATATTGTTTAATTTGAATTTCTTTGTTACATGTGGTGCTTACTGAAATAAAGTTATTATTATTATTATTATTATTATTATTACGTGCAGGATCCGTATGTTGGTCAGGGCCTGTGGAATACAGACAAGTACTATAGCTGCTAATGGTTTCGCATCACGGGTATTTGCCCTTTTAACATGAATGTTTTTCTGAAGCTTTCGGAGTTTTGTCAGACAGCCCTTCTGTAATTTTAACCCTTTTGTGTAGAGCGCGCGTCAATTAATATCTCTTGTAACTTTTTATTTATCATTAAAAATTGTTGTAATTTGGTGAAAATATAGTACAAAAATAATAATTAAGAAAAAATAAATTTCGGAGTTTTGTCAGACAGCCCTTCTGTAATTTTAACCCTTTTGTGTAGAGCGCGCGTCAATTAATATCTCTTGTAACTTTTTATTTATCATTAAAAATTGTTGTAATTTGGTGAAAATATAGTACAAAAATAATAATTAAGAAAAATAAATTTCGGAGTTTTGTCAGACAGCCCTTCTGTAATTTTAACCCTTTTGTGTAGAGCGCGCGTCAATTAATATCTCTTGTAACTTTTTATTTATCATTAAAAATTGTTGTAATTTGGTGAAAATATAGTACAAAAATAATAATTAAGAAAAATAAATTTCGGAGTTTTGTCAGACAGCCCTTCTGTAATTTTAACCCTTTTGTGTAGAGCGCGCGTCAATTAATATCTCTTGTAACTTTTTATTTATCATTAAAAATTGTTGTAATTTGGTGAAAATATAGTACAAAAAATAATAATTAAGAAAAAATAAATTTCGGAGTTTTGTCAGACAGCCCTTCTGTAATTTTAACCCTTTTGTGTAGAGCGCGCGTCAATTAATATCTCTTGTAACTTTTTATTTATCATTAAAAATTGTTGTAATTTGGTGAAAATATAGTACAAAAATAATAATTAAGAAAAATAAATTTCGGAGTTTTGTCAGACAGCCCTTCTGTAATTTTAACCCTTTTGTGTAGAGCGCGCGTCAATTAATATCTCTTGTAACTTTTTTATTTATCATTAAAAATTTGTTGTAATTTGGTGAAAATGTAGTAAGAAAAATACTAGTTATAAAGTAATAAATTTCGAGTTTTGTCAGATAGGTCATCCATAATTAATACGATTTTATGGAGCACACCGGTATATTTATTTATCGCACTCTAGCTTATTTCCTTATTTTGATGAACAATTTGTTTAGATCAGTAAACATTTATTGTTATATTTATTACATTGTGGAAATAAAACAATTTGAAGCAATTCGTATGATATATTTCAATATACGCGTACTGATAGTGTATTGTTTAGTTACGTCTCGTATTAGTGTATTTATATTGTAATCCGTTAAATACTTGCAAATTTAGTTTGAATATGATTCAACTTAAATAATTCAAGTTATTAATAGAATTATGCAATAAGTAGCTTGAACTACTCTGTAAACGTAAATTATTGTATCTCAGCAAACGCATACTACATCGCCTGCGTCACGGATGACGTCATCATTCGGTGCTAAGAAATATTCGAGGCTAACTTTATGGACGTAGCTTATTGAATGTTCATTTTATAATTTGTACATTTAGTTCTGCTATAGAAACAAGTACCAGTGGAAAAGTCACAGTATACTTGTTACAGAGAAGGTAACCAGAAATAACATGTTTATGTTTTAGTTTAGGAAATTGTCTTGAAAAAGTCTGATTAAGGCTAGGGAATTTGTGCGTTTTTGAAATTTCCCATCTATTATAAAATGTAATAAACTTACAGCGATTATTTTAATATCACGATTTAAACCCTTTATAAACAATGTAGTAAGCTCTGTCTACATTTTTTACTTCTCATTTACACAACATAAATTCATAAATTTAATTACTTGTTTTATCACATTATTCAATAGCTTATGACATGCCTCAATATATTTATTGTGTATCTAAAAAAATTAAGGTTTCCTTAAATTAAATGGACGAGAATTAGTTTAGTGCTAAAAAGACGGTAACCGCCACATTAAAAAAAATATGTCTCTCAGAAACAGTTTAAACACTTTTACATAGATTGCGCTGGTGTTTGCCTCACAGACGCCATTTTGGCAAAAGCGGTAAAATGCCTTATTCTCTGGTATTTATTCTTCACAACAGTGAAATGAGCACAAGTTACTGTGTCGTCACAGTAATAGAAATGTTCGGTGTTGCCGCAGTGTTGTTACCTCGTCCAACAAATAATAGCGGCAACATGTCGGGGAACATTATTTCGTAAATGACAGTAATTGTGTATGCTGCGCCATCTATTTATTTAATGGTTTGTAACAAGGAAATTCCCCAGCTTTTTTCGACCGACATTCCCGCGCGAAAAACGACGCGACGGATGCAACTCTAGCGCACTCAGATTGCGCGTCTTTTTGCGGACAACAATTTTGGTTATATGCCGCGAATTGGTCAGATCGATACTTTTCGAGATATGGCATAGCAATAAGGGGCTAATTTTTGAAAAATTGCCTTTCCCGGCTATTTCCCGCGTGTAGAAGCGTTTGAATGCAACGCTAAAGCGCTTTTCACATCTTCAAACATCAAATTCATGCTTCAGTCACATTTTTTTGATCATATAAGTTTGACAATGGCCGTGTTTCAAATTTATCAAATTTATTTGATGAGTGTTGGTTCTGCATTTTTTTTTAAATTTGTCATTGATTGTCAATTATCAGATTCATATGTCCTAAAATTTGAAGAATGTTTGATATACAAGTCAGCTACATTTGCATTATTTAGATATTTAGATATAAAAAATTGTCAAGGTAAAAAATGTTAACAATTGTTACATTTAAAAAGTAACATTGTGATAATGTTAATATAACTGCTTTTTGTAACATATTACCAACGTTGTAGCTATGTTAACATAAAACATAATAATGCGTAGTAACAACGTGTGTGCAACTATTTATGTTACAATCACGTTGTACTAGTCTTGATTTACGTTTTTTGAATTCACTCGATACAATAATCTCTCGCCGTCAACTGGAATCGAACCAGCGCGCTAGCGTTATTCCAGTTTGTTAAATTGACGCTTCTACCACTAGGCTAAGCTCCCATTGATGGTAGAGTTTTACAGCGGAAACATACCTATCATTTATTTAAATTTTCATTTTAGATATTCGAAGTAATTTTGAGCAAATATAAACTAACAATGTAATATTAGGTTTGGCTTGGGCTTAACACGTGAACAATCGTATTGTCGCTTGACCGTGCTGAAGTATAGTGCTCGGAAGAATACGGATGTATACGACATTAGATTTGGCGGTTACGTTTACTTTAATTTCATTTTTTACTTTTAAATTTGTGGGTATGAAAGATGTTGGGATTACAGGTTTTGCGAGTGCTCGCAAAATATCATTTTTTGGGCTAATGACCCAAATATCTTTAGTGAAATAAAAGTTGTTGTAAATTATATTATTAACAACCATTATTTGAACCATTTTTTTACAACTATCATTTTATATGTAGTTCTGAAGAAAAAATAAACTTGTATGCAAATACAACATCTCAAAGAATACTTGTACGTTTTTGTTAATTGTTTTTTAATAAGAATTATATTAGATTGTGCATTAGGCAAGGGAAATTTGTTTTTTGTTTATAACATAAGTGGCCTGAACTATAGGTTTTCATATTCTGATTTATTTCTTTCCAGTATTTAGTCCCAATGGGGTTAAATCAGCTTGGTTCGGTGCTGTATTTTTTGACATTACAACATGCTGATCTGTCACTGACTGTTCCTGTAGCCAATTCACTCACTTTTGTATTTACAGCCATTTCCGGTAGATTACTTGGTGAGCAACCAGCTAGTAAAAGTAAGTACCAACTGTACAATATTTGATGCAAAATTCTCGTAATTATTTCTGCATCATTTGAAACTTTTCTCTTTTCTAGAAACATATTTGGGTATGATTTTAATACTGTTAGGAACTTCTTTGTGTTGCTATGATAAGTTTTTATCAAGTTTAGCTACATAAAACTTAATCGCATTTGTAAAAGTTACTTTTGTAAATAAACACTACAACAAAGTTTTGTTAATTATAAATTCTGATTTTAAAGTGTAACGTAGTTGATTGAAAAATGTGGATGATACGCAACGCGTGTGGATGAAAGTATCAATAAATTGCTCCGAAATCTAGATGGCTCTACCGCTAATTTAGTTGCTTCGTGACTGTCTGTGATATCGCGACGTAGTCGAATTAGAGTTTTTTAAGTACATGGAATGATCGACCCGTTTATGGTGTAGAAGGCTTGATTGGTTGGTTGCTCGAACAAAAAAAAGCATAATCCCAAGATAAACAAAAATGTACCTAAAGCAGGTCTCTTATTTTTCTGGTCTCTATTTTTATGTTCACTTCTTCTAAATTATCATGAATCATATATTTTTGATGCCTTTTCCGACTGAAACGCGAAAAGATGATATGACCAAAGCCATTGAAGCCCATACAGCGAAAAAAGCAAGTAACATGTTTCATGTGCTCAGGTTGACTCTTGAAAAACTGACAAAGGCAAAATACGGCAACCCCATGGAAGCTTCGAGCACAAAAATTGGAAGACTCACTATTATAAATGAAACACTAGAAGTTGGTTGAATATTGTGTTGCTATTGAGGCATCGTTTTTTGGACTAACTCGTGCAGACCTGGCTTTACAGTGTTACGGTTTTATATCTCCGAATTTAGGACGTATGTTGTGAGCCGTCTTAGAACGTGTGTCGTGAGCCGTCTTAGAACGTGTGTCGCAAGTAGTATGGTGCGACGAAATGCGTATTTGGCACGCATGTTGCTTATTTAGTGGAAATTAAATTAGACTGAAAATTTTCTAGACGGACAGCGGACATTTTTTCCTTTCTCGTTTGATACACGCGGGTGTCTTTAGCATTTTCTCTGAAGTGAAATTCTCATCAAAAATTATTTAATGTGGGTTTCACAATTTCCAATACAAATTGGCGTTTACGTTTAATCTGGCTAGATTCACCGTGAGTATTTGGGTTTTTTCCTATTTGTTTTAATTCTAATTGCTGCATATGGTTTTGGCACGTTGCGTCCGACATTATGTGCTCGTTTTGTACGGTACTGGGATAACTTTCGAGGGTACTGGAGTAGCTAATTAAGAACCTTCATACTTCCAGCGAGGGAGTCACTTGCTTGCATTCTTCTCCGCACACCTCCCCTAAGAAGAATCTCTGGGTCTATCTAACTTCCCCGAACTGTCGATACCGTCGCTAGCAGAATACCTTCATTCTCGGAACTACACTCGACGATTACAGCTAAGTTTTAGTATTTAAGCCACTTATTCATAATAATAATACGTATAAAGCTCAAGTACATATGACATAAAACGGCTCGATAGCTAATATTTAAGTAACTTTTATCGGTGTATTCTTCTCAACCGGAAGTTTGTTTTCAATCAGCTCAATAAGGGTTGGGGCGCTTAACTTAGAAAGGTTGTCGCGGACGCAAAAGGCTATTTGGGTTTGCGGGAGGTACTTACCCCTTTTATTCTAGTTTAGATTTAGTGTAACTTGCCTTGTGTAAGTGATATGTGTACGCAGAGCCTTAATAGCAGCCAATTCTTAATTTGAATGATAATTCTAATTCAAGCTTTAACTAAAACTTACCTGAAATTCGACACCTTAACTAAAAGCCTTATTTATTGTAAGCGAGGCTGCTGCTAAACGCACGTAACTATATGCGACAGTCTCTCTATTTCTGTCACATTCTCCTATTATTTTAAGATTTGTTTGTTATACTGTATTGTTTGTCTCTCTCTCTCTGGTTGGTGTTCGATTTAGCATATTAGATTTTAAGTAAAACCTGTTGATCTCCTGTTGGTCGGTTTTATTTCTTTCGTTATCCATCAGGTGGCGCCTTGTTAGACCAGCAGTCTAATTTCTTATAGTTATTCAGGAATCCACGCAACTCCCCGACGAAGCCGGACGCTGCTGCTCTAACTACTATAAATATTCTTATCCTCCACGTATTTAGTGCGCTACATCGAGCCGAATTCCCTTTAGTTTTCTTTCTAGGTTGTAACGCTAGAGCCGTTGCGTCTTTTTGTTATTTTGTAAACTACAACCGTTACAACAGATGGGCGAAACAAACAAAGTGAGTCATGCTATTTCTTAAACGCCACCAAGCACACATATCCGAAAGGAAGCGTACCGGAGATCTTACTCTAGAACTCTGAGGGTTTAGCAAAGCAAACGTGGAAGTATTTTTCAATCATCTTATGAAGTTCTACGGGAAAGGAAAATATTCCCACTCTAGTTAGAATATTCAACGTCGACGAGAGTGGAATCTCAATTGTGCAGTAAAAAGTGGCAAGGTAGTTTCCTAGGTAAAAGGCAAATCGTTTTTTTGACAATTGCTAGGCGTTGATCATTAATTACAATTGTTGTATGCACGAACATTTGATCTTCCCTAGAAAAAACATGAAATGAGCTCCACCCGGAACAATAACGAGATCAGACAGTGGCTGCGTCATAAGTGATGAAATTGTTTGGAAAAGCATACATCAAGTGTCAGACTGCTCAGATCTCAATCAACGGCTTTCGAGTAACTGGCATCTATCCCTTACCTAGAAACAAATTCACCGACAATGAATCACTATACGTCATTGTAGTCACTATAGGTGCCTCTTTTTTAAAATCCGAAAAATGCACGTCACTTGAGTTACGAGAATAAATAAGAATGATCGAAGATTCCAGAACGACCAAACCTTTTGTTCTCCAGAATATTCGAATATCTTCTACATTATTATTCTACAACTATAAACACCTAGTCATGTGTAGTTAAAATCAGTTAAGCTTACGTATGTACCTTATTATAATAATTTTTTACGATACTTTGTTTCTCTTTATTCATGTGTGTTAAAAAAAAAACAATCAAGGAACTTCAGTCTGTTGTGTTCATACAGGGTGTCCTAGAATAAGTGTAGCAGTTGTTAACCATATTTTGGGTTAGGTTAACTATTCCCATTATCGAAAGAATAAATGTTGAAGGTGATAAAACGTTCGAGTTGTAGAAGTTTGGAATTGAACAATTACAAAAACCTTGACCATATACCTTGCCACTACATAATTTTGAGTCTCTAGGAAACACAAAAATAAATAAACCCATTTTTAAAATTATTGCGTATTGCTTGACAACATAACTTACACCTAAAGAATTTATTAGAAAGTTCTTCACGATTGGTCAAGCTAAAACTTTTATAAATTAAATTGTATTCTACGTAGATTTTTTTTCGTTTAACTACACTATTATATTTCTCAGGAAAATCTGCAATTCTCGGTTCTTACACTAATTCTGGAACCCTCTTTATATGCGACTGCAATAATCGTATGTCGACACTTAGTTAATTTTGACGTTTTGTTTTGATTGTATAATATCAATTCTATTGTAACTGCATTTAACTTTATTTCCGTTTTTAAGATTTCAAACAATAGTACATATTAGTCGTTTAATAACTACATAATTCAGAGAAATTAATACAGAAAATTAAATAAAATGAGTGACATCTGATTAAAGGCACTGTAATTACATATTATCGGTAATACAAAAACATGTATAAAAACATAATACTAACATCGGCATTCGTTTATAAAAATTAATTCAGGCAGTTGTTTAGAATGAGTCATACGCAACTTTGTATGATTTTAACTATAGTTGTTGAGTTTTCTGTTTTAAGTTGTCATTGAATGCTAGTAGATATAAATTATAAAGTGTAATATTAATTGTGTGTATTTATCAGAAATTATAAGAACTGTATGTGTTAAAATAAATAAACTCTAATAGAGTAATACGAGATCCGGCTGCGTTTAATCACACGATTATGAACGGGGAAATAAACGATAACAAACGTAACAGTATACATTATTTTTAAGAGGTGATTAAGCACCATAAAGGTAGTCATTAACGCTAAAATGCGTTAATAAAGGTTGTATAATGAAGGAAAATCTTCTGACATTTTCTTCCATTGCAAATCGATCTATAGGTAGTAACGCATTATGTAAACAATTTGAAATAATAAAGCAATTTCTTTTATTAATTTTCCAGGTACATTATAATTTTATTATTATAAAATTATTTAATATAGTTTAACAAAGAAAATGTGATAAATATTTTTACAACGATAACATGCAACACACTATGTGTTAATCTTAAATAATGTACCTAAACATACTAGACAAAACTCTAAGCTATTATAAAACTTTGCAAAATAAATATACATTGCATTGCTTCTTTTTTGGTAATTCTACAAACAGTAAGCTTTATATTTTTTATAAAAATATTTTTTGTTACTCTACAAATTCAGCTTTACTTGTTATCTAGCATTTTATATACGGTATCACAATATCTGCTGCGCAATTATTGATTTATGTACATAATAGTCTGAGAGTTAGTTTATAAAGCTTATTAAATATCAATTAATTTTTGTTTGTTCGGGTGGCTTTATAAACTCACTCTGCGATTACAAAAATATTAAGGAAAAGCGTTAAAGCGATTACAAACTTTGTACTAATTTAATATAATATATACTGTCATTGTTGATAATTACAAAAGCATAGAATACTTTCAGCTAACGTTCCTTCTCTATTAATCCTTACTTAACAAATACTTAACATTTAAATTCTTTTTTAAATAGTGTATTTCTATAGTGTTTTGGGTCAAAAATCTAAAAGTGACTAGCTGTAAATTTTACTTAAAATCTCTTAACCCTGCCTTTGCAAAAATTATGTACAATTGTAAGTATTTAAGAAAATAGGTTCATAACGTTAATTTTTTACCTTGTCTAAATAAGGCTCATCATTTGGTAATGTGTGAATTGCAACTTCCTCATAA
This sequence comes from Abscondita cerata, assembly GCA_030710515.1. NCBI lineage: Eukaryota > Metazoa > Arthropoda > Insecta > Coleoptera > Lampyridae > Abscondita > Abscondita cerata. The sequence goes on along the minus strand of JALBCR010002472.1, from coordinate 111,669 downwards.
CGCACGTGCTCCGTTTTATTGCTTTCTGTAGGAGGCGATGCTGATTGAATGATGGTGTGACTTAAGATCTTGTTTTGAACTGTTAGTTCTTCAACTTTCAACCGCAATTGTTCAATTTGCGATGCCAAAATATCTAATTGTTTTTGTTGCATGACGGGATCTATAGGCTGTTCTACCGATATATTTTCGCTACTCGTCGATTTAGGGCTGTCGTCCGTATTTACGGTGTTAAGTTGTTTAGTATCTGAAACTTCATCGATTCTAAACGTGTCCAATGATTTCACGCTGTTACTATTAGAAGGATCATTATCTGCCCTTCCAACGGAAGAATCGTCATTTTTTTCGAACGAAACTGGTTCGTATTTAAGACCTTGATTTTCGAAAGCGTCTTCGGTGTTGAATTTTTCGTGATTGTCTTTGCTAGATTTTGGGACCTCGTTTTTAGGTTGATAGTTATTTGATAACTCGTTTTGCGATTGATGACTATTTAGGTACGGCAATGGTTGTTGGTAAGAAGGAACAACGTTTTTGGAATTCTGCGCCAAGATTTTCTCGTTATCTTCTGGGATAAATCCTAAATAACCGTTGGGTTTAGCGGTCGTTGGTTGTTCGCTGAGTGGGGCGCAATGGGCCACGCCGCTGATTCTCGTGTGGTTAATTTCCATAGCGGCGACTATTTCTGGTAAAGCAGCGTCGCATAATATGGGGTTATCTGTAACAGTTGTTATTAGTTTTGAAGAAGTGACACAGAATAAAAATTACCTTGAAGTAAAATTTTTAGGGTGCCCCAAGAAAACTGCTCCTTGCATCTAGTCTTTCTAACCAAATCTCGCCCTAATGCTATGATTTTATTATTAGAGAGTCCGCCCAACATAGAACGGGAAGTCCGTGAAAGTCGTGATCCAATATCGTTAGCTTGTTGTAAGATGCAACAAGTTCGTTTAAAGCAGGTAACACCGTCTGAAAATGAACAAGAGATTTCGTTCAACTACGGAAAGCGAGTTATTTGGTTCATATATGAGTTAGACAAATCTATTTAAAAAGAAATATCACATCTTTTGTTTAAGACAAAATTCTTTGGAAAACTAAGCAATAACAAATAAAAGCGGAAACATTAACTCAACACTTCTACCTGTAAAGAAGAGTTAAATTAACTTATTAGGCTAAGAGGTGAAATTAGATAGATTTTTTAAGAGTTGGTCATTTAACTCAAAGTCTTAGCTAATTATACGAAGATAATGGAATTCACCGTCACATTCACCTATAAACCTATAAATAAAGTTTCAACAAAAAATGTGCCAAAAACTTCGAAAGCTCTTTTTGCAATACAAGACAAATTATTGTAGACGTCTTGGACTGAAATGACATCTTCTTTGATTCGTTTGTCGACCACTCATATTCAAAAGTCCGTAAAAAAGTAAAAAAGTGAGTTTCTCCAAATTTAATTTTGGTTTAAGTTTGCCTTTTTAAAGGACTCTCAAAGGTTGGAGGTGTAGAAAAATCAATCCTTAAATTAAAACTACCTGAAGTTCTTGCTTCAGCAGCGAAACGTCGGACAGTTCTAACTTAAATGTCCTTAAAAAAGACAAAATTAAATCAACCATATTTTTTTTCTTCCTACTTAACTTAATTGACTACGCAGAGATATGAAGACTTCTTTTAGTCTAGAATCTGGCTTGGTATATTTCCAACAAATCAAAAACTCATACAAGAATTATGCAAGTGCAGAAAAGGTTTTCTCATAAAAGGGACAGCTTTTATCTCGACGGTTTTGAACTTGCATCGTGTTGGCAAAAAATAAAAAAAAACTATAAAAGAAAATTAAGTGATGGTGAAACTCCTTAAATTCATCTTAATAGGCAACAAATTTTATTAGGAGTGTAGAGTAATAAGGGGCCTGTAAAAACACAGTCCTTTCATGTATTGACGTTTCGACTGGCAAGACCAGTCTTTATTAAGATATCTAAACGAATTGGTGTGAAGTCAAGACTCTAATATAGAGTGGCTCTTTGTACCGGACCATCAAATTTAACGACAATTAATGTCATTAATAAATATAAAAGAAAATGTTAAGGGAACTAACACTGACAATGGGTTTAGGCTTTCGCGGCCTGTTGAAGAACTAGTGTCGTTCAAATTCGTGTTTAAAGACCGTCGTTGATTGGAATTTCTTCCTAACGTTTCTGTAACATAAGTGGTCAACTTATTCAGAGGTTCGTCCATTCGAGTTAGAGTGATGATTTCCACTTTGCAGCTTGTATTTACATTCGTTCTGAGGGGACAAGACTTGCATTGCGCCGATTAAGTTCGGATCTTTGGAAAGTGCCGTTCGAGTGTTTCTTGAGGATTGGATTCCAAATCTGGTTAAGTTTCAGAGCTTCTTCCTTTCTGTTTAAGTTTTCTGAATGCTTGTGGAACTCGATGGATTTTCTAACTAATCTGTTGTGCACCAAGCGATCGAGGGACGAGGTTCAAAGAAGATCGAGCAAACTGCCGTGTGGAATACACAGAACAGTCAGCGGTAGCAGAACACGGGCTCCAACTGTTAATGGTTATCACAACAGATTAGTTAGGGAAGCCACTAAACATCCACAAACATCCACAAAACTTCAACAGAAAGGAAAACACCCTGAGGCTCAATCAGATCTGGATCCAATCCTCAAGCACAACCAAATGACACCTTACGAAGATCCGCATTTGACTACCGCGATGCAAGCCCGCCCCTTCAGTACTTGTTAAAGCTGCGAAACGTTAGCGAAACGCTCGGAAGAAAGTCTATCAACGACGGCCTTTAGACCCGAATCTAGAGAACTCTGGGACACTTATATCAGTGTGACCTAGACAATCACCAGCTGTAAAGTCTAAGAGAAATTAAATAATGAATGAGCAGAAATAACCACAGTATTCATCACAAGTTGCTGCTCACTCGACCAACACCTCAATAGGGTAAGTGAATCACAATATGAAGAAATTTTAGAGACCGATTCCTGAATTTATTCAAACTATGAAGTACCTTAGGGACGGGTGAAATGGACCTTAATTAAGTCCATTAATTAATTAACTAATTAATTAAAATAAATTAACTCACCTTTCCAGTTTCTTCGAGCGTTGTCAGATGATTGTGCGAAATATCCAATATTCTTAAACGATCCAGCCCTATTAAATCGTCCGGTGATATTTCCGATATTTTATTAAAACTGAGATCCAATTTGAGTAAACTGGGCAAACCAGCAAGGGCGCCATTTAATTTCGTCAACTCGTTATTGTTCAAAATCATTTCAGTGATCTTGGTATCCCACTCAATCAAATTCTGGAAACCTCTAAATAATTACGTTGTTCTAAAGATGTAGAAGTACATACCGCAGTAGGGCCGTAAAGTGCGTTGATTTTATTATGTGATAAATCGACAGTGCGTAAGTTTAATAACCCTTTGATTTCTTGCAAAGAAAATTCAGTTAGAAGATTGTGGGTTAAGTTCAAAATGTTGAGACTTCTAAGAGGCGACAACGAGTTGTTAATCGATGTTACGTAATTATTTCCTAAGCAAAGGCAATGCAAAGAGCTTGTTTCCAGAAAATCTTCTTTTGTTAGCTAAATATATGTTGTTAATTACAATATTACCAATAGGTTGTGAATACTTACAGTGCTTATTTTGTTGTACTCAAACTGTGCCCTTTCTAGGTGTGACATTTTAGATAAAACCCCATCTAACGATGTCAACATGTTGTTGTTTAAAAACAGCGATTGAAGACTTGTCAAAGTTTTTAGATGCTGTGGAAGTTTTTCAATTTTGTTGTGCGATGCGTGTATCAATATTAAGTTAGGGGCGACGGTGGGTAATTGATGGTCCAAAGTTGTTAACTCGTTTGAATTAATGAAGACCCACTGCAAATTTGTTAAATTGGCGAGTGTGCCATTTAAGTCTTTAATTTTGTTTCTTCCCAAATGTAACTGGTGTATATTCCTTGGAATGCTGTTTGAGTCCATTTGTGTGATCAAATTACCGCCCAACATAATATTTTGAATATCGGGCACGCTCTAAAAGTAACGCTAATTAGGAACGTCCGTTTCGGTTAGAAAGAGTCGCAAATACCTTAAAACTCTGTTCTGTTAGCTGTCGTATTCCAGATCTACCTAAATCCAAAGTTTTAACGTTCGATACCACCTCCAATATTTTTTGTGGTATCGAACCCAAGTTGTTATCCGAAAAACTGATGTACTTCAAATTCGGTAAACCCGTAAATGAAGACGGCGATAGATCCCTGAAAAATGAAAATGTCAGGATATTATTTAAATGTGCGTTTAAAGAAGACGTTAATAGTTTTATTTTTATTTCTCTAATTACTTAATGGTAGAAGCAAGCTACTTAAATTACTGATGTACACATTAACTTGGTCATAAAATAATAAGTAGAACCGGTGGGTTGAATTTGATCGTTCTATCAATTAGGAATCATTCAATTATGACATCACCGGGTTGGGGTTATGCCCTTTGTGCATATTACAAGATAACAACGTATTTAAATTTTCCGTTCACAATTAGATACCTATAAATTTTTCGAAGAATCATATGATTGTTGCGTAGCGTGTTACAATACAATTTTTTCTATTTTGATTACAGAGCCAAAATAAAACATAATTAAGTTAAGCGACAGTTCATTTCAGTTGCAGTTAATTTACTGGACACGCTAATGAACCATTTTGAAATTACATTTTCTAATTGGCATCTGCGTAATAATAGTGATACACATAAGTATCTATCGTTTCGCGTTATTAAGCCGCCGTTGTAATTGCACATGCCGGTATTTTGGTGCCCATTTTTAATGAGTTGAGACTGTGTATCTTAAGAATTTCATTTTTACTCCACATCTTATAAAATAAGATGAGATGTTATACGACGGTTTCTAAACTGAAAATTTTAAAACCGCCGTTTTCTTCATTTTTTCCGATGAGTACGTTATAATAAAGCAAACAAAATATTCTGTCTGGAGGGCGGCATAAACCCGATATCAAGAAAACCAATAGTCCGATTATTATGAAAGTTGGTATATAGGTGTTATTTATGATACCGCAGATTTGATAAGATTTTGGGCATAACCTGTTGAGCCAAAAAGGCTGTTAACTTACAAAAGTTTTTCCATTCTTGGAATAAAAGTTTGTAATTTAATTATAGGTACACAACTTTTGTTTAAACTATTTTTTGATTCTATAAGTAACTACTGATATACGATAATCACGTGACACTAATTGTGTTAATAGTGTCGCCAAGAATAACAATTATATAAGAAAAGTTATCAAAGGAAAGTTTTTGGAAATTTTATTATCTATAAATTTTATTTGGACAATTTTTTCCTAAAACGATAATTTTCTTTTTCGAGAGTGTTTAGTCTTAGTAAGTAAGTAAGTAAGTAAGTAAGTATATTTCAGTGCGATAGCGTTGAAAACATAAAACATAGCAACAACAAGAACAACACAAACAAAAAATATAAGCTCTATAATCTAGAATCCTAGAATCTACGTGTATATAGTAAATATCTTAATATAAAAATATAATTGAGATTAAAATGTACAATTTATCTATGTATATAAAAATATTCGTCTACTGTATAAAAGCAACAACTACTTAAATGATTCTTCAAAGCAATTTTAAATTTTCTAGTATCATCAATGGTTTTAATTTCGCAAGGAAGATTATTAAAAGTTTTACTGAGAAATGTAGAAAACATTGATAAAAATAAGATTTTAGGTTTCTGTGCACGCAATAAATTGTTTCTTGTAGGGTAATTATGAATATCAGCATTTATTTTGATATGTGATTTGTTATTAAAAATGTATAGACAGCACTCGAATATATACAAATTGATAACTGTCATTATTTTATGGTTAACAAATATTTGTCTGCAGCTTTCTTTCATTTTTAACTCGAAAATTATGCGAATTGCTTTTTTTTGCAATTTTAGTATATCTTTTAGACTACTGCAGTTGCCCCAAAAGACTATTCCGTATCTCAAAATTGACTCGAAGTATGCGTAATAGACCATTTTACGAGAAGGTAAAGAGCATATCCTTGTTAATTTTCGTAGACAAAATATACATTTATTCAATTTTGTCGTTATACTTTGTGTGTGTTCTGCCCATTTAAATTTACTATCAACAACTATACCCAGTAGTTTTTCTGACGAAACAATGTTTAGATTGATATTAGACTTATTAATTGAATTGGAAAAATTTTCGTTATTGCTAGCGGATAGGAAAGGTAACAAGGAAGTTTTCTCAAAGTTGATGATTAGACCATTTGCATTAAACCAATTTTCTAAAGAATGAATCGCAATTTTGTGTTTGATATGAGTCCTTTAACTGAGTTACTTCGTATGATAACATTGGTGTCATCGGCATACATAGTAATAGGAAAGGGTATGTTGGCAGAGAGGTCGTTTATGTAAATAATGAACAGTACTGGTCCTAGTATTGACCCTTGTGGTATACCGTAACACACATATTTCGGTTCCGAGTAAACGTATTGAGTCTCTGTCTCATTAGTATATCTGATTTGAACTACCTGTTGTCGTCCTGTGATGTAAGTTTCTAATAAAGACAGCATTACACCTCTAATTCCGTAATACTGAAGTTTTTGTAATAGTATCGTGTGATTAACTAAATCAAATGCCTTTGATAAGTCGCAATTTAAACTAACCACTAATTCTTTTTATTAATACTTTCTAATATTGTGCTTAAGGATTGTTCTATGGCTGTAGAAGTAGATTTATTTTGCAAAACCGTGTTGATTATCGCAAAGATAGTTTTGTTTCTCAAAAATTAATAAGCCGGTCTTTAAGACATGTTCAAAAACTTTTGAAAGCGCTGGCAGTATAGTTATAGGTCTGTAATTGGAAGCCGAAGTTTTACAGTATTTTTTGAAAATTGGTATAACTTTGCAAATTTAAATTCCTTTGGAAAATAACCATTCGTAAAACAAACATTGATGAGATCTGATAATGGACCACACAGCAACTTAGCATTGTTTTTGATGACTCTTATTGAAATATCATCGAGTCCAATCGAATTTGTATTTCTTATTTTAGATATCACAGCTTCTACCTCAGTTGGAGTTGTTGGGGTAAAGTACATCGACCTACTAGCCTTAATTGTATGTTTTTAAGTTTGTTCAAAGCAGTATCCTCAATTGCTGCATTTTAAGTATCTTAGTTGATAAATTTGTAAAATATTCGTTAAATATATTTGCTACACTGACTGGATTTTCTACTGAAGTGTCATTTATGTTTAAATTAATGTTTAATTGACTTTTATTACACTTGTTTAATTCTTTATTGATGATTTGCCAAGTTGTTTTAATGATGTTATTTGATTTAAGTAGTGAATGCTGCACTTGCATTTTTTAGCTGTTTCGCAAACATCTTTTAAAATTTGGCTGTATTTAGTATAGTACTGCTTTAGAACATTATTTGGAAATTTTTTTAGGCACATATATAGATTTCTTTTTGTTCTCGATGAAGTTTTGATACCTTTTGTTATCCAGCTTTTGGATTTTTTTAGTATTTTTTTTGTTATTGGGTAAGCTGTGTAAAAGGCATTCTGTAAATGATCGTAAAATATCTGTACTTTAGAATCCACTGGAATATTGGAATTCTGTATAAAGTTCCAGCTTACTCGTTCTAAGATACTTGTAAATTTATTGTTGTTTATGTTAGAGTATTTTCGAATGTAAATGTATTCATTCGTTTTTTTTGTTGTTGTTAACAAACTAGATACAGTTAAAAGTTGAGCATTATGGTCCGATAAATTGACTTCTATGTTAAGAGTTCGTGCTTCATTTTTGAAAAGTATATTGGTTAATATATTGTCAATGCAAGTTGCGGTATTAGATGTAATTCTAGTAGCGCTCAGATTGTTGGGTATAATTTAAAAGATTCAAGTAAAGATAAATATGATTTGATTTTTCTAGACTTGATCAGAATGTTTAAATTAAAATCCCCACAAAGTATTATATTAGAGAATTTGTATTGATCTAATAGTATTTCTAAATTCTAATAAATAATTTAAAGTTACCATGGGGTACCTGATATATGCAAATGATTATTAAACTGCAGACATCTATACGTACTACACAATATTCGAATGTTAGATCTATACATATATTTTGGTTTGAATTAATAGCACTAAAGTTCAAGTTATCCCTAACAAAATTAAAGTACCACCTCGTAAATAACTTTTCCTACAATAACAGTTAGCTAATTTGTACTTGGGAATGATGATACTTTCAAATTCAAATTCATTTAACCAATGTTCGGTAATACATATAACATCAATTAGCTGAAAACTATCTAAAAATATTTCTAAATCTAGTAACTTATTTTGTATACCTTGAATATTTAAATGCATTATTGTAAACGAGTCTCTGTTGGTCCTAAAAAGATGAAAACTCTTCGTAACTAAGTTCTTGTGGTTGTATGTTACTGCTGTGATGACGTTGATAGACCAATGTGGCTTGATCTTTTGATACTAAATTTATAGGTGATTTCTGCTGTAGAAGAATTTTACTTGTAGTTGTATTGTATGTTTCGGCATCACATGTAATGTTTATTAAGTTATTTTTATTTACGTAACGAAAGTCAGTCATTATATCGATTAAGTGTTCATATTGCTGATTTTCCAATTTTTTCATGAATTGTATTATTGTGTTGCATAGTAAATGTTTTCCTTTTTATTCAAGTCCAGTCCTTTTTATTCAAATGTTGATCCTGAAGACACTGAGAAATGTCAAGATAATGTACTTTACTTGTTAAAGAGTTAAAGAAAGAGAGCAGTCGTGACCACGCATGATTTAGTTTCAGGAAACGGGTATACCTAGACTTCTTCTAAACGCTTTTAATTTTTATTCAACGGTTTTAGTTTATTTTTTTCTATCGAAAATTTTTTTTAATATCGTAGCGGTACTAGAGGTCTGCCCATTTCCGTTGTTGGATGTAGACTAAGCTCTAAATTAATTGAGACTACGTGTTATTTTTAAGATTATGATAAGGCCTAGACTGTATTTTCCATCCTATTGTTTAATTGATCTTCATCATTGTCTAGGGGCTCACTGCAGTTAATTTTTTTAAACAACCCTACAGATACAAGTCTATTAATGGGAAACAACTTCTCGGTGGCCATAAAATGTGACGATCTCTTAATATAATTACTTCCAAACATTTCGAAAAAGTCTAACTTTAAATTTTGAAAAAAATGATAGCTCGTTTACCGTTTGAGTTAAATAAAAAATAATTTGTGTTTTGGGAATTTAAAAAGCACGGCAAATTATGAGAAGTGAAATTTTCTGAGAAAACAAAATAAGACATTTTATTTTAAATCAATCTGGGAAGTAATTACGTACTTATTTTTATGAAATTATCTCAACTTTATTATTAATTTACCTTAATTATTCGTTTTTCTAAAATGTAACCAACAAGCTATCTTCATTTTTAAGTTTACGGTCTAAGTTAGTTATTAGTAATAAACCAGTAACTTAAACGTCATGTAAATTATTAATAATCCCCAAGTTTTAGTGATGTGGCGACAGTTAAACAAACTCCTGTTATTTCAGCTGCATAAAGTGTCATCGTCTGCCTTATTCAAAGAAGGAGCTTATGTCTGTCAAACCCGACTTTCTAAAACGTATTTTGGAAATGAGAAGAAATAAAAACATTATTATTCCATTTGCAGCTACGTTTCGAAAACTTTATTTTTGTTCTCGTATGATCGTAACGAAAAATACAAAATACAATTAGAAACATGTTTAATATTTTAGTTTATTTTATCTTTCTTATCTTTAGTTTATCTTCCAATGCTGCGAATAAACATGGTCCTTCGAGCCGTAATATTAAAATTAATAATACCGGCAATATTTCGTTTGTTATAGTATTTCAAAGTGCCCAACTATCACTATCTGAAGTGACTAAAATTAAAGCTAATGCTAAGTGTGGTACCAGTTAAGGAACACTACAATTGAAGAGGTCTAGGTTTACCGTGCGTCAATTAATGAATGTCAATTTGAATTAGAGTTACTCTAGGGTGAAAGTGATGCTTACGAAAGGGAGCGTTATAAATTCAAAGCGCAATATTATGGAACTCATTTAACCGCGTCGAAATGTTTAGAAGAAAAACACTAATTCTGAATCTACGGCTTCTACAAAACCAACGCAAGAGGATGTATAATTTTCATACATTTATCATTTTGGGTTACCCCACGATTACCAGCATTGCCATCTATTAATTTACCTACTTTCAATGGTTTACTTTTTTCATGGCTAGATTTCTATGGCTTCTTTAATTCTCGAATCCTCGAAGATTATACTCTACGACCAGTAAAAAAAAATAATTTGTTTAAGAGTATGTGTAGAAGGTAAAGCAGCCGACGAAATATTAGCTTTTAAAAATTCTTCTGAAAATTATGAGGTTGCTTTAAATCTATTAAAGTAAAGGTACGATAACTGGGACACTTCAAATTTTTATTTGCGCCTTTTACGAATGAGATAGTGATTACTTTACTTTGATTGCTTAATGGTCGGATCTTAATTGCAGGACAATTCGTTTGTTACTCTAGTACGATGGCGATCACACCGCTACGCTTTCACTGCTGATATTGAAACCACAAAGTGCATCTTACTTAGCAGTTCGTACCCTTCATAAAGTAGCTCGGATGAAGCCGTGCTCTCCCTGATGCTGTCGTTGTATTATTACACGACTTTTATGTCGATGACCTATTTACTAGAGCAAAGATTGTAGCGAAGGCTAAGGTCTTTCGCGACGAACTCATCTCCTTATTAATTAAACGCGAATTCCGTATTATGGAATGGGCATCAATGAGTAGCCTTGTAAAAAACTTGAACAATGTTTCCGAAGAAATTCACTAGACCCCGACGCCTCTATTATGACGTTAGGTATTGAATGAGTACGCCTAGTTTAAGGTCAAGTACTAACTACTAATATCAAGCTTTTGAGGATTGAATTCCAGATCTGGGTGACCTTAAGAATTTCTAATTTTTTGTTGAAGATCTCTGGATGTTGGTGGATGCAAGCGATGCAAGCTACATCAGTCTACATCCAATATAGAAAATGGACGAACCTCTAAAAATGTGGACTAGTTCATCAACAGGCCGCAATACTACAAACCAATGTTTTGAGAAAAACTTGCTATCCGAATTATACAAAAAATCTGGAGGGTACATTTCCACACATTTCCCAAAAAACTGGATACCATTTCTCCACTTCTGAAGGTACTTTTCATTGCTGCAGCATTACATACCATGCCACATTTTTGAAAGCATTGCTGACCATGCTGCTACATTACATTCTATTGCTCCACATAGGTACACATGCCATATGCTAATATCTGCCGGAGTATTTACAAATGTGTACAATCTATGTAGAAGCATATCGTGTTCAAATTCACCTTATAATTGAAGTTTTATGAACCGTCTAAAGTACCGATTTATCCACTAGTACAATAATGGAACTTTATATTATTAGGGGAATAAACAGTCTAAAACAAATAGCAATTTCTTTGATTAATTTCAATGATTTTTGATGTTATAGCCGCTGTCAATGTGAAATGCGAAAACATACGTAAATATCTTGAATTATCTCGATTTTTTTACTTTACATCTTAAAAGTATAATGGGGAGTTTGGTATATAGGGAGTTATTGTAGTTTTTTTTCTCTTTTTCTAGCAAATTTGAATTCCAGTCTTAAAACACGTTCAAGGGAATGAAATCTTGAACAAGCAGGTATAAGTATGACCGCTTAATCTCATCTTGTTGGCTATGATTTGTTAAAACACTTAGGTATATTTATCGTATCGGTTTTTTCATTTTCCTAATTCAAATTTGTAATTTGCAACGCACTTCCTATACGCTCTTACACGTTTACCAATTTTATTTTTGAGCAAAATGTTTTATCTCGATTTGACAGGTTTTTTTCATGGATTCAATATTGGTATTTGTCACGGAGATTTCCTTATTTAATTTCTATATGGAAATTCCATGTCTAAACCGTTTATTCCCCATCCGGAAATAACCACTTTCACCCATTAAGATCTGGTGGAACCACGTTGTGAAACCCATAAGGTTAACTTATAGCAATTGAAAAACAAACACCAAATATAATGGTAATTCCCACATTTGCGGTCTGTTGGTGCCGTCCATTACCGATGTTGGATGTAGACTGATGATTTCTACTACGCAGCTTCCTAGGAGGTGGGGCTTGTATTGCTTGCATCCACAAACATCCAGAAAACTTCGACACAAAGGAAGAAACGCTGAGTCCTAATCAGATCTAGAATCCAATTATCAAGAACACCCGAACGGTACCTTGCAAAGATACGCAGTATAAATTCAAGCTGCAAAATTATCAGTCTACATCCAAGATCTGAAATATATAAACCTCTGAACACTAGTTCACCAACAGGCCGCAAAAGCGTAAACCAATGTTTAAGTCGACGAAAAGGCTTTAAGTTAACTTCTCTATGATAATCTGTTTGATAGTGATTGCAGGTCAGCGGCGTTGGTTGCAAGGTACAGTTATCGGTTTGTATTTATTATGCTCCCTAACAAAGTTAATAGGTGGTGACAATCAGTGGCGGCTCGTGGTCAATCATACTGGGAGGTCAAAATTAATTTAAAAAATAGGCATACTTAAAAAAATATAAAATAACTCAAATGCACCGCAAAATTTTATACAATCTACAATTTTGTTCAAAATATAGCGATTTTTCGAAACATTCTCATTAAAATCTCTAAGGGATTTTCTGTAAGCATTGTCTAGCTGTGTACGAATATCAACATTTCCTACGGTTGCAAAATTTACCGAGCATTTCATGTGTTCTGCAGACGAAGCATGTTTTTTTATTTTCTCTTTTAAATGTTTTAAATCGCTTACACCGGATTTGCACCATAGCGAGTCTGACGAGTCTTTAGAAAATAATAAACAAACAAAACAGTAAAATACGTTTGATACTTCACAACCACATATCCAGTTAGCTAAATCGTACATTACCTTGCGAAAGTTTCGATGAACATCTTTATTTTTGTCTTTGCTAGTCTGTCGTAAACTTAGTTCTGGCAAAGGACGACCATTTGCCTTGAACTCAACTAATTTTGTAAAATTAAGTTTGTTAGCACTTTTTAGTTGTTTAATTTTCTGCACTACCGACATTTTCTATTATAGCGCATGCACACGCGAATCAAAAATAGTATTTTTACAAAACAACACAACAACAGTAAAACATATCAATATAAATTCTTAAATTGATTTAAAACACGCGAAAATCGAATCAAAAATCGAGCGTAGTTGTACACCCTATACGAAGTCAACGTAAACTGCGGGATCCGGCTCATGACCCAAAGTTGATTATTGTTTCGGACGTTCGCGTTTATTCGGGCGCTGCACGTTTTCCCGGGTAGATCTAATTCAATGAGGACAATTCGCACCGCCAGCCCAAGGTTGAAGAGGATGAATTACGAACGACGGCCGATAAATTTTAAGTTATTGTACTTGCGACTTAATTACCTATTTTAATAAAACACGTAATAATGAATATTTTTTTATATATTGTCAAAATTTTTGGGAGGTTATTGACCAAATGACCATATGGACAAGCCGCCACTGGTGACAATATGACAAAATTGGGAGTTGTGATCTGCTTAATAATAGAATCTTTAATCGTTAAAAAAACCTTTTGAAAAATTGTGTCAGTGCATTTCTTGTTTTGGCGATATATGATATTAAAGAGAAAAATGTATCCTCAAAGTTGGTTTATGTCGCCAAATGTAAGAAATGAGTGAAAACAACTGCATACTAGCATCGATACGTTATTTCTGAGGGCAAAGGTCTCAGCTAATTCATGAGATTGGGTGTCCTTTATTATCGCCTCTGCGTAATAATTGGGCTTTATAATAGAGGTTCATTGTGAAGGCTTTATTAAAAGTCTTCAACTTCTTGGGTGTTGCTAACAGCCAATTTTGTGATATTGTCGCATTATCGTGTTGCATTTCCGAATTTCCCCAAATTTTCGAGCCAATACCGAATAATTATTCAATCATTCACACTACAGATTTCTACATAATATTACTATTTGATAATTAATAATCCTATTATTATTATCAAAAAAAAATGTTATAACGAAGTTATGTATTTTAAATTACAATTTTACAATAGCAATTTTTGAGATATCGTGTTTGCATACGGATGGGCAGCCTGTCGATCTCAAACCTGATAATTTTTGTTGCTTAATTTTGTTTTGTTTTAAAACGGTCGATATTATGTGGAATAAAAGAGGCAATTTAACCGTTTAACAGTTTACGTTTTTTGTGAGACATCAGCATTAGAGAAGCGGATTGAATAATTTTTCCCGTAAGAAAAATCAGGGCTCAACTAAAATACAATCCTGATTCCTTTACATGTTCTTCTAAAAGCTGATCACAACGGTCACCTTTCCTAATTTATAACGCTAAAGAAATTCACAACAGCCACCTTTGACGTTTATTCAGAATGGTCCAATTGTTTGACCACTTTCCTACATGTTCACAATGCCCACATTTTTCATAACGGCATTACAAACAAACGTTTTTCACAACGATTTCTGCTACTTGAGGGCAAGCTATCTCTTACTACCTGCCAAGACATTGTTTTATAATCCCAAAATTAACACGTATCTCTCTTATTTGGATATATAATATACAAGTCATCCTCCATAATAAGATTAATATCAATAAATACACATTTACGTTCTTTTCAGACACTGAAGGAGGCAATGTGATAAGGAGAATTAAAGATGAGACGGTCATTTTTGGAACAAGCTTTAGCGGAATGGAATTTTCTTATTCCAGAAAATCAATACCCTTGAATTCGGTCGTAACAAGGGAACTGGGATAAAATCCACCACTTGATGTATAATTTCTAACAAAACATTCGTAAATGATTAGAACCTTCTAATCTAGGCAAAGATATTTGGAAAAAGGTAGTGGAAAAAAAGACAATGTGTAACTTGGGATGAGAACTTTTCAGATACTTCAGTACCTTTTCACATAAAATTTTCAGCAGAAAATGTGGTTGTGTCGCAAAGACGGCTGCAGCTGAAAAAGTTGGGAAATATCAATAGATTTTGGACCAAAATCTCTAATTTTTAGCGTTTGCATTGAAAACTTTTGGCTCTTCGTGCTTTTGGTGCGTTGAAGCTTTAAATCTTGGAAAAATGTTACTAAAGATCAGTTTGAAATTTTTTTGTTAAATTCAGTTCCATTTTAATTAGTAGGTATGCGTTTTTACATAGAATAATTTATGTAGATTGTTTTATTAATTAGTGTGTCCATGTCCAGGGTATGCAGATGTCGACTAAATGGTAAAATGAATACTGATGACATAGAAGACATGGGAAATTTAATTCTAATAAAATTCCTGATAGTAAGATAAGGGAAGTTCAATATTATACATATACATCTGAGAATGAAAGATTTTCTAAAAATGAATCAAAGTTACACTTCATTGATGAGAATTATGTGATTATCAGTCAATGGATTTATAAAATTTAAATTATTGATGTATTATTTGTTTGTTAATTATTATGGCAACATTTTCCCTCAGGTGGTGGAAAAGTAAAAAATTAATAATACGGGGAAGAAAAAAAAGAATTTGCAACCGAAAAATGTCAGATTTACTGACTTTTGAAGAAGAAAAATAAATTATTGTCTCCCAAAGATTACGTATTTTGATTCGATAAGTAATTAGTACTGAAATGTAACAATCACGTGACATTTTCAGAAGAATGCATTATCTGACAATCACCTCCACCACGATTTTAGAAACTGATGCTAATTTTGATGATTATCAATATATTATCGATCATGCACAAAATCACGATAAAAAAATTCGAGACTAAAGTAACATTTAGTCTGATATTTTCTTAATACTAGAGGTTAATTAAAGTTTGTTCGAGTCAAAAAGGCGCTTTATTAAAAAAAAATATGCATACTGACATTTTTTTTCAAATTTGTCGTTCCGATAAGTAGGTAATTACCAAAATGCTGTAATTACGTAATTTTTATTTAATTAAAATAATTATCAAACAAACGTTGATGAATGAATTAAAAATTGTAGAAAATCCAAGTAATATTATCATACCAAAAATTAAAAATTCAATAAATTGCAAGCAATTATAATTCAGTGATTTACAATGCTAAATAGTTTAGCCTTTCTTGACCTATACGTTTTCTTATATTATTATTAATTCTTCAATTTTATGACGTCTGGCTGATGAGAATAATTTAAAATTCACAATCCAAACGTGTGCTTATATCCAACAAATTTGGGGTTGATGTCTGACTGTTTACGAACTTCTATTTTAATTATTATTAGCGACGTTATATTTACATTTTGTTCTTTCAATAGAAAAATTACAATCAGGAAACCTTGAGATTTCTTTATCGATTTTGATTTTTATTCAAACATTTGTGCTGAACTCTTGTTATTTGTTGACATTGTTTTGGTTAAAAATAATTTATAAATATCATTTCCGAATGATTTTACGAGTGGTGCGTTTCAAAATATTGTTTGTAAGACCATTGACTGTTTGTAGGTTTGTAAATAAATCACAGGCTGAAACTGGTAATTTAACATCAAAATTTTCAATTTTCTTTGATACAGCGCCTTTCGAAGGTCCAAGGTCGTTTTATATCACTACTTTTATTATTATTTTTTTTTTGATAAGTTGATTTTCATTATACTTTGGGAAGAAAACAACTCATTGCTTAATTGGGATTTTTGGTCAGAACGTAATAATTGTACAACGTGCAGAGAGTGAAGTTCAGAATTGACAAATAAAAAAATGGCGAAATGTGTAAAAAATTCAGACGATTTTTAGATGTTATCATTTAGTCATTTGGAATGTAAAATTTAATCAAATTCAAAAAATTCGTCAATGATATACAATAATCTGCTATCTTAGGAAATAGCTATAACATTCAAAAACAAGTTTTTTCTATACCTACCATCGTAAGTAATCGTTTACATGTATTTGTACAAACTCTGATAGGGACTTTTTCGAATACATATGTATGCTTTAAATTATTCATTTGTTCTCATTAGAGAACACTTAAGTAATTGTAAAATGTGCAAAACGTGCAACGTTAAAATCGTCCGAAGTGTAACATTTCATACAAATTTGCACGCTTCTGAAACAAATTAACAAATCAAATGTATTATATTTAAGTTGACATTTGAACTTTATTATATTAAACTATTTCATGGTTTTGAACTTGTTCGTTATATGTGTGTGCGTAGAAAAAGTATTGTATATAATTCGAGCTGTAGACATTTCATTTTAGCGTGTTTTATTTTGGAGTTATTGCACACACGCTTCACAAATGCTTCATTTTGGTTAAAATTTAGTTCTATCTACTTCCAAAATCATTCAAGAATGTAAATATAATAAAGGAAAAATATAAATAATAAAGGAAAGGAAATATAAGGAAAATCCCAATGATTGTAGATTAGAAAACAATATTATATAAACGTTTCTAAATCAAATAATTTAAATTTTTCTGCAAAAAGTTGTGTTGTTTGATGCGAATTAACAAGGTTTAACTGTTTGAAGGAACAGAAAAATGGAACAAAATTGAAGTTATAACTTGATGTGTTCTTAGTAGAGCCCATAACACGAATTCGGCAAATATTCGGGAAAAATTTTATGATATTTGGACAATCTCAAGCTTTTGACGTTTTCTAAAGGCCACTTCACATCTATCAAACATTCTTTAAATTTTGGGTTTGACTTGTTTCCGTCAAATAAATTTGATAGTGTGAAACACCATCATTTGTTTTTGACAAACATTTGATCATTGAAAAGCAATGACGAAATAAAAAGAAGGCAGAATCAACACTCATCAAATTAATATGATAAATATGAAACACCGCCATTGTCAAACTTATTTGATGAAATAAATTTGACTGAAACAAGAATTTGTCGTTTGATTTGAAACGCTAAGCATTTAAATATTTTAAATTTCATTTGGTTGAAGAATTAGATATCGATTAGATAATTGGAAGCTTATACTGTAATAATGTTAAAATATACTATAAGAAGAGGACTTCGTAAGGAAGAGTAAGTCATGAAATATGCCCCATTGCAATTACAGCCAATTCATAAGAGTAGTACTGAACATGCCAACGTTGGCAATTCTTAGTTTTATACTATTCATACGTGTCCATACTAGATGAGATGTCGTTAGACACACATTTTACTTATGTTCATTGCTCCACGAGAGTTTAAAAGACCAACCGCCGTCTTGTACAGTTGTATACCGCACTCAAGTATACACCTCTGATGAGCTCATAATAAGAGCGAAATGCTGCATCAGGTGTTCTTTCGTTGCGTGTGTACTACTGTACAAGTAATTACTTGGCTTTATCGACACACGTGTGTTTCCAGCATTTAAAGTTATCGCTTTGATAACGACATGCACTTTAACACTCACAGTCGGTACAGTGAACTGTTGGCATTTCTTAGTTTGATACTATTCATACGTGCCCATGTTACACGAGATGTCGTTAGACACACATTTTACTTATGTTCATTGCTCCACGAAAGTTTAAAAGACCAACCGCCTTCTTGTACAGTTGTATACCGCACTTAAGTATACACCTCTGATGAGCTCATAATAAAAGCGAAATGCTACATCAGGTGTTCTTTTGTTGCGCGTGTGCTATTGTACAAGAAATACTTGACTTTATCGACTCATGTGTTTCAAGCATTTAAAGTTATCGCTTTGATTACGATAATGCACTTTAACATTCACAGTCGTTACAGTTAACTGTTGGCATTTTTTAGTTTTATACTATTCATACGTGTCCATATTACACGAGATGTCGTTAGACACACATTTTACTTATATAAATTAGAAGTAAATGTAGAAAAAATAAAAATTATGGAGTTTAAGAAAAAAAAGGCAGAATCAATGGGATGGGAATGGAAGTGAGTAGAGGAAGAACCAGAGATAGTGGATAAGTATAAATACCTAGAATATACGGTGAGGTACGAAAATAAGGACGAAGAACAGATTAAGGAAGTAGAGCAAATAGGAAATAAAATAATAACGGAGGTATGGAGTGGAGAAAAAGAATATTTGGAAAAGACTTAGAGAAAAGAGTAAGGTATGAAGAAAATGTGGAAATCATGAAGAAAATAAGATACTGTATGAATGTTGGAAGGAGATACAGGCGCAAAAGATAAAATATGGTGAAGATGAAAGAAGAAGATATTATGAAAGAGGAAGGTATACAAGGTAGGAAATAAAGAACATCAGAGATAGAGGAAGAAGAAATAGTACAAAATTAATGGACACACATGTACAAGAAAGAAGAGCAACAATTATAGAAAGAAAATACAACATGAGGTATGAAGAGTTAATCACAGAACGAAATAAAGTACTAACCGGAAGATTCGATTTTTTTACATTTAGGTCGTATCAACGACTTACACATTGCACATTTTTTAACCTTGCGTTCTGAAAGTTTTGTAATACGAAACATATAAATATGTAGATTCAAAATACTGGGAAATAAACACTTTGCTATTATACGCCGTTCTTATTACACCACTAAAATATACTCTACTACATGCCAAAGTGGCAACCCTCGACTTTTAACATGATGGGACAAAACGAAATAGGGACATCTCAGCAGATATAGACTAAACTTTACATCTGACCACTGTCACTTTCTTATAATTTTTTGTACTGGGAATGCTCACTGAAACACTCACCCCAGTCGCCAAACAACAACAAATGTAAACATTCAATTTTACTTGTTTGCTTCGCTGTTTCAACCGCTTCCATAACATTTGCCGCAACATCCATCGGACTCATGCTATAGACATCGTCGACATCGCCACCAGTGCCGATCGAAAGAAGCTCGTATCACACTCTTACTTCACCAAACACTCCCAGATGTAACACATGCTGCTGGTTTGGGTTGATGGATACACACAACAAAGTGGTATTATCAACTTCATTGCCATACAAACCACTACTGCTATGACGAAACGCAACAACAGCTGCAACAGCAAATCCAAATACGGCAACACTCCAATAGTCCGTATAAACGATTATACCGCTACTTCAGAGGACCAACAGATCGCAAGACGACTTACGACTTAATCTTCAACCATAGAAATCTTACACTCGTCACAAAACCCAGTGGCCCAAGTCTTCGACATAAATATGCTTTATTTGTTAGAGGGGTCTGTGACAACTCTCCGTCAACCACCTCGCTGTCAGGACTACCAACCAACGTGACAACTCGCCGAATACATTTTGTTTCCAGACACTATTTTGTAATATTTCTAGCTCGCTCTGTAACAATCAAAAGTAAGAAAAGTTTGTTTTGAAATTATTTGCATTTGTATTACATGTTGCAATTGTGAACTAATTCTCTAAATAATTCTACAATGTGTATCAGCGTCTCTGTATTTTTTAATTATGAAGGAAGTTGATGACTTGCTACAAAGTGCTGGTAGTAAGTATCTCTCCTTTTCTGTGTTGCTCGGAAAACTATGCCCAAAAAGTAATCAGATCCTCTTGTGTACAAACGGACGAACGGTGGGTGACAAGACGACTTGAGGACGGACATTTTAGTTACTAATTGTCGAAAAATGTAAAAAAGAGGTGTCAAAATTTTGGTTTGGATACCGTCGCGTGCCTAATTCTTCGAGATACAAGATGTTACATGAAGGTATCATGTCTAAGATAGACCTAATGAAGCTTATCATGTTCAGTTTCGACGTCTTAACACCTTTGAAAATCTTCCTATCTGTAGTAAAACCAGCAAAACAAACAAAAATCATCAGTAGCATCATTGATTTGTTTTCCGGATTGTCTATAACTCATTGAAAACATCGAAACCAACAACGCAACAACCACACTATCATCCACCTTGTTGAATTTTAAGGTTGTTTTAAATCGCCTTGCACATTGCACTTGTTCATTCTGCAAGCTCATAAAATCCGAAGCATGAATAGAATCAAGGTATTGTGAATCTATGAAAAAAAAAGAACCGCGAAAAAATGAGCATGGAAATCAAAAACCGAGGTATAAAAAGACGCAGATAAAAAGTCTCAAAAAAAGAACCGACAAAAAAAGCCGCTAAAAAATGCTAGAGAAAAAGCCGGGATATAAAAAACTGGATTTTAAAAACCGCGGAAAAATACTACAAAAAAAATTAGGGCACGATGTACAAATGTATATCACGGTAATATTTGAATTTGACAGTATACTGCTGTGATTCTATATATCTATTAATTAAAGGTTGTAACTTATTGGAAAAGTGTCAGGCTCCCTAGATGCCGAATAGTATGTGAAGAGTTTTTTCAAGTGTGACAAGACAATATCTTGAAAACGGTTTAATATATTATCATGAAGTTTTGTTGGGGTAATAGAGAGATGGGGAGACATATTTAATCATTATTTTTTAGATTTCATCCCCTCTTTAATTATGAAGGGAAATACAAAGATTTTTCGTTGTAGAAAACTTTTCAAATTTTCTGGTATTCTTTTTTCATACACTTTGTAACTATTTAGTTGTTTAAGCATCCTGTTAAACCATACAAGTAATTTTTGATAGAGTTAGGTTACAATAAGTTAAGTATTAAGGCAAAATATTGCCAGCAATTACTGGAATTGTGATATTGTTTATGGATTCTCACGCATCACACACTAATTCGGCAACAATATCACTTGCATTAGAAAATAATATCTATTTATTCACCTTCCCAGCTCACTCGTTCAAAAACGCTGAAAAGCCTAATATAACCAACATTCATTCTATACTTCACCCAGCATTTATCTCTAATTTTTCTGCATCAAATATCAAGAATGCATTAAAAAAATGTAGAATATATTCTTTTGATAAAAATGCGATTTTGTTACAAGCCCTTGCTTCATCTTTTTCACAGCTAATTTTCAAATCCAAATTGAAAGAAACTAGATTCAAGAGCAAAACGTCGAAATATTAAATACAAAGTTCCTCCATCTCAAAAGAAATTATCTACACCCTGTCCTCCAACATCAATCAATGGAAGATGGGTTTATTCAATATTATTGTGTATGTTGTCAACCGTCAAGTAACTGGACATAACTGGGAAGTAATTAGCCATTGATCCATATTGCGTGGGTTGATCACCTAAGTTTTTTTAAAGTTTGGCGTTTTCGTCGGGTGATGGTTTGGTATTACATCACCCCGAATTGATAGACTGTTTGCTAAGATGTTCGCGGCTCATTGTAATTATTTCCAGTTTTGTTGGAGCGTTGTTACAGTTGTGAATCCCGCATTCGACAGGATATGGTAAATGTGTGAACTTAAAGATATATGAAGACGACTGACTATTATGATCTACTGTAAGCTATATCTTTAAGGGTTTTATAATAGTAACTATACTATTAACAACAATTGTTTATGTAAGCAGAAGTTTAATGGTAATATTGCAAGAACTTATAAACAAAAAATGTCCTTGGGATATGAACTCATTTGACAACAACCCATATAATGTTAAGGCTAACGGTTCATCATTTAATAAAGTTAAAGCTTTTATGATCGATACTTGAGTGTTGAGCTTATCGACTTTGGGGCAAATACTGAAAACAGATCTTGATGAAACATTGGAAATGTTTTATAAACGATTTAAAATCCCCCCCTTCCTCTTACCCGGCAAACCAAATAGACTGACACCACATACTAACAAAGTGGAAAGTAATAAAAACAAGGAAAAGCTTTATAAACAATTGGAAATGGTTCTCTAATTAAAAAAAAAATGAATTATAAGTCACACTATCATACGTGTATATAAGAAGGATAAAAATTCTTGTACCACCAAAGAGTATGTAATTGGAATAGAGTGCTAAGGTTATTTAAAAAAAAATTGTGTTGCCTAAAATATATGTGTGTTAAAAATATTGTCGGGTGAAACGCAAATACTACAGTTTTTGATAAGAATAATGTTTCAAAATTTAAAGCATCGTTTCTAAAACAAAAACATACAACGAAACTAAACCAAAATAAATATTGCAAAAAAAAATCTATCCACTCGGTCATCAATTCTGTCGCAACGAAGTTAATGTTTAATGTTAATTGAATAATACAACATGCGGTACAGGATCTTTCAAGCTTGACCTTATCAAGTTATCATTAAAGGAATGAACTAAACTGACTTATTCTGACGTAAAGTAGACATTGGAAATTTTAATTTAGCAATGATAAAGCGTTTTCATTTTCATGATTGCAAATTAAAAAAGGTGATAAATGCTGGGGCACTAAAATAATTTTTTTTAATTTATTTCTGCTTTTTTACCACATTTAATTTTAATTTTGTGTGTGTGATTTGGTGACTATCAAGTAAACCAGTAAACACCCGAATTTGTTATCTAGCATAATATATATGGTCGGATTACCACACATTAATAATGTGCGTGAACGTTCAAGTATTACATCATTCATGTCATATACCTACGTGGACAAAGTCAATAAAATCAATTTATATTTTTCAAAATAGTTAAAATATCAATACCAAAATATTTAATACACAAATGTTGTTGATTTTTATCTTCAATTTCTTTGATGATGTTGATTAGAAAGAGTTTTAAAAAATATTCTGCAATAAGAAAAATAGAGTGTCCGCTTGAACACAGGTATTGAATAGTGAAGGGGAAATATTTCGTCGCTTCTCCAACGAATTTCGAACTAGCAGTCTAATAAAGAATACCGATTAGGGAAAACTACACTTACCTTAGCAGAGCATCCCAGAGTTGCCAAATCCCCAAAGGGAACCTGCCCATATGCCCGGAAAATAAAATGTGTGAGCGGACTAAATATAGCAAAGTAGGAGGTGACTCAAATTGAACAGCTACAAAGAGCGAGTTTTCAATCACATTGAATACAAGACTCTCAGTCACCAGCACTTCCGATCCCGACAACACTAATAGACTAATAAAAACTAAAGTAGACTGTATCGAACAAATCATAAATCAATTAGACAACATATTACAGTGCTTAACACTTTCGTTACAGAAACAGTTGTCATCAACAAAAAATTAGCAAGACAAATCGTCAATAAAAGATAATAAATACACACGAAGATGAGTTTAGAAGAACCTGGTTTGGACAGGATGGATTGATTGATTCTTAAGAGAGCAGTTTGATGAAAGACTTATTTTCTCAAATGATCCCCTGATCTTCGACTGTTGTATTTCCCCCTCTGAATGAGGTCTATCGATTTCATTATCCTGCAACCATAGACATCCTGAATGGGCTCATTTAACAGAAATAAACTTGTTAAAGGGTTATACGAAAGACAGATACCAATTGTTAAAAATGTCTCTATGTAAATCTGTAAATCAATAAACAGTTACGAAGCAATTAAGAACTAAAGTAGATTTAACTTATTAATTTTAAGCCGGTTATATTCTCTTCAATGCATTACTTATTAATGTTATTTTCTGACAGATAAATAATGTCGTTGTTAGAAAAAAATTAAGACCTAACTTTATGAAGTGTTATAGATTTTCAAACCTTCTATTTGTGAAACATCACTAGACTGGAAATGTTAACCTCTTATCAAAAATCAAAAAATCCAATATGCGGCTATAAGAAAGCCAGGTTACGGGAAAACAAAAGACTATTAAAACATGTCATACAAGCCATCTTGTTCATCTTGAACGATGTCAGAAAAATGTCACATTCTGACAGCTATCAAATTAACAGTTCGTATTTACTGGCAAAAAACGAATTACTGTTTTCGTCAATATTTTCCAAAGCTAGTTGACTGATCGTAAATCTGAAGTCGGATATCGAATACATTAAGTTTCCTCTAAAAATGTCCTCATTTTACCTTTGCTGTAGGTATCATGGAAGCCAAGATCCCAGTGAATAGAAAGTAGACCTTAAATAAACGTTACCTCTAAAAATTGGTGTTAAATACCAACTAAGAAGTCTGGTTTCATAGAAACTGCAGCAAGATATCAATTAGTTTGGGTTCTGTCTTAGTAATATTTTCAAGTTTCAAATTATCCTTTAAAAATGGGAACGTCTGATGTCATTAATTTGAAGTTCATTCAGACTTTCGAGTGAGTAGCAATAGTGATGAAATAAATATAGCAAGAGTTTGAGAAAATAAAATTGTGTCTATGTAACAATTACAAAAACGCAAATAATAAGATATTTAAGGTTAAAGTTAGAGGACACCAAATAACAAAATTACCATGATGAGTGAAGGATGTATAACATACAAGAAACTACAAACATAGAACAGAAAACGCTAAAAATAAATGATAACAAAGAAGACACAAATAGCATTAAAAATCTGAACAAAAAAGTAGACGAAGTGCACAAAATTATGAAGCAGAAGAGTAAAGCTAAAAATGTGCCTAAATAGGATATTAAGAGAAAATATCATATCAACAGTATAGCACAATATAACTAAAACGTTACTAAATGTATTTAATAGAGCATGGAAACAAAACATAATACGGACATGAAATGTGTATAAAAGATAAGAAAAACATTCAAATAAATTGTTAACAAATATCAAAACAAGAGATAGAAAAGAACCTAGAAAAACCTAAAGCAAGCACTTTGCACACTAATAAACATGTACTAACGCATACAAACAACTTTAATTGTAGCAAAAATGTGTAAAATGAATATTTTTGTAAATACTCCAAAATTCGAAAATCTATGTCGGTTAACGGCTTTTTTGGCTCAATAAATTATACCCAAAATATAGTCAAACCTGTAATATTAGACAGGGCCCGGCACTCGAAGTGTAACCAATTAAAAAGGCCATAAATTCAGTTTGGAAAATTACTTTTACTCAATTTAAAGTACAAAATATCTAAAAATAATACAAAGTTTAGAAACAATTTACTTTTGCCCGATATGACCACCTTTTGCCTGACTATGGCCTTGAGACGGTCCAAAATCAATTGCAAGCTGCCCGAATGTGACTTGTAGGTATTTTGGCCCACTCGCGGACACCTTTTAGTTCGGACCTTGCTTTCCAAAATGGCCCAAAAAGAATAATCCATCGGATTTGCGTTTGGTGAATTCGAGAGCCATTGTGTGGACGTTATGATGTTCGGAACGTTGTTTTTCAGCCATTCTTGGTTCACTCAAGTTTAATGAGACGGTGCCGAGTCTTGTTGAAACGTCCATGGTCTGCCACCAAAATGTTTGCCTGCCCACGGCTTCAAAGCAACCTCCAGAATACTTTCCCGATAATATTGTGCATTTACCTTGACACCAGGCTCGATGAAAACGATTGGAGAGCGCCCATCTGCGGATACAGCGGCCCAAACCATTATCTGTGGCGGGTGCTGCCTCCTGGTGGCCAATCGATGACTCAAATTCTCTTATGAACGGTCGGTCAAGTAAACCCTATTGTTTTGAGTGTTTACGAATTGCTCAATTGTAAAACTTTTCTCGTCAGAAAACACAATGTTCGGAAATTGACCGCTTTCGGCTAAGCGAAGCAACTCCTTCGCTCTCTCAACTGCTGATTCGGTGGTCATATTGAGCAAAAGTAAATTGTTTCTGAATTTTGTATTATTTTAGACATTTTGTACTTTGAATTGAGTAAAAGTAATTTTCCAAACTGAATTTATGGCCTTTTACTTGGTTACACTTCAAGTGCCGGACCCTGAAATAAGACACAGTTTTATAAAAATCGGAAACGCGGTTTTCTGATATTTTGTTTACATACGGACCAACAACCGGTCACCGGCTTATCACCAGACAGAAAATCTTATTTGCTTCATTATAACGTAATTCGTCGAAAAAAGCAAAAAGGGGTGTTGAAATTTTCGATCTGGAAACCGTTGCATAACTTCCCCTGACTCAACAGCCATAGCTTGAGATCGTATTCCTTGGACAATTTTATATCGTAAGTGCCTTATACAATTTTTTTCGAAACTCAATGGTTAATATTAAATTTGACAGTCAGATACAGTCGTCTGACATCCAAGGTCACGAAACCTAATACCACTTGATTATTATCTTTGGGGACACATGAAAACTAAAGTTTATCCAAATAAACCACAAACCAGAAACAAACTAATTCAAAATACGAGAACACTCAGATACTTTTCTCAGAGCTACGTCTACAATTATTAGAATAGCAAGAATGTGTTGTAAGGCAGCGAAGGGAGGGAGGGATATTAATTCAAACCTTTAAACAAATTTCTTTTAGCAATAATTAAAACATAACATTCCAAGAGGAGTTTAAATGAAATAGACCCTACTCTTAATAGAACATTGAGACATAAGATAACCTTAAAATTGTGAAAAGTGGGCGACAAACGGATTCAAATAATACAAAAAAGTTTCAAGAGCATATCGTCGATCATAATTCTGTTATTTATTTATTTTTGCATTCTTTAGGAATTTGAAAAAATAATTTGGTCCCTACAAATTTTTTAAATAATTATATTCTGAAGATATACACCGTAAAATTATAGTTTTTTTAAATACAAATCATAGTTGGCAAGAAATAAAGCCATAAACTTTTGAAAATTAACAATCAAATAATATCAAACTTTATTTATTAAGCAATCGATCATACGATAAATAATCTCCAATCACTGAGGGAAAAAAATCTCTGTAATGATAAACTAGTACAATCAACCGCCTCCATTCAACAATAAAGCAACTAATTCCATAAAATGATTCAAACCTTTAAAGAAAAGTAGCATCAAAATTGTAAAGATGGGCGAGAGAATTAATTACTTACGCACCTGCAAACAAACTTTTGGCGGCTATTATAAAGTTGCAGCTGGCAATCCCATAGTACCATACAGTTCAACAGTGACTTGGTATGCTGAAAAATCCACTAGATTGGTGGTGGAAAAATCCAACAGATGGTCTAATTGCCATAACTACGCAAAACCAACCTGTTCCAGCTAGCTTTCTCAATTGCATTTCTTGCAAATTTCAAAAAGGTTGTGGTGCCGCGTGCAGAGGCCGCAAAGCGGGTTTGAAATGTTCAAAAATGTGTGCTGCGTGCAATGGAAATGCATGCATATGTCTGGTTGATGACCATGACGACGAACTTGACGTGCTTCAGAACATAAATAGTGTTGCTAAAGGATGTTATAGAAGATGCGGAGATTTGGATGATGATTGCGCCGGTCCGTCGGGTCATTCATATAGAGAGTCAGAACTGTTGTTTTAGGCCTACTGAAGATATTACATAAAAAAAAAAGCGTCGGAAACCGTTGCCAATGCGTAACTCTTTTTTCCAATTTGAGATGCTAGTATGTGTAAGTATGTGCCAAGTTTCAAAACTTCCCGATCTTTTGCAAGACGATGTGCATTCATTCACTAAGCTATAATAGTAATTTAAATAAAATAAAAGAAGGCATTTTAATTGGTCCCCAATTAAAGCGGTTGAAAGTCTAGGATATATATAGTCACTGCTTTAACAAATGTTGAAAATGTGACCCATTTGCTTAATGCCTTTAAAGCCGTTTTCGCATCAACTGTTTTAGTAAAATTCAACAAATAAGGTATCATTAGGATAATTTTGTGCCCTTTCAAATGATATATAACTCGAGATTAAAGACGCACGTTAAAATATATATTTAAAATGTGTCCCCCTCAAAAGCAATATCAACGTGTCCGAGCGTTCAATTACAAAAAAAAGTGAAAAGCTAGGTGCAAACTTTACGTTGGGTCACTGTGTATAATAAAGACATTAATAAATGTAGAAACAGAGAAAGTAAGTAATTGCATGCAGTAATTATGCAAATCATTTCTCTTTGAAGTTCAAATATACGGAACGATCAGAGCGTACAAAACAGGCGATAAAAAAATAAGGAATAGGCAATTAATAAAACATCAGTGGGTACTAGTTTTACTAAACTAATCACATATACCTCATGTTAATTTTCACTGACAATGACTGTACAAACAGTGGCATATTAAATGACTCTCTTTAAAGCAACCAACAATACATCAACATTACTTGTTTTTTTCTATACGTCGTGAAGTTTAAGTTCATTCAAATCATAATTATCGTAATCCTTCACGTGACGTTTTGCGTTATTACATAATATCAGTTTAAAGGTCAGTTTATTTGAACGGTGTAATTCAAAAATTTACAAATTTCAACATATTTATTTACAGTCGAGTGTAATTAACTGCCTAGATGGTCGTTTTCAGGAACTTTTTTCAGTCCCATTTTATTTTTATATTGTCAACGTAAAAATCCAAATGAGGTTTTCAGTGCACTCTGCTCGGAAAAGTTTGCGTTTTCAGAAAGGTAGTATTGGTAGTACTATCACAGTGTACTATACCTATAGCAAAATGGTGATAAAGTAAAATTCGCCTTTCTTATAAATGAAATTGTTTGTTATTCTTATTTGCCTTTTTTTAATTCCGTAAAATCTAATTTGGGTTTTTCCACGACCACAACCTGAAGTCCTTTTTTTCGTAAACGCTGTGTGAAGATGACGTTTTCCTCTAATTACGTTAATGATAACATTCTATAATATTCTACTAATCGCCTGAGGAGAAATTCCTTTTGTGATAAGAATTGTGATTTGAATTCAACATTTGAAATTTTAAAATACAGATAATAAAAACGACAAAAACCATTTGATGCATTGTTGGTTCCTTTAAAGATGGACCATTAATATGTCACTGTTTGTACATAGAATATACACATGAATAATAATAATAATAATAATTTTATTTATTTAGCAAATTACAACTTACAGTAAATGTAAATATATTTTGGACTCAACTTCGATTTAGACAGACGAATTTACTTTGATGAAATATAGCTAGTTTGATTGAAAATTTTCTCCCGAGTTCAAATGTGTGATTATTTTTTTTAAGAATTGAGCAATAAAAATTTAATGTTATTCCTATGAAGTAGTGCGACTAGATGCAGGGATGATCCTACCAATCACAAACTTGTAAACATATTAGGTAGGTTACAGTTATTAAAATGTTCTTCTTAAAAAAATTACATGTTTCCATGTGATTTGGGGTAAACGGTGTTGGTTGAGAGATGCGATTGTGCGTAAACGGTGTTGGTTGGTAGGTTATAGTTATTACAATTTTCTTTTTTAAAAATATTACATGTTTTCATGTGATCATCAATTATATTTGCTTTCTTTGCGATTCTGATAATAAATTTTGTTTCAATTTAATTTTGTATTATAATCAAGGTTAGCTTAGGTTAGGTTAACTTAGGTTAGGTTAGGTTAGGTTAAGTTCGGTTTGGTTAGGTTAGGTTAGGTTATGTTATGTTATGTGAGATTAGGTTAGATTAAGCTAATTTTTCCTATAATTTTGCCATTTTTCCAAAACTACTTTATTTTTCCATATGAATAACATTACGTTTTCAAACCACCATAACTTTCTTATTTCTCAATTCCTACAAAAAATAATTACATATTCATACTCGGGAGACAATTTCCAATCAAACTAGCTATGTTTCGACAAAAAAATTCGTCTGTCTAAATCGAAGTTTGACCATATTTTGTTACAATAAGTAATCATTGATTTGCATGCAGAGTGGAGAAGTAGATGATAACATTAATAGTTATGGCTTAAAAATAATTTCAATGCATTTAATGACAAATAAAATTTATAGTTAAAAATACACAAAGTCAAAGACTTTCATTTGTATTTGGTTATTAAACAATTCCTCATGTAATTCTTGAACAAAGTAGGTTTTAATGTTTTTAAGGATAGGGATAAACTGTTTATAGATATTATAACTAAAACTTAACTTCTGAATAGAGCTGTAATATAGCCCTTTGGTTTTTGTATCTGGAGCGTTTTAATTTTATTTGTTTTACAAGTGTTTGTATTTTGCTAAGAAATGGCATACAAAAGTAGAAATTGCTCAGTGCCCTTTTTTAAAATGTATATAGAACTTACGACAAACAGAACTGAGTAATTACCAATCACTCCATGACGATGTTATCGAAAGTGAATTTTTTATTTGTTTTCACAATATCACTTTCAGTATTTTAAATTCATCAATGAATTTCAGTCCTTTTTCTTAAATACGATATGTTATGACCATGTCTAAGTCCTTCCTACGGAAAACCGTTAGAAACCGATTTTTAAATATATTTAACAAATCGACTTAGAAAAAAACCTTCATTACTAAACGAGTTCGTAAAATTTGTAAGAAATAGGGATTACAAACCAAAACTTATTTAACAAAACATGCATTAACTTGTTTGTTTTTATTTATAGATTTTTTTTAATATCTGTCTGGCCCCAAAAAATTGATAAAAGTTGGGAAATTTTTGTCGACTCTTTATAATTAACTTTGAGATATATGTACAAACACGGTCTATGAAAATGATCAGTTTTGGGTCGCAATCCGCCATAGCAGTTACAGTCTAAACACAATGCTTGCACCTTATTCATTCTTGCAGGTTTTGTGATCTTTTATATTCCGAAGTAAGACTCAAACCTTTGAAGTATTTAAACTGTTTATATCAATGTTAGCTCATAACATCAAATAATTACTTCTTGTAATGATATCTAATTTAATTATCATTTCAATAATGATTACGAAAATTAAATAAAACTTTTACTAAGTTAAGGGTTTTGTCATTACCTAATTACTTTACGGGCTAAACGTATTTTAGTTTAAATATATTTTTGCTAAAATGACCACAAATAATAAATCCACTTGGCAGATTTACCTCACATCTAAACATGAGACAATTTTAATATAATACGATACTGTGGGGTGAAAGTACAGGAAATTGAAAAATACTAAGATAATAGATTCAATTAGTAGACAATAGACGTTTTTGTTAATGACTAACAAAGAGGGCTTAAGTAATGAAAAATCCTTGAATTTAGAAAACGCGATTTTTTGCTGTTAATTACACTTTAGTAGTGGTTTACCTGCCAAGAGGTTACTGTGATATTTTAGTATTTACTGCGTTCTGTGTCGAATTTTTATTATAAATTGGAAAATGCCAAGAAGACCAAATCAAGCGGATTCTTCGTTGATTATTCGATCCCGAATAGCTGCTCTAGCTGTTGCTGGTTGGTCCACAAGAAGAATTTCTGAAGATGTTGATCTTTCTGTAAGTTAGTTAGAAGCTTCAGCAGTATATTTTCTTTTGAAAAATGCGTCAAAGGGGTGTAATTTTAAAAGACGTATTACTGTTCAAAGTTTTAAAAAATTCCATATTTTTGTTGTATTAATTAAAGGTAGCATCAAACTATTTAAATCTTTGCAAGTAATCTGTTATGTGTTATTAATTATCTTATAAATAAATATCAACGTTTTAAAATAATTTAGCCACAGTAATGCATTTAGCATTGCCATACTGGTTTCACTTTACTACACCGTAATATGATCCTCATTGGTTTATTTTGTAATATTTGCAGTCTTTAAAAGTGGCCTTCGGAAGATAAGAATAGTATGGTTGCACAATTATCAAAATTAAGTGCAATAATAGTTTTATGTGCCAAAAGTTTGTTAAAATTATAATGAATATCCTTGTGATCGACATTTGTATTAAAAATCAAAAGCAAAATATCTGCCCTAAGTGCGCACACTTTGATTGATTCACTCTGTATATGAAGATGCTATTTATTTCTTACTTATTACATTACTCATTTAGAAATCGATTTTATTTAATAAAATTGTTAAAAGTATAGTGATTGTCACGACTAGAAAAATTAGTAGGGATCTGCTGGTTATCGAAAATTCAACGTCATAAGTTATTTATTATTACGTATTTACACATTCTCTTTATATATTATTTTATTAAATTCTCGTAGAGACATACGGTTAGACGTTGGATTGCTCGAAGTGAACTCGGAGAGTTACGTACTGTTCGTCCTGGAAGAGCTCGTGTAACGACTGAAGCCGAAGATGATGCCATTCGTCAAAATGCGAATGAACTAAGATTTGTATCGTCAGTCCAAATACAAGAAAATCTAGGACTGGGCTGTAGCGTTAGAACCATCAGACGTCGGCTACATGAGGGTGGCATGCATAATCGGCGACCAGCCCGAAAAATTATTTTAACTCCTGACCATGCTGCTGCACGATTAGCATTCTGCCAGCAAAATATTGACAGAGACTGGTCAAATGTTATATTTACCGACGAAAATCATTTTCGACATCACAGGAAACCCCCGTGCAATTATGGCGAGCAAATGGAACGCGCTATGACGTAGAAAACGTCCTTCCTAACAAAACGAGTGGTCGAATTAATGCAGGGTTTTGGGGTTGGATGAGTAAAATGGTCCAGGGAAATTACTCGAATTGTTCCACCTAGATTTAATTCAATAGAATACATACGCGTATTAGAGGATGTGTTATTACCGTCCGTAAGAGCAATATTTCCGGAAGCAGAAATGGAAAATATTGTTTTGGTACAGGATAATTGTAGTATCCACACCGCTCGAATTGTGGATGAATGGTTTAACGAACACCCTGAAATACAATTGCTACCATGGCCAGCTAAATCGCCCGACCTAAATCCGATAGAAAATCTGTGGGCTGCCATGGTGAAAAGTTGGAACGACGTTGGCTTCAATGGCGTAAGAGAGAAGCTTACAAGAACTAACCGATCATGTGACGGCATCGTGGGAATCATTCAGAAATTCCCAAATTTGTGACAATCTTGTAAACAGTATGAGAAGGCGTTTAGAAGAATGTATCAATTCTAATGGATACTATACTAAATATTAAACAAATGAGACAAAATTTTACATATTCCTATTGTATTATTTTTTAGTTCGTAGTATAAAATTATGTTGGAAAAAATATATGTTGAAATTTTTAGGTAAAAATGGTTACAACATTTACATTAAATTATTTTCCAGCCGATTGCTTCAAAGCAACTATTTGAAAAAAATGTTTTGATCAAAAATTGGATGAATTTAGCAAATTTTAAGTTTACTTTATCAAATAAATCTAACATAGAATTTGCGCATTTCATCCAATTTTTAATTTAAAAATTTATTATCCAATAGTTCCTTTGAAGAAACTAACCGGAAAATAATTTAATGTAAATGTTGTAACCATTTTCACCTAAATATTTCAAAATATAGAATTAATTCTTGATTATGTGCATTGCGTACCTATTAAATTAAATATTTCGTAATTAATGTATCATTTACCTTTTCAATTCCACTAATTTAAATGCTTATTTTGACAATCTTTAAAAATTTACTGAAGTAAACAGTTTAAATAAGCCGTTGTAATTGTTAAGAAGCTTACCTGGGAATACAATAGAGGATCGTAAAAACTACAATGTTTGTGTTTAGACTGTAACTGCTTTGGCGGATTGCGACCCCAAACTGATCATTTTCATAGACCGTGTTTGTACCGTTTATAAGGTTTTTGTTTAACTTTAACTTTTTGAAGTTTAAGCAGTTTGATAAATACAAATACAAACCAACCTAATTAACTTAGCCTTACAACAAAATGAAAAAGTTGTTAGGTTTTGTGTAGGTCACATGCTCGTTTCTGTATCATCCGTTTGATTTTATTGTTTTGAAGAGTTTGGTGTGTCAAAAAGCTTGTGTATGTATAAATTATGCTTCTATTCCTCAAATTGCGTGCTTTTATTAACGTAAAAAATGTGCTTAGCTGCTTTTGATAGAAGTATACACCAACCGATTCAAAAAAATCTAAAGAAATTAAACAAATCCAGACATAACGGATGCATGTAGTTACCACGCATCGTTTCGTAATAATATCAAAATATGTTGTTTACAAACATTCGGAGCTCACAGATGAACCGACTTGAACTTATTGCCTTTTTTCAATTTCTCTTGTATTATATAACGGCGTATGTCCTACAATTTTCTGATTTTGTTTCGCATTGAAATTTCTTCGTATAAAATACAGGCGTTCCAAAAAAAAGTTTTTTAAAAGTGTCATTCACGCAGAATAACAAGATAAATTTCAGTCCGTACTATTTTGTTTAAAAACAAACTTAAGCAATGACATTATCACAAAGATATTTCAAAATTTGTCGTTATTACGAAAAATTACTTTTTAATTCAGTTTTATATGAAACTTAAATTTGGAAAACTGGATCAAAAATTTGTACAAATAAGGCAAGAATTATTTAATTGTTAGGACTCTTTGAAAATACTTTAGCATTTTGAAACCGTTCCAAATTAAAGTATCACTTATGACATTTTTCTCGTACGATGATAAGGAATAACACTTGTGACACGGGTTATTATATAGGATAATAGGTTTTTGTAATAGTCGAAAATTTATTTTTTCTTAAGTAAAGCGGTTAAAAATAGCAAACAATGCAAAAAATGTAAATATAATTAGTAACCCTGGCCTTCATTAATACAAAAGTTATTTGACGATATATTTATGTAACGTGAAATGAGTCCAAAAATAGAGGAATGTTCTTAAAATAATCTACATTTTTCTGTCACATTACAATCTTTTACAAATAAAAAAAAGGTTTTATTACAAACAATTATTGTGATCTTTAGAAATATTTTTTTTAAATTATTACTGTATTTTAATTTATTTATTGCTTTTTATGGATTAATCCATACATTTTGCTAAAGATTTTAATTATCTGCAGTAGCGATATGAACTCTTAATTTAAAAATATAATTTTGAAAAATATAACTTAGGACCTGGATTCAAAATGCGAAAAATGATACAGGGTGTCCCATTAGTGGACAACAAACTAAAGAAACCAGACACTCTAGCTGACTGCGTCAGTGAAGCTAAGATAAAAGTTTACAAAGAAAAGTATGATTTGTATCGAAGGGCAAATAGCTACTCAAAGTCTATGGTTGTTAGCTCAGTTACAGACAGTGTATATACAAAAATCATAGACAAAGAAACAGCGAGTAAAGCAATGGAAGCGCTGAAACAACAATTTGAAGCAACGACTTAAGATCAAATATGTGATGCCTTTTTCGCTTTTAGTTGGACGTCAGGTGAAGACGTTTCTACACACATAGCTAACTTGAGAAGTCTATGGAGTGATTTCAAAAATGGTCTCAAAGTACATACATAAATGACAGAATACTTCAAACAACGGTAACCCTCGAAAAAGAAGATGGACACCTTATTAGCGTATATGCACCTGATATAACAAAAAGCATCAAAGAAAGAGAAACTTTTTATGACGAATTACAAATAACACTCGACGACATATTACCAGGTAAGAAAATATTATTATTAGGCGACTTTAATGCCAGAATTGGCAATGAAACCATCCCAGGGATAACTCAAAGATTCAATGAAAACACAGAAAATGATAATGGCCTATTACTTAAATCGTTCGCAGGAATAAACAACCTGAGAATCAATAACACATTCTTTGATCACGACATGAAATATAAGTATACATGGCAAGACACAAGAGAAAGACAATCTGTAATTGATTTTATACTTACAAATAGAGAAATTCAACCTAAACAAATTCTCGATGTGAGAACCCTAAACTCGGCAAACATAAGGAGTGACCATAAGTTATTATTAGCAAAATTAAATTTGAAACTACAGATCCAAACCAAGAAACCACAATTCATTGCAAAGTTTAATATAGAATCATTTGAAAGTCCAATCACAAAACAGCTATATCAAAATCGCTTAAAAGAAAAAAATAACCAAAGACATATTGATGAAAATCGAGAATCGGCAGAAAGACAATGGGAAAAGCTAAAAATTAACATCTTCGAAGCAGCAAACGAAGCTATAGGACAGCGGAAAATCAATATAAATAAAAGTTATAGAACACCGTGGTTCACTTCCGAAGTTAAAGCAATAACGCAAAGAAAAAAGGCAGCATTCATACGATTCTTAAGAAACAAAACCATCAAAATTGGGTTGGATATATTACAATACGTAATGAAACAAATAGACAGATTAAACAAATCAAAGAAACATATTGGGAAAATTCCAGAAGGACGTGGAAAACGATCTTTATGGTGGACAAAGAAAGATCTATGGTATGCTGAGGAGAAACAGAATGGAAATCAAAGAGACATTCAGACAAATCAAATAACAACAACAGAATGGAGAACTTACTTCACAAAATTATACAAATCAGAACAGGAAGAAGAAATAATACATAATGAAAATCAACAGACACAACACACTCAAATGAAAATTATATCAGAACAAGAGGTCAAAGATATCATTAACAGCTTGAAGAATAGAAAGACGGAAGGACCCGATGGAATAGTCAACGAGATGCTTAAATATGAAGGGGATGTTCTAATTAAGGAAATGCGAAAACTACTTCAGAGCATAATCAATACCCAGACCATACCTAATATAGCCTAGTCGTACCAGTGTTCAAGAAAGGCGACAAAATCGACCCAAATAATTACAGAGGCATTACACTTCTTAATACCTCTTTTAAAGTCTTTACTAAGTTAATACTACAAGAACTAAATAAATCTATACAAATCAGAGAAGAACAGCAAGGATTTAGGAAGAACCGATCCACTATCGATGCCATCTACATTTTAAGACAACTGGTTGAAAAATCATTAGAATACCAAAAACCAGCATATCTCTGTTTTATTGACATGACGAAGGCTTTTGATAGAGTCCAATTAAAAGATGTAGTTGAAAAATTAAATGAAAAGAAGTTAATGACCAGTAGAAAACTTAATTACAGAAATAAATCGAGGATGCACAACTAGAGTAAAGGTAGGACACACATTAAGCGATACGGTAAACATAGAAAAGGAATAAGACAGGGTGATTCCTTGAGCCCATTTCTATTCAACTTGATAATGGATTCTATAGAAGAAAGTGATAAAACAAAGTGTATGACTATGCAAAACAACCTATCAGATGTAAACTGGAAAACGATGGAAAGATAATAGAACAGGTAATGAATTTCACCTATCTGGGAAGTGAAATTACAAATGACGGAAGCTTATACACAGAAGTAAAAGCTCAAACAATAAAAGCTGCAAGAGCAATAGGATGCCTAACGGATATAGTCTTTCGCAACAAGCACATGTCCACTGAAAGCAAGGTAAGGATATACAAGACGATAGCAAGACCAATTATGACATATAGTGCAGAAACCAGGGCTGATACAGAAAGATCTATACAACTCATGAGAACTACAGAAATGAAAACCTTAAGAACAATACAGGGGAAAACTTTAAGAGACAGATAGAAATGAAGACATACAACAGAGGTGTAATATACAAGATATAAAAAGATATGTAAGAGACCGTAGAAAATACTGGAATAAGACATAGAACAAATGGCGGAAGATAGACTAGTAAAAAGAGCAAAATATGATAAACCTCAGGAAAAAAGAGCACAAGGAAGGCCTGGAGAACTGATTTCGGCAAATTCATGCAAACTGTTGACGAATCATTTAACAAGAAAAACCATTTAGCTGTATTTAAAGATATCTTCACTAAATGTCGATATTGCTACACAATTGCAGAGAAGTCCGACGTCCCAGAAGTTTTACAGTGAATGATTGTTCACGCAAAGCAGCAAGATCATTCGATGAAGGCACTACGGAAATCAAAGCCATTCTTCAGAGAAACGGAATAATACAAAGATTGACAGCTTCGTATACACCTCAGCAAAACGGTGGCCTTGAACGAGAAAATTGCACAATTGTTGAAATGGCTCGAAATTCAAATACTTTAATTCTGACGTGAAATTTTCTAAGGCCATTTAAGCAGAATTAGTCACTACAGTTACGTACGCGCTAAACAGAACAGACAAGTCATCGGTAGACAGTGTCCTTACGAGCTGTGGGTTGGGAGTAAACCTAGAATTAAGCATTTACGTATCATCGCATCAACTTGCTACGTTCATGTTCCTAAAAAAACAGAAGAAAAAGGGACCTAAAGCATCAAAGGTTATCTGATACGATACGATAATGACGAGAGATACAAAATCTAAGAGACCAACATAAAGTTATTGTTTCAAGAGACGTTCAATTTCGGGAGTTGACGAGAGAATGCGATCATGAGGTTCAGTTTCTATTCAAAGATTCTCAATCACAAGAGTCTGAAAGCATAGATTACGAGTCGGTGACGGATGAGGAGCAAGAGCCAGTTAAGTCTTTGCCATTACCTACGAGAACTTTAAGAGACCGCTTGAAATTAAAAAAGCCAAATTACTTACAAGAATATGTACACGTTGCAGAGTACACAGAAGATTTTATTGACACATATGTAAATCCTCAAGCATTGGAAGAAGGTGTTTCATGTAAGGAGAGTCTTTAGTGGAAATGAAGCCCTGGATGATGAAATGTATTTGCTCAGTGAAAATCGAACGTGTAAAATGTCAGATTTGCCATCAGAGGCAAAAGCAATTCCATGCAAATTGATCTAGAAAATGAAATCCAATCCAGATAGTTTAGTCAATCGGTACAAGACAAGACAGTCAACGCTGTGGTATTGACTACAGTCAGACTTTTAGTCCAGTAGCAAGAATGGACGCTATACGTTCAGTTTTAAGTATAGCTGCAAGTGAGCAGATGCACTTAATTCAATTTGACGTATCTACAGCGTTTGTATACGGCGAAGAGGTAATCTACATGAAGCAGTCAGAGGGCTACAATGATGGTACTAGTAAACCGTTGGTTCAAACTCCTTACAACTGTACATAATATTATTACTTAAGAAATGAGAAATAAGAAAGTGTCAAATTATGTAGTATGTTTTATTTAAAATTACGG
The DNA here is from genome assembly GCA_030710515.1 of Abscondita cerata. Lineage (NCBI taxonomy): Eukaryota > Metazoa > Arthropoda > Insecta > Coleoptera > Lampyridae > Abscondita > Abscondita cerata. The sequence goes on along the minus strand of JALBCR010002472.1, from coordinate 71,921 downwards.
GCTTAATAATCATTTTTGGTATAACTGGAAGTGATTGTTTTGTGGAGTTGACATCGCAACCCCATTCTAATCAACTCTATATCCGCGTATTACGTATGTAGTAAGCGCGGAAATCAAAACATACTATTGCAAGTAAGCAAGTGCTGTCAGCATTTCTTAACGGCCTTGCTTACTAAGCACACTAACCTACGTCGCATGTATAAAACGAAGTAGGTACAACAACAGTTCAGTTTGACACACAGCTCGCCATCAGTTTAGTTCAGTTCGAAACTACGTTCAAAGTTCGAACTCGGTTTAGACCAGTGCAGTTAGAACCGAATAATGAGGGCAGCCGAGAAGTCAAAAACCAGCCAAGTAGTCGCCGCACCAGCATCAGGTGAAGACCGGCCGAAGCTCAAATCTGATCTTTCTTGGGTTCGAAAACCGTTGTATCAAATACTTTGCTAAATAAAACAAGCGTTTTGGGCAGAACTAATTTTGACGCTGTCAGCTGTTACTTAATCGCTAGTTATTTAAGTAATAGGTCGAAATTTATAATTGGCAAAAAAACGTAAATCTAGGTGTTCCACAAAGGTCAGTTCTCGGCCCGACTCTATTTTATTTTTATTGTATATCAACGATATTGCTAGTTATTACTTATCAGTAAATGATTTAATATTATTTGCTGATGACATAACTATACTTACGGCAAATGCTGATTTAAACAATGGTACAAGATCAAACGATGATTGCTCAAAAGGGGGCTTTGAAATTGTTCTAGAATAATAAACTCAAATTAAATTGTGCTAAAACTGTGAATGTGATTTTCGGTCATAAACCTGTAACTAGTGATTATGCATGCCAAGTTAAATACCTTGTCTAGGTGAAAATTATAGGGTGTGATCAGAGTCTAAAGAAATTATATTTATGAATGTGCAATAAACATTTCAATCTTCCAGGTAAACAAGTAAATTCTTTTGACGTTTTGAATGAAATCAAACAAATAGGAAAAACTATTTAGAATAATGACACTGCAATAGAAGAATTTTTTTCAAAGTTCTTGAGCAGCGATTAAATGCAAAGAATAGATAAATGTTAGATCACTATTCAATAGGATTGTTTCTAATTGCGTTTCCTTACTGTTACAATTTATTTTAATGTTTTTTATTAAATTTCACAATAACAACTAATATTTCCGGTGTCCCCATTCACAAAACACTTAAATAATGGATTTTAATTGCTTTCTTTATTGTTATAATATCTCTTACTTTACTTCACCCGTTTGTTATTTTCAAATCTTGTAATTATACTTTAACCACATTATTTTTAATTGCAATAATTTCTGATGATAATCCAATATTCAATAAAAATACACAAACACAGAAATAATGAAAAATTGTTACAAAACAAAATCAATCAAAGAGTTATGCGATGATACAAAAAATATTTTAAGTACATACATATGAGGTTTCCTCCAAAGTTTTTTTTAATTAATGGTTTAGGATTTGCTCTGAGACCTCTTCTGGATGGAGGTGAAGCATAAAAACCAACTGAAATGGTTGACGTTTTGCTCTCTATGTGAGAGCTTTATCAAGGCTTAATCAATAATAAGTTGATGGTCATTAAGGAAGTTAATAATCAAAAAAATGACGACTTCAAGAGATAAAAATTGAAATTTGAATAATTAAAATATTATTAACAATGATAAAAAGGAATAAAAATTTTGATATCACACACAACACAAATATACGTTACGAACGGACAAACGAACCGAAACATATGAAACTCATTATTGATTAAGCCTTGATAAACCTCTCACATAGAAAATGAAACGTCGGCAATTTCAACCATTTGAGTTGGTTTTTATACTTCACCTCCACCCAGAAGAGGTCTCAGACCAAATCCTAAACCATTAAAATATTTTAATTTAAGTGGTCTTAAATTTTCCATAAGCCGGGAACCTTCTCCGTTATTGTTCTTTTTCGCAAGCAGTAAATATTCAAACTAATTATAAATACCTCAGTATTAATTTTATCATTTTTAAATTAAGTTTGCAAACTTCGATGCGGTTTCCTAAGAATATAATTTGTTATTGGCTCTTAATCTCAAATGGGAACAAAAATAAATAATAAATTACAAAAACTGAGATTCATACATATTTAATTGAAATAAACAAGCTTTCAGTTTTCAATATGTGAAAAGTGAATAAGAAAATGTAAAGAATTCACCTGTTAACCTGGATGATTAAAATGTTTATTGTACGAACATAAACAAAGTTTTTTCCCTTAGACTGTGACCACACCTTACAATTTCTACCTATCCATTTTTACTGACAATGACTGTACAACGTATATACAATTAAACTAATCGGCTTATACTTTCAAGATTAAGTTTAAATTCGAAAATGTTTCGGTACAATGTGACAGGTGTTAAGGATACTAACCGTTTGAATAATAACTTGGATTATTCCTGTGGTTGAAATATTTAAATGTTTCACAGCTATGCTTTCTCTAATATTATTTGAGTTTCGAATTGCAATATCGATTAGGTAAGTGACTTGTTTCACTTTATCTGTAGAAACTATACCTGGTATTTTACAGTTGATGTTCCTGGCAGTGATAATGGTTGTATTCGAATATGGGCTTCGGAAAGTATTTGTAGTTAGTATATATTTAAAAGTTGGAACTTTTGTGCTACATTTGGGAACTATCTTGACGACTCTGTTATGTCTCGAAAGGTATTAGGAATTGGGTAACAAATTTCATCCAGTATTGTTTCAGAGGCAAGTCCGGATCGTTGGCATCTATCGTCGTGAACACTGGTATCTTTAATTATATATTTAAGGTAGTTACGGAATGGTACTACCTCATCTTGAACTGCCATTAAGAAGCCTTCAGTCTCACCCAACAAATACTTTTTTTTGTCAAAGCAATCTTGATTTAAGTGGTAAAAGTATCTACCGTGCATTTCTTTCCTAGACCAGCTCTCAGTTTTGTTATCATTTGTTGTTATTTTACCATCAACATCCATATCGCGATTTGAGAGTCTAAGAGGGGTATAGTTTTCATATATGTTGGCTATGGCAAGAATTAAGGGGTTCTCTACCTTGTTAAGAAAATACTGATGCGGATTCTTCAATATCTAGTATGCCCCTGCAACTTTCTAATCTTGGCAAAGTAAGTCCTTCGACTGCGCTTCTTGAGTAGTGCATTCTATTTTTTCATAATACCCTTGTTTACAGGTTTTCTAAATCTGTTTTTGACCAGTTGGCTAGGCTAAGTTCAGCACACAGGTCAAAGCCCTTGTAATAGTTATAAATTAAATTCTGTCAGATATTTCGTTAGTGACTTTTATTCAAGGTCCTTCGAACAAACAACAGCTAGCCCCGTGGGATACTTCAAGATTCGGCAAATTTTGGCAAATTAGTTCTGCGAATAAACAAGAGACTGTGAACCATAATAGTCCGTACTACCTACAAAACAATTGGACGACCCGATCCAATGCCACTACAAGCCAGTGCTAACACGAGTCTGTGCTATAACTTACCGAGCATATGGTACTACAAGCCAGTGTCTGCATTCGGCCAACACGAGCTGGTGCCACAACATATCAAGCATTTAGCCGAACCAATGCTTATTGCGGATTTTAGTTGTCAGTTTGGCTGGTGGTTGATCTAATTGTAGTTTGCTTGATTGGTAGTTGTACGTTTTAATTGCCGGCTTAGTTGATTGTTTTTGTTTTTTGCTCGAAGAACCAAATGAAAGTACGTTTAGTACATTTAGTACATTGCTATTTTCCCTATGTTTTTTTCTAATTATCGAGATTCTCGAGTAATATAGTGACTTTTTATTCTTGATGATTGAGGTTGGTACTTTACTTTCACGTTCTTAATAATATCAAAGAATATTACGGTAATTAATAAGTAAATAATACGGCCTTTTTGAAACTACAAATTTATTGACGTTCTTAAAATTTACGATAAATAAGTAAGGGAGCTCCTACTTAGTACATAGGCTTCCTGTCCAAGTATATAGGCATATAGTGTTAGATTATCAACATTTGAAGCTGCAACTCACCTAATTACAAAGGTATTTTCACGTATTATCGTAAGATAATAATAATAATAATAATAATAATAAATAATATGGAAATTTGATAAGTGTCCCTTCTTTACCAACCTAAATGGTTGTGAAAACGAACGGCATGTTGCTTTTAATGTTTAGACAGAAAGCCTTTTTAGTGTCCGTCAGTTCAATAGTATGTCGCCTTAATGTCGCTTGAAGGAAAATCATATTTAGTTCTAATCGACATCAGCAAGAAAATTCTGTTGAAGTGATAAAGTATTTAAGAATATTTAAGATAACACCTAGGGTAGAGGAAAACCCTAAACATGTTATCAATTGTATTCCAAATATTAAAACTGGTTAGGTACCGTTATATTTAATAAAAGGATTAGACCCACCAATACCATTAAAAAAGGTGGAGATGAAAGATTTAGAATAAGAATAAAAGTTGAAAGAAATTTAAGAAAATATGAAGACCAAACGAATAAAAGAATAAGATAGGATTTAAAAACCACTTAGTTATAATTATGATGATTAAAACAGCATGTTCTAGTTTTTAATCATCCTTTACCAGTACTCAAATACTCCTACAAAGAAGGTCCCAGCACTGTTTAGGAATATCTATGGTTAAAAAATATAATATAATAATCAGTATAAATAGTGTACTTTTGTTTAGTAGTTAAAGTATCAGTAGTTGACAAGAAATTATTTTAAAGAGAATAATGGATGAAAGGAAAAAAAAGACGCGATAGATAGATTAATATTCTTTTGATACAATTGTAGAGATAAGTAGTTCATACAATTTTTACTGAACTTTACAAGGACCGGTATTGGTGGCGGAGGAAGATATCAAAACTATGATGATAGTGATGTTCAAAAGAAATTTTGAAAAAAAGAACGATGTAGACGGATACACTCCTGTTCATGCGGTTCAAGTTGTAATAATAGCAGTGAGGGCAGCAAAAAAAGTAAATTAAAACTATTAGTGTAATTCGTTACATGAACGCTGTTTTATATTTATTCAGACTGACTCAAACTGGAACAAAATTTATAATTAGTTCTGGATTCGGTCTGGGACCCCTTCTAGGTGGAGGTGAAAGCTCTCCGTTTGAGAGCTTTATCATGACTAGATTTACTGAGAAAAACGTAATGTAACAATGATTGACGGACGGTTTACATGAAAAATTACATTAGACAGACACTTATGTTTATAAATTATTGGCACACTTATAGTGGATTAGTTGAATTGAAATTTAACACAAACCAAGTAAATTGTGTCTGTGGAAAGTTGGAGTAAAAAATAATGACACTATAATTGTTTTATAAGAGGCATCAGCAAACGAATTGTAGACAAATGGAAAGACTTATGAAACTAAAAGTTTTGAAAAATTATTAAAAATATTAATGATGAAATTGATAAAAAATTTTTGGACTCACCTTAATCAATAATAAGTTAATGGGTCACATGGAAATTTAACATTAGAGATACTTAGGTGAAGTCATCAAAATTAAACGTCAAAAGTAATATGAATCTGAGTAATTTTTGTTTAAATATCACACACAATACAATATATCCATTAAGAACGAAGGAATAACCTTTAGTTAAAATTTCTAATGGAGTATCTGCTGCTGCTCAAACCTATTAATTGTTTTATTACAATCGCATGCTATTCCAATTCCAACTCAAGTGCATTTTTCCCTGGAAAGGAATAATTCACAGTATTTATTAGCAAACATATTTTCGCTTAGAACTTCTTCAATGGTTCGAGGGTTGATCTCTTAAAGTTGTGACTTCACTTAAATCTATAAGAAACACACCGTAAGGTGAGTTGATCCCATTCTCACGAAACACACGGATTTTAGAAAGATAACCCCACTTTGCTAAAACAACATTTGTTTGATGTCAATTCCTTAAATTTTTAGTTCTTACAAAGCAAGCCATAAAAAGTTGTTGATAACATCCCGATAATGTTCACCGAATTCACAATAATCGTCTTAGAGTTTGTGTTTTCAAAGGAAAAGTCCATTCATGCGTGCGTTGCACTGTTTATCCATCTGGATGTATTTCTTTTTTTTCTATTTCAGCAGTTTTGTTGACCATTCTGATCAATTCGGCAAATGTTCTTCTGTTGCCACAATCTCCTGGTTTCAGATCTTCTGGCAACAAAGTTTTGTAGGGGTACAGATCAAAGTTCTTTTAATAGAGGATAAATACGTAACATGACGGCAAATGTAATTGCCTTAAGCTGGTTTGAATTAAGTAGCTTTCTGAAGTGAGTTGGCATTTTCAAAATTTTTGCACCAATATCCCTACTGCAGTTGCTGGAAGGGCACTGTTAGTCCAAGCATTCAAACTTCTACTTTTTTGTAGAAAGGTTAGTAATGGGTCGATTAAAACTTCATGAAACCTTTTTTACGCCGACGTTTCGGTCAGGTCTGTCTGACGTTTATCAAGGCCAAAAAAAAAATAAATTAGTAACAAACCGATAAATAAGTCAAACTTAATTTAAATCTAAATTAAGTACTTTTAAAAACATCTTTAGACTAAGGTCTGGTATTTTCACCTCCAAACTCGAAACATAAGTTTGGTCTATATCTCTAAAACTATTCGTCATATAAAAAAACAAATTACACCATTTAATTCTACGAAAAATATCTGTAGGAAATAGTCTTTTTTTAATTCATAAAATTTAAACTCAGGCTGTAACTCAAAAACTAAAAAGTTAATCAAAATCTGTTTTGCCCTTTGAATTTACCTCAAAAAAGTAGAAGAGCTTAATTCTTTAGTTTTAATAGTAACCTAGATACCATATAAATACATCGACAATGGGACACCCTGTACAATAGCAAACGTCAACAGTGGTAACGAGGTAACTTGGCCCTTATTTTCTCCTAATGGCTTAATGATATGGACAGCGTAGGTGTTTAAAAAACCTATTGCAAAACAGGCACTGTTTGCTTACTGAGATGAAATATATCATCAACAACATCAACAGTTATCGTGATTGTAACGATAACTACCACTTCTAGGTAGTTGAATTTTATTCTATTACCATTTATGCCACTGCAGATAATCTTCTTTTATTTGTTGGTTCACTATTCTTTCTGTTCATCCAAAGTAAAACTCTCCGCACATGCAATCTGTTCTTTGCTGTTAACAAATACTTACCTTTTTTTGACGAAGTGATTCTGAAACGCACTTGTACGTTTTTTAATGATTTTATGAATGTTTACAAGAATATTCTACTGTATGATAGTAAGATCTTGTTTGTTTTCATCATTAAGTTTAGGAAACGTAGATTTGTATTTTGTTGTTTACCTGTGGTAAACTGATGACTTTGTGTGGTAAATTTGTAATAAAAAAATTATTATAGTTTTTTTAAGCAAAATGTTAGATATGTGGAAAAGTATCTGCTGTCCATTGCTGGACAATACCAGGCAGTTAAAGAACGCCATTCCAAATAAAAGTCCTTAAACTACAGTATCGACTTGACTATAAAGCATTAATCGAAAAGATAGTAATCGGATAAAACGCCATCTTGTTTGGTTTTTGAATGCAATGCATTAGACGTAGTGAAAAAATTCTTGTTTTTTTTTGGAAATATTATTCTTTATTTAAGAAATAACGAAATTGACTATATCATTACTCCATCACTGGACAATATTGTTGCCCATTTTCCAAGCAATTGACGATTATGATTACCTTGGCAAAAACTATTATTTTCAAACTTTGGCTAGGCTCTGGGCCATTAATCGAAAGAGACAGTAATTTGGTGAAGCGATTCCGATCCACCCACATACACAATTGCGGTGCTAGCGCGCCTATTGAGGTCAATGGCAAATGGCCATGATGATCATACACTTTATGGGCTTGACATCCACTTTAGCTTTGTGGTGCACTGCCAAAAAGCACCTAATAATTTTGACCTACCACTGCCTTCTCGTTTTTAAAACCGCAGAAATCAATCAAACCACGTTATCTAATTCTAGCGTTGTGCTTTTTCTGATTAGAATACTGTACGCGTGTTTTTCAATAGTGGGAGTGCTACCGTATTCTTAAAGCAATAAATTCAAGACTGGCAACTAATTAGCAACTAATTCGCAACTAATTAGAACCTAATTATACCATAAATCCAGTTTCCATTTTCAATCGTAGGAGTTATCAGACGTGGTAAAAACTATAGATTTGTTAAGAAAGATCAAGGGTAATTTTTATAGCACATTACAAAAGGTGTCATCAACTGCGATATTTGTTATCAACTGACCTTACAATACTGCATATTACATGTGAACAAAAAACTGCGGTTATATGATATTTGCACGGAAGATAGATGAAAATCTTCATTCGAGTATGTCGAAAAACACGTCTGGTTTAATTAGTGATAACTAGTACGTCATATCAAACATGTTGTTTTTGTTTACTTCCTTATGGTGCGTTAATTGAATTAGAAATGAACATTTCAAAAAAAGTTTATTTGCTCATCACTGTGAGAGATAAAGAAATTATGATTTCTTACGTTAAGTCGTCGTGTTTGAGTGGAATGATTTCGATGATCATGTTTAATTCTTTGTTTGCAAGTCGTGCAACGAGGATAATTGTATGCAAAGAAGTAGAGTTAATGCTAAACTTATGTGACTTATATACAGCCTGTCCGTGTAGTGCGCAAACCTTTGATATTCCCTTTAAAAAGTAGAATTTTTTCAAATCGGTTTAGACCATTCTTTTAAGTTTCTCAGTCGCTACAATTTTCAATTACTACTTGTCAACTTGGACATTTTAATTAAACACATATTTTTTATTGTGAATCTAAGTGAAAAAAACTATAGGACTTTATGTATATATCTTACTTAAAAAGAATTCATACTTTTGAGATGTCTACATTTATTTGGGTCGATATCGGCTTTCAGATATTTCACGTCTTTTCGATTATTACTTGAAATATCAAATTCAAATTTTTTTCACACTTGGGGCGGTAACGAACCTAACTGTCCATGGTTTAAAAGGAATGAAAAAAATGTTAAAATTTGTAATTGAAATGATAAATAACTTAATACAATCAAACACTTTGTATATTTTTTCCCAGCTCGATGTAGAATTAAATTCAACTTTGCTATACATTTTTGTCTATCAAAAATCAACCGTTAGCCGTGAAACTCATATTTATCAGAAATACACATCAACACTCTTTAAAAAATTAAAAAAGTGATAAATCACGAACGTCAAAAGTTTACTATTGTTAGTATTGTCTAATATACAGTGTGTCCAAGATAAGGATGAACAGCACGGGGATCTCGGAAACCGTGAGAGATACAGAGTCGGTTAAAATTGCCCACTCAAGTGGTCAACATTTTGCTGTTGAGAAACTCGCTCAGTTTGGCTTACTTTGAAGATATTCGAAAAAAACTTAAAATTGTGTTATTTCTTTTTCATTATATTCTGAACTTATTTGAAAAGTTACCAAAAAACCGAATGCACTTTGTCATTGCCACTCTTTCTGCTCTACAAGATGGCGTTCACAAATTTTTACTACAACGTATTGTTCTGAAGAAACCATCATCAACTTTATTTTTTCTTATGGCACCCAAAAAGTACACTCCGTTTTAATGATATAAAAATTACGTTCTAGTAAATTTCTATTCTTTTTGATCTAGTGTGCGCTTAATAAAACTATGGCAGCAAAAAAATGAAGTCTATTGTTAGTTTTGACAGAATCAATTTGATTGATATAGTAGAATCAGTTTAGGAACGTCTTTTAGTGTAGGTCATATTTTACAATGGAACACGTAAATTTCAAATATTTTTGATGTAGTGTGCGTTGAAATAATTGCAGCCAACAGAAAATGTTGCTGTGCTCGAATGTTTTTAGCAGCACAGTATGGGTTGCTTGAATAAACGTATTCTTTTAGATTGGACACCAAACGCCTAAATATAGACTTTTCTAGTTGCCTCCGTTCCGGGTACTTGATCATATACAAGTGTTCAGTTTCTACAGAATTTTTCCGGCATGTAATGTAGCAGGATAGCATATTAAATTTCTCTTCATTTGAAAACATTACTTGCTCCATTGTAAAATATGACCTATACTTCATTTTTTCGTTGCCAGCACACTAGACCAAAAAAGATTAAAATTTAATAAAACGGTATTTTTTTTCAAAAATCACAAATAACCATATTGTGTAATACATCGTTGAATTCGTAATAAAAAATGCTTTCTATACAGAGTGTACTTTTTTTGGATGCTATAAGAAAAAATAAAGTTGATGATGGTTTCTTCGAAACGAAACGTTGTAGTAAACATTTGTAAACGCCATCTTGTAGAGTAGAGAGAGTGGCAATGACAAAGTGCATTCAGTTTTTTGGTAACTTTCTGAGTAACTTCAGAATATAATAAAAACGAAATGGCACAATTTTGGATTTTTTCGAATATCTCCGAAAGTAAGCCGAACTCAGCGAGTTTCTCAACAGCACAATGTCGACCTCTCAAGTGGGCAACTTTTTCCAAATTTAACCGACTCTGTATCTCTCACGGTTTCCGAGATCCCCATGCTGTTCATTCTTATCTTGGACACACAACATTTTATTGTATATTTGTATTGTTAGTAATAATGAGTGAGTTTTCGACAGCAAATTTAATTAGTATGATTAATTCTACCGGAAAATCGAATGTTTGTTGACAGATTATTATTATAAAAATCTATAGAAATGGAAACTACAAGAAAAAACTAGGAAACTTGCTTGTACTGAAGAGGATAATCAACTTCAACATAGTTATCGTTATTAGCAGTCCAGAACCCTACCATTAGAGTACTACCATTAGCAGATAATGTTGGAGTTCAGTTGGCCCACCATTGAACTTTTTTACAAAAAATCCTGCAAAAGACAAAAATCAAGTACCTACCAAAAAAAATATTTTTTTATTGTTAATTTTTTGACTTATTTGGCTTTTTAACTAACATAATTTGTGAAACTCAATAAATTTACAAAATTAGAACAAATTAGTGAAAAATTGAATAAATAAATAACATATAAAAATGTACTTATAATATTTACCAATGAATAACATCGCTTTTATTTTATATCACAGCAGAAATTCTTTGTAACTAGTATTTACCAAATAGGCGTTCGCAAAATTCTGGGGCAAATTAATCCTCATATTTCCTGCAGTTTCTGCTTTAATTCAGAAATTGTCCTAGCAGGATTTTACGTAGCTCTTTTTTTATCTCATGCCACAAAGTTTCAATTGGGGAGAGATCAGAGGTTGCTTGAAACCCACTCCAAAAGTGGTATCTTGTAATCTTCCATCCATTGTAGGACTTTTTTTTTATGACATCCTGTGCCATCCTGCTGAAAGACAAAATCTTGTTCTGATGTTAAATATTCCTCCATTGTTGGTAATAGTGATTCTTCTAAAATATCCAAGTATTGTGCTGTATTTACAATTCCATCTATAAAATGAAGTTTTTCTACTCATTTGAATGGGTATGCCCCAGACCATTACGGAAGCGGGAAATTTAACTTTTTTTTAAGCAGTCTGCATGGAAAGCTTCATGTGGTTTGCGAATAACTCGACTTCGAACGTCTCCAACACACACTTTAAATCGGGCACCCCATGTGGCCCCCTTGTTGCAGGTCCATTTTTTTTATGATGTTTTCCCTAACTAGTTTATTTTTTCCTTTTGTCTTTCAGTTAGAAGTGGCTTTCTTTGGCCTAAAAAATTGTCAGTTATCACCTTCATGAGTAATTTTATAGTTACTTCAGAATTTTATAATTTAAATATTTCCTTGTAAGTCCCAAATCCTAGTTTTTGGGCCTTTCTATGACATGTAGATCTCAAAATTCACCTTCCCACCATAGCACCGTATAGAGCACTTAGTATAAGGTAATTAGTACAATTGTGCTTAATAATTCTTTGTAGTGCTCGTCCATCGGCACTTGTAAATTTACTTTTCTTACATATCGGAGTTTTATGGTTACCAAACCGGTAGCTTTACATGTTCTGACGATATTTCGGACACTACAACGCGAAAAGTCCAACAAATTTGCAATTTCCGCGTTTGATTTTCCAGAATTGGAAAATTTGATAATAAACAAACGAATTTTTTTATTAATACATTCCCCTCTTCCCATTTTGTCAAGTACAACGCGCAACTAACTTTAAAACGTAGAAAGTAGAGCTTGACAGTTATATCCGATTGTCTTAAGTTGATTTTATCCAAAGCCATCATCGATTTTAACTTATGTTGTAACATTAGCCAATCGCATTGAGATATTAAAAAAACCCTTATTTGTTACATTTCTCATTTTTTGTTAGTAATTTCAAATGATATCGGTAAAGTCAGATCTTTTTTTGAATATTGTTAAGTATACCTTGTTAGGAAATGTTTAAACTAATACATCATCAAATAAGTGTAATATTGTAACTAAATTTTAATACTTGGGCTAACTGAAATGGGAAGGGGTTCGTATATAACGTAAGTTAGAAAAAAAAATGTTTATTAGTAATTCTTCTCGTATTTTTCTCTCCCAGTTTATTCAGATGTTCCTGTCGACTATTTAAATTAATCTTTTCACCGATTTTGTTCTAATTTTGATGATCTATTTATAATTTCTGGTTGTCAATAAAAATATTTAGATTTAATGTATGTTTTTGATTAAAATATGAGAATTTAATTCTACATCAAAATATACAAAGTGTTCCATTTGTTTTTATCAGGTTACTCATCATTTTTGATTACAGGGTTCAACTTTTTTTTCTCATACCATGTATAACGAATGTTCTAAACCATAGATAGTTACAATCGTTACCGTGCAAAGTGTGAATAAAATTTGAGTCTAACATTTCAAATCAAAACCTAAAAACCCTGGAAATATCTCAAGGCCAATATTTACCCAACGAAGTGTTTAAAAATTGATATCACTCGTATATAAAAAACAATTATAGATTTAAAATAAAAAATTTATGTTTCTATTTAAAATGTCAAAGTTGACAGGTAGTGCATAAAATGGGGACACCTATATATTTGAAAATATTTTTAAATTGTAGCCATTGAGGAAGCTAAAAGAATAGTCCAAACTGATTTTGAATAAAACTGCTTTTTAAGGTCTGAGTACTACACAAATTGAAGAATTGATATAAATCAAATGGGATACCAAAATTCTGAGAAAGCAGAAACATTCCTGCAATACACGCACAAATTGACTGATGAGAAGCTTTCTCAAAAAGGCAGTTTGCAAGTACCACAAAGTTCTACAATGGACGTATATAATAATAATAATAATAAAGAAGAAATAGCCAGGGAACTCAGACACGAAGAAACACAGATGACTACTACTAATCAGGTACTCGCAGCCTACATTACCGATGATAGTAGTCTTGTAGACATACATATACGGATATACTGCGCCGCTAAAACTATAACACAAATAAACTATAAAACTAAAAACAACAAAACCACAAAATAATAAAGAAGTACAATCAACATACACACAAGAGCAACAAAAAACAAATATTAAAAAGAACAAAAAACCCCAATGGCAAAACCGGTTAGAAAACCAAATTAATAAATTGCGTACAAATATTGGAAGACTAACACAATTCACGAAAGGTAACAAGTCTGAGAAGATATTACAAAGTTAAAACACATAATAACCGAAAAGAACCACCAGAAGTAACACTGGATAGGATTAAACAAAAACTGGGTGTGTACTCAGCTCGACTTCGGAGATACAACACTTCAAACAAAATTCAGAACAAACTCTTCCAGACTAATGAAAAAATCTTCTACCAAAAACTGAATCAGACAACCTAGTTCCCCATCATCCCACCTACACAAGAACAAGTAACAACATTCTGGTCAGAAGTCTGGGCCCAACCAAAATATCACCTGCAAGAGACGGAGTGGATACAACAAGAACGAAAGCGACAACACGACCTACAAGAACAGTCGGACCACACAATCACCGTCGAAGAGCTGAAAACAATTATTCAAAAACACACAACTGGAAAGCACCTGAGTCGACCAAATACACAATTTTTGGTACAAGAAAATGACAAGTACACATCCATATCTGACAACACACATCAATCAAATCATGAGCAATCCACACTTGTGTCCACACTTCCTCACCGAGGGAGAAACATACATCAAACCAAAATGTGCCGAAACACAAAACCCATCCAACTACCGGCCCATCACATGTCTCCCCACACTGTACAAGATAATCACCTCAATCATAACCAACAAGATAGAGAAACATTTAACACAGAATCACATACTAAGCGAAGAACAAAAGGATGTAGGAAACACAGTCAGGGATGTAAAGAACAGCTCATCATAGATAGTATCATATTGAAACAAGCAGTAAAAGAAAAACGAAACCTAATAACATGCTACATAGATTACAAGAAGGCCTTTGACTCGGTTCCACACACCTGGCTCCTGGAAATACTGAACATATACAAGATAGACCCGATAATACACAATCTGCTGAGACATTTGATGTCAGAATGGAAACACGAATTTACCTACACTCAGACAATATTAGCATACAAACAGACACAATCAATATCAACCGAGGAATATTTCAGGGAGACTCGCTGAGCGCCCTCTGGTTCTGCCTCTGTCTTAACCCACTCTCACAAACACTCAACCACACAACACACGGATTCAACATCAAACACAACAATATAACGCAACACAAAATCAACCACCTGCTCTACATGGACGACATTAAAATATACGCAGCCACACAAACACAAATGAACGCCCTACTCAAGATTACAGAAACATTCACAGCGGACACCAGAATGGAGTTTGGAATACAGAAGTGTAAGATGTTACACATGGTGAAAGGAAAGTGGACAGAAGGAGAGACAGAAACACTACACAATGAAACAATGGATAACATGAAGCTGGAGGAAACATACAAATACCTAGGTTTCAAGCAAAACTACCAAATAGACCACACCACAATTAAAAAACAACTTAAAGAACAATATGTAACCAGACTTAAACAAATTCTTATATCCAAACTTAACAGCAAAATACATACAAAGCCATTAACACATACGCTGTACCAATATTAACATACTCATTTGGAGTAATACAATGGACCAATACAAACCTAGACAAACTCAACAGAGTAACCAGAACAACTATGACCAAATACAAGAATCCATCATCCTAAAGCCTGCATAGAGAGGCTGTACCTTCCCAACGAACAAGGTGGAAGAGGACTAATAGACATCAAAGTCCTCCACAATAAACAAATATCTTCTCTCGCACAATATTTTCACTCCCCGACAAGACAGTACACTACACGCAGCCATCGCCAAAGCGGACAAGAAATACACGCCACTAGACTTACATACACCACGACCACCCCAACAACACAACAACCCACACACACAACTCACCGAGACATGGGAGGCAACACAATATGGTCCAGAGCAACCATGTTAACAAACAGCTAACATACAACTGGCTCAAACAAGGTCTCATCTTCCCTGAAACTGAAGGGTTCCTACTGGCCATACTAGACCAAGTTATTAAAACGCCGAACTAAAAAAAATACATAATAAAAGACCCGACCATAACAACAGATAACTGCAAGAGGTGCAACCTGTTTAAAGAAACTATCTACCATATCACATCAGGGTGCAAACTACTAGCAGCAAACGACTACACAGAAAAACATAACAATGTAGGCAAGATCATACACGCAGCACTCACAAACAAACACAAACTGACAACAACCACACCGCCATACTACACATACACACCGCAAACAGTCCTAGAGAACACCACACACAAGATATACTGGGACAACCCCATACTCACTGACAAGACTATAGTAGCCAACAGACCAGACATAACACTCATCGACAAACAAAACAAAACCACCTACCTGATAGACATTGCAGTACCGAGCGACCACAACGTCGAGAACAAACATACAGAAAAAATAGAAAAGTATAGTCCCTGGCACAAGAAATCAGAAGAATATGGCAACAAGAAAAAGTAATAATAGTTCCAATCATCATCTCTGTTACCGGAATAACACCCCACATTCACCAACAGTCTACAACAACTCAATCTATCACCCCACATTCACTCACACATTCAAAAAGCAGTAATTCTCAACACAACAACAATAGTCAGGAAGTTTCTTCAACAATAGTCCAATAGATACACTGGCTTGAACTTGGCATAGCCCGTTCAAGCTAGCACAAAACCAGACTGTCCACACGTCTGTGAAAAAGTAAACACCATAATAATAATATTAATATATGTTTATTGAGAAAAAAAAAACACAATTGGCAACGAGTTCAGCGTAGCTGTTTTTCACCTCGAGCCAGAAAAAGAAACATTTATGTGTACAAAAATTACATCTACAGTTTTATAAAACAATTCTATTAATAACATTTTAACAAATTTAAATGTAAAGGCAAAACATAATCAAAATAATAAACAAAAATTTAAATTTAAAAAAGAGAAAAATGTAAAATAAAATGAAAAAGAAACTAGTATGTAGATTTTACTTGTATACATAGTAATTCTCTTTTGTTTTACTTTTCAATGCGCAAAACAGAATGACTACTAGAAATTAAACTCTCATGTTTGTTTAAACAAAATGTGGCAATATATACAAACGAACTTTTAAACTTAACAGTTTTGTGAGAAGGTATATCAAATAATTAGTTGTCTTGTATTAATATTATGTACAGCTAATCTAGGCTTTAATAAATTATAAACATATTCAGGTTCATGATTTAGTAATGACTTAAACAGTAATACAAGAAACTGAACACAGAAAACATTTTCAATCCTTAGAATTTTGTTTTGATTGTAAATTGGAGAAACATGATTTCTATAGTTAAGATTGAAAGCAAATCGCAAACACCTGTTTTGAAGTTTTTGTATATTAAGTTTATACTGCTTCGTCAAGTGGTGAAAGTACACCGGACTGCAGTAATTTAAAAAGGACAGTACCGTCGCATTGACTAGTATCCATTTTACATCAGAAGTTATACTCCTTTTGAATTGCTATAGTGTCTTAAGTTTTAAATAAGCTGCTTGAAGTAGTTTTGTAACATGGTAGTCAAAGTTAACGTTTTTGTCAATGTATACCCCTAAATTTTTTACTACATCTGGAAACGTTATTACACTATTGTTGATGGGGACTTCAGTACATAGCACCAGAAAAACACGTTTACGTACACTAGGAGTTCCACAACACATTGCTACCAATTTAGTGAAATTGATGATTAGACCATTAGACACACACCACTGATATATATTATTAAGGTTATAGTTTATTGTATTTATAGCAGTATTTATTGAATTTGGGGAGCAGGATGTTCACTCCATCAGAAGGTACTGATGGCAAATCTGCTGTAAATATAGAAAATAAAAGTGGGCCTAATACACTTCCCTGAGAAACTCCTTTGGTATCTGTCAATTCTGCAGAAAAATGATTTTCAATTTTTACAGCGTTCGTTCTTGATGTTAAGTAACTTCTAAACCAGGCAACAACGTGTTCAGAAAACTCATAGTACTGTAATTTTGCAAGAAGAAGTTCATAATTTACTACATCAAACGCTTGACTAAAATCCAACAGCACAATGATAGTGACTGGTTAATTCTTTTTGTTATATCATTTGTTAGTTTTAGTAATGCTGTGTTAGTACTGTGATGTTTTCGAAATCCACATTGCGTTTTAGGTAATACATGTAAACTTACTGTCTCATATATTTGCATTATTACTACCCTTTCCAGAATTTTTGAAAGCGATGGTAATATACTGATTATTGGACATTCTTTGGAACTGGTATTATAATTGCTTTTTCAACAGGAACGATACGGTTGCCATTGTTAATGAAGAATTTATAATGTGTAATTGATAATACACAAAATAGAACAGTTAATTTTAACATTGTAGCATTTGTCAAGTGATTTCCTTGAGAGACTGAAAACTGTTGATGATTTTAGTAACAGTCTTGTTGCTAACCGTTATAAACTCAAAGTTAAATTTGTTTTTCTTGCTACAATTATATGCTTTGATGAGTGCTCGATCTGGGTCTGGTGCATTGATATTATAGGTAAAGTAAAGGTTAAGCTGGGATGGATTATGTAACTCATAAGGTATAGATATTTTAGGTTTACTGTGTATCCCAAATTTATCCACTTTTTTTCATAAGGCTTTTGAATTTGGCTTACATTTAGCTAGAGTGTACTTTAAATATGCAGATTTTTTATTTCTGAGTGTGTTAGTATAATAGTTCCTAATTGTTATATAGTACTCTAAACTACCACTTGTTCATAAACGTAGATATTTCTTGTAGGCAGAATCCTTGATTTTTTTTATTTCTAAGATAGTAGGAGTTACATAAGGAAGCTTGACTTTACGTATTTTTCCAGTTTGATATAGAGCATGGACATTAAAAAGGCAACTGATACTGTTATTAAAGAAATTAACCATTTCATCCAAATTTATAAAAGTTTCAATATTATTCCAGTCTATAGAAGCGGAGTCCATGTCAAATTTGGATAAATTTAAGCCTTTAAAGTTTCTATACGTTATTATACTAGGTGGTGACATATACACTGTAAAATCAAGGTTACAATACACTAGCCTATGATTAGTAATATGCGGTAAATTAATAGTCCCAGTTTTAACGAATAATATTTTTTGATTTACACATATAACATCTAGAAGAGTTGCAGTTCTCCCCGTGATACGAGTTGACTCATGAATTACTTGTTTTTAGATTATAGGTCTCTATAGTATAAATACAGTGTCGAGCTAATTGGAAATTACTTTTATTTAGTAATTCCAACAAAAATAACTTTGTCGGCTTTCGAGTTAACTTCAGCTAACGCTGTTTCAAGTTCATGGATGAAACTCTTATTACAATAGGGACTATAGAGTAGACCAAACGCAATTTTCATATAATTAATTTTTATAATAATCCATAGTTGTTCAGTTAATTTATTCACAAAACCAAGAGGTAAAATTTTAAATTTAAAATGTTCGTTCATGTACCAACAGACCCCACAGCCTCTGCCTTCCCTATCTTTTCGGTTATAATTTGGAATAGAGTATAAATAATCGAGATGCTCCTTTAGTAACCATGTCTCTGTTATACCTATTATATGAAAGTTGTTTAGCAATATACAGAGGGAGTTAAAAAGTATGGTGACACCCGAATTTCTGTTATTAAAATCTATTTTTTACGAAAATGATTAATACAATAGTTATTTGGATCACTAGTCCAAAAAATGATATTTTGCGAGTGTGAGGAATATTGCCTAGCCGAGGCAAGCAACACGAGCACTCTGCAAGACATTTTCTGGATGTGTAATCTAAAAATTTTTATGCTGTACAAACTTCAAAATATTTACAAAATTATTCTTAATTTAGTTCACCATTTATTGCTGGGATTTATTTTTTTTGGTTGGTACCCACTTGTCATTGCATAACTACTTAATTTTCAAATTTAAAATTAAAGTGACATTTTCGGTGTAATTTTACCAAAATGTCACTTTTGTAAGGTCTAGGCCGGGAATTTGATGTTCCTGGCCGATTTTGAATCCTACAAAACTGTCAATAATGACCGGAGTCATGAAAAGGTTTTTTTATGAAATTTTTTTCTACATATTCACATATCCGAAAGTTGTTGTTATTCAATTGTTTTTGAGTTATGACTTTATGGGATATTTTTTTAAATGGCAACCTTTTAATGTTGTACTACTATTCAATAGAGATTTTTCTCTTTATAAATGGCATACAAATTTTTTTGGTAGTATTAAATTTCTTCGAGGAAATGCCGGTTACATTTAAAGTATTTACAGTTAATTAATTTCAGATTCGTAAACGATACAGCCATGATAAACAAAAGCGAAGCGATGAACAAAAGGCGATGAGTTTAATATTTTTATTTTATGAAAAATTATTTGTAATAAAAGTGTCGGTGAAAATGTTATTGTTAGAAAAAATTAATAACTAAATTAAACAAAAACATTATCAAAAACAAGTAAAGCATAAATAAATACGAACAAACACATAAATCTAGTGAATTAAATGTTCAAATTGTCCTTCATTTACAGACAATGAACCACTCGACTTACAAAACCACGAAGAGAATTTTTTAAGAATTCACGGAGAATTTCTTCCATGGTTCTAGTAATTCTAATTTTTGAATCTTCTATGTTATTGGCCTATCTTTATAAAGTTTGTTTTTTACGTATTCCCACAGAAAAAATCTGAAGTCCGGCGAACGGGCTGGTCACTCAATGTTTTCTCTTCTCCCCAATCCATCTGTTTGTAAACACATTATTTAGATGTTGACGAACCAGATATTGTTGTTGGGGAGGTGTCCATTATTTTCATGGGGATAAAGAGTAGCACAGGCAGGTATAATTTGATTTTGCAATAACTGTAAATACATAGCCGAAGTTAAACTCCTATCGATAAAAAAGGACCTATAATATAAACCCCAAGAATTCCCGCCCAAATATTCATCCTTTGAGGATACTGCGTATGGTGTCCTAAAACCCAATGAGGATTTTCCGATGACTAGTATCTGCAGTTATGTCTGTTTATTTCATCATTAAGGCAAAACGTAGCTTCGTCTGAGAAAATAATATTGTTGACAAAATTTTCATTATTATTTCAAATATTTGACATTTCCTCACAAAATTAAAGTCTTCTATCAAAATCATCCTCTACCAACTCGTGTACAAGATGTACCTTATAGTTCTAGGTCTACCACTTTTTGGCAACTTTTAACGCTATCCATTTGTTCAAAACGTTGTAAAGTTTTACCAACAACAGATTTAGAAATTGGATTTCTATTTGGATGCGTATCATTAAATAAATTACAAACTTCTTGTAAACTTCTACATCTATCTTAATAACCCAGCATCATAAGTATTTCAAGTTCTTGCACGTTCACTTAAATTCGCCATTGCTAATGCCAACACCAACAAATTACATGAAATTAAAAAATGTATCGCAAACAAACAAATTCAGTCTTAATCGGAAATTAATTAACTGTAAATACTTTAATTTTAACCGGCATTTCCTCGAAGAAATTTAATACTACCGAAAAATGTTTATACCATTATGAAGAGAAAAAATCTTTATTAAATAGTAGTACAACATTAAAAGTTGCCATTTAAAAAAATATCCCGTAAAGTCATAACTCAAAAACAATTGAATAACAACAATTTTCGTATATGTCAATATGTAAATAAAAATTTCATAAAAAACTTCTGTATTAATCATTTTCGTAAAAAATGAATTTTAACGACAGAAATTTGTGTGTCTCCATACTTTTAACTCTCTCTGTATACTCATAGTAATCAGAAAAACTAGAATTTAAAGAACGCATATTTACATGAGCTATACTCAAATTTTCACTTATCTCTGTCAATGCATTAGATAGAGGCAAGTTTGTGTTAGTTTGTATGCTAATTGCGGTACTTATTGGTTTTTCTGTTGCAAGTGATCAGTCACAATTCGAGGTGTTCCATGTATATAACGTAAAGATTCTTTCCGCCATTATTAGTAGAGGTAATGTTAAACTGATACAATGCTTGTGGTACATGTGACTGCTTAAATTGAAGAAAAAACAGATACCAAAATTCTGAGAAAGCAGATATATTCCTGAAATACACGCAAAAAATTACTGACGTAGAAAGCTTTCTCAAAAAAACGCATTTTGTAAGGGTACCACGAAGTCTACATTTCATCTTTTTCACGCATGTAACACTAGCGGTGAAAACTGTTGATTTGTGAAGAAAGATCAAGGGTAACTTTTATCGCATATTACGAAAGGTGTCATCAACCGCGATATTTGTTATCAACTGACCTTATAATACTACACATTACTATTCTTTAAATGTGGGAACAAAAAAAAAATGGCGGTATAGGACATTTGCACCGAAGGCAGATGAAAATGTCCATTTGAATGTGTCGAAATACGCGTCTAATAAACGCTTAATTAGTGAAAACTCAGGTGACGGTTGTTCTTTTTGACCTCAACTAACACTTTATATCAAAGATAGGTCAAAAGGGTTCTTTGTTTGTTGATAAAGGTTTTTATTGGTGTAGTACCAAATAATTCGGTTCCAGTCAGGTAAAATCGTAGTAATTTAGCTATTATGACCTTATTTTAACGCGCTAAGTGTTTACTTCCTCTTGGTGCGTTAATTGAATTAGAAATGAAAATTCCAAAAAAAAATCTACGCATTATTTACTAGTCGCAGTGAGAAATAATAATTTGAAATACTTACGTTAAGTCGTCGTGATTGAGTTGAATGTTTTCGATGTTCACGTTTAATTCTTTAAAAGTTCTTTGGGGCAAGTCGTGCAACGAGGATGATTGTATGCGAAGAAGGATCTTGTCGGTTGGCAAAAATTTGTTTTGCAAAATGCCGACGATTTGATCGTACGACGACATTTTCTCGCAATAAATTTCGATGGTCGTCGGCCTGTCATTTCGGCAGGTGCAGGGCGCAATTTCTTTCCATACCGAACATTGTTGGGCTCCGAGCGTAAGTCCTAATATCGACAGAAGTAAAGTTGACATGACGATATTTACTGAAGTGAATGCGAAACGTCGGGTTTTCATTAGTTCGCCAAAAAAGGTGAAAAAAATTTCGTCGATTTAACGCGACACACTTTCACATGCGACACTTTTATTAACGCGACGAGTTTTGAATAAATGTTGATAATTGAAGAAACATTTGTTTAATGAGACGAATATAAATAATTATTACTAGAGGCAATGCTAAGTTTATATAGCGGAAAGAAGTGACTGGTGCGGTGTTAATTAATTTTTAAATGATAATACCGGAAGGCACGCGTTTTTTTTTTTATAAATTATTACATATATAAATCACCTTCTTCATACTGTAGTAGAATTGTAACTGGCCGGCGTTTGATACCACCGTGGCGCCTAAATTTTCTTACTCAGTAGCCTTGGCTGCTCGTGTCTCATCCATAGGCCATCGTAAATTCAGAGTCGGGCGCCAGGGCTGAACGCATATCTTTATCAGATCTCCCTTGGGTATGTGTAAAGTAATTAAGTGTGCTGTACGCATCACAGCGATCTGATTGCATTCTTCAAGTACATGCAAGATTCTTTGATTTATTACAGACGCAAAGAACATACATTGGCGCCTTCATTCTACGTAGGTAGATTTTTATATACTCACTCTCGTTACTAGTAAAAGCTGGATTATTTTATTAAGCATTGTTATCAATCACGGATTTCTAACTAATTTCTGTCTATATTGGTTATTTGTTTATTTATTTGTGCACAACCAATCACGTACCGCGCCATAATCTGAAATCAAAGGTTGAATTCACTACTATCATCGATCATTCAATTTAATAATAAATGTCCGAGACGCTTTTTTTATCGTTCCAAAACGATTCATTCTCCTTAAAAAGTCCTGAAGTATTCCCGCACGTGACGTAATTGTGCTTTAAATCTAGCGATTTGCATGCGCGTAAGACTGTTTATCAAAATATTATCACTTTTGCGCATTTATGAATCAAGTATCACTTTAATTTATTTGTTACTACAACCATAAATCGATTTTCGATGCGTACGAAATTATCTCGGCAATTTGCCGAAATCAAAAAAGCGCGGATTCGTATGCAATTACTATTCTGAATTAGGCTTGATAAAACCAAATTTTATCTTATGACAGCCTGAGATAATTTTTTCCTACAGAGGTAAAGTAAAATGTTATTAAAAATATTTTAGCAATTTTTTAAAAGTAAAATATCTATATTATACACACGGTGGAATACAGTGTGCCCCAAATTGTCTTTATTATTAAGGAACAATTTTGGTTAAATGGGCAATGATGTACTGTTTATTGGGCTGGTTCAGATCTGCGGAAAAATTCAATTTTCGACAAAATTTCAATATTTTACTTAACGTGAAAGTTAGGAAAAAATTTCAAACAAAAGAAGCTTATCTCATTAAAGTAAACTTTCAAAAAAATTACTCTCTTTGTTAGTGTCCTTATTTTTAAAAAATCGATGATGTGCTACATTTCAGGAAATGAACTGCTACGTATTTAAAATTATTGTACTACCGCGAGTAGTAAACATAAACATACATAAACATGTGTAATGCTGACACGACTTCTAGCTAAATAAACGTTTGTGTTATTAAGTCATCAAATAGGCCAGTTTCTAACTAAATGAGCAATGTGATATGCTTCGTGTCGACATACGATGTATGTATATGTTACTGTGAAACACCGCAATCCGGCGAATGTCGAGATACACCGGTGAATGTCAACACTATCTAAGTTGTTTGGGGTATGTTCGAAATATCGATCAAATATTATTATATCGAACTTCCACTAGAAAAAGTTGACATTCACCATGCCCTCATGGTGTATGTTCAAAAGAAACCTTTTTCTAATAAATGAAAACAAAAATAAATTTACATGTTATATTTATTTATTAAATCGATAGGGACTACTATGACACTAGGAATTGTACAAATTCCCCTTGCTTATGCAGCTGCATTTAGCCGTGGAACACTTTCTTTTGCAGTTACAACGTGTATAGCCTTGCCCTCCACTTTATGAATTAGCAGAAGCTGCTTCTCTTAGCGACATTTCTTGAGTCGAAACCTCATCCATGGAAAGTAACTTTTCTATACAAATTGTGAACTGATTACGGGTGAAAAGCTACCATTTTTGTTTGCTACTTTATAAAAGTCTGAATCCTCTATTCCAACCACAATCCATAACACACTTCTGGGGTCTGTACGACCAGGATCGACATCAGAGACTTGAATTCTTGCGGTATCGCCAATTTGAGCTGGAGGAAAAATTCTCTTTGACGTTCGCAACATTTTGGTGGCTTGAAGTAACATATTACCATTTGCGGCTAATAATTAGTTCGTGTTGTTCAGTTACTACTTGACATGTAAATGTGTTAGATGGTGGATCGGTCAGTTTTCGAGATGATGATGTGTTAGGTTTTGCTGTAGACCGCGCTTAAAAAGAAGATGTGCTAGGTTGCAGATCACCTTCAATAGTATTTTGGTTATTTACGTTGCTTTCATCTGAAACATGGTCATCAATCTGGACACTACTTAAATTTTCTTGAAAAGTATTAACATATGCTTCTAACTGTTTTCGGTTTCTTATTTGCCCGCGAGGGAGAGATGACGTAGCTATGCCCCTTTTGGTTTAACGCCAAATATGGCTTAATATGGGGTCTAACGTATTCGTTAGTGATTTGTAGTGTTTTTGGCGAATTGGACAAACGGCAAACCTTCTGACCATTTATCTGAGTCATTATCTTGCATCCACGCTGTTAACATATTTAGTATGTCTTGATTGGCTCTTTGACTGAGCCTTGTGTTTGACTGTGACGAGGTTTCCCGTGCACTATTTTAACATCCTTCCACATAGCGCATATTTCACATATGACTCAATTACTAAACTTTCTACCATTATCCGAATGCAATATAGCAGGAGCACCAAATGTTACAAAAATAGAAGGATAGATAGGTCTTCCGCTCTTTTGCTTTTTAAAGGTCTTAACTGAACAAATTTAGTTAGATGATCTTAATATACCATTACAAACTTGTAATAGCCATCCTAGTGTGATTGTAAGTCTATCAAGTCAAGTTGGCATATAGAGTTAAATCGGGACTGACCATTGGTTTCATAACAATACAGTTACGACCTGTTTATTTGAGTTTGTCGACATATACCGGTGGGAGTTCGAATGCATAATAAAAATAATAATAATTGTTCGATCTTCCACAAAGGCATTTGGTGTTTGTCCATTCACTGGTGATTGTCGACATTCACTAATTTCGGATTTTCACTGTAACATATACACTAGTATGAAAAATAAATAACTCAAAAATAGACTCCTCAAACTTTTATTTAGTTTCAAGACATGACAACACAATGCATAAGTAATAATTTTAAAATACCCTGAAATTTATTACTTGAAACTTAGAATGTTACACATCATTGAAAGCATAAAAAATTTAAACTTAAATTATAAAATCCATATGATGGACACTTACAAAATAAAGCTACTAGCACTACCTTGAAAACCATAAAAGTAATTTGTTTTTGAAAAGTATTATGAGTTTACTTTAACAGACCAAACAGCTTTTGCTACAAATTTTTTTTTATAACTTTCACGATAACGGAAATATTGGAGCACACCGGGTTGGTATCCATAAGCTACAGAAATATATTAATTATTAATTATTAATAATTAATTATTTGTTACATTATAGTGAAAAGTCGAAGAGTGTTCATGGCTACAAAGTAAATAATTTCTATTTACTTAAAAAGATCAGATAGCTATTCTGGTTGCTTCAGTACTATAAACAATCTAACGGGTGTTAATTAAGCACTTGTACAAACTTTAAAGGGTGAATCTTTGACTAATTTAAGATAAAAGTTCATATGAACACGGGTTCGTAACAGCTTGGTTTCTGAAATACAGGGTGTCCAAAAAAACTATATTATTTGGTTGTAACGGTTGTAGTTCACAAATAACAAAAGAAAGCGACGGTTCTAGCGGTACAACCTAGAGAGGAAAAGTAAGGAAATTTGGCTTGCTGTAGCGCACTAAATTCGTGGAAGATCCAGTATTATCCAAGGCGCCACCTGCTGAGTAATAGAAAGAAATAAAACCGACTAACAAGAGTTCAACAGGTCTAATACGCTAAAACGAACACAAATCAGAGAGAAAAATAGACAATTCAATACAGCAAATAAAACTTAAAGTACTAGGAGAATGTGACACAAATAGAGAGACTGTCGCATATGATTACGTGCGTTAGCAACAACAATAATTAAAACTCGCAATTAATATGTCAAATTTTAGGTAAGCTTTTGTTTGTTACACCCCAAATTAAAGTTAGGGTTCCAATTGAGGATTGGTTACTAAGAAGGCTCGACGTACACACGTCACTTACACACGGTGACTTAAAACTTAAACTCGGTTTAAAAAGGTAGGTACCTCTCGCCAACCCAAAAGGTCTTTTGTTTTAGCTTCAACCACTCTATGTAAAGCGCCCAAGCACTTATGGAGCTGGTTAAAAACAAAACCAAACGTCGGTGGTGGAGTGTACCCCGAATAAAAATTTGCTTAAATGCTAGAGATTCAAACCGTTTAATGTCACATGTACGTGAGCTTCATACGCATTAATATTAAATAAGTTACTTAAACATTAAAACTTAGCTGTATTCTGTAGTATGCAGTTCCGAGAATGAGAGTTCCTGCTAGCGACAGTATTCGACAGCTCCAGAAGGTAGGTAACCTCAGGATTTCCCTTAGGGTAGGTATGTAGCAAAGAACGGATGGCGAATATATTTCCTCAAAGTATAGATTATGCAGAATGAAAGACCCCTGCAGACCGTAGAGTTCACCGGGTGGTTGCAGCTTAATTGGATGCGAAACCGTGGTGGTCGTTAAGTTTATAGGAAAAGATTCTTAAATAGCCATTCCAGCACCCTCAGGAGTTATCCAGGTGTAATACACGATAAAGATATAAAGTCAACGCACGAGCTAAAGCATACGTCATAATTAGAACTAACACAATCACGAAACAACAGAAAGGAAAAAAAAGTACTTACGGTGAATGCGGTAGGATTTAAATTGAAACACCAATTCGACTTGGAAATCTTGAAACACACAGTAATAATTCCCGAAACTTTTGTTAATTTTATTTCCGCCAATAAAAAATTAGCAACATGCGCGGCAAGTTCGACTTTGTCGTAACGTGCTACACACGACTCATGTTTTTAAAAAGGCTCTCGATATACGTTCTAGTTTTGCAAATAAACCGTAACATGGTTTTTTCTTTATATTTTTGTTAAGTAACATGGCAATTGAACGAAATTTGGGATATTGATGACGAGAAACTCATATATTAACTTAGTTTTTTGTTTAATGTTAGAGGACGCCACATATAGTGTTATTCCCGAATATAATTAACCATAACTTTTTTGTGTCACATTGTATACTATTTTTGACTAGGCAGACCTATTCTACATTCAATTTTACATACAAAATATACTCTTAGTATTTTTCGCTAAAAGCAGCCGTTTTGAATAAAAACGGGTTTGAAGTTAAACTTTCGTTGCAATTTTTTAAGTTAGATCATCTTCGAGTTTTTGAAAAATAAGTAAAAAATGTATCTTTTATTGATTGTATTATTTAGTAACAAACTTAAATCATTTACAAGACTAAGACTAAGCTAGTTAAAAACATTTACAGTAATTTCTGAAAATGACTAAATAAAAATATAATTTTTTTTTGGACGCTCAGAAACCAAGCCGTTGCAGACCCATGTTTATGTGAACTTTTTATCTTAAAATTAGTCAGAGTCGTCTTTTAAAGTTTGTACAAGTGCTTAATTAACACCCTATATATTTGTAAATAACGTTGTAAACCATATTGGATGAGCTATATAAGGCAGAATTATATTGATATATTCCAGGGTTACAGTAGTCATTTTTTTAAATGACACACATGTATATATTTTTCTCCATTCAACAACGTAAAAATATTATTTATTGTATTTATATTTTTGATTTTTATAATTTTTTTTACGAATTATCAATATCCTTAAGCGCTACAACACTTAAACGTCACAATGCAATAGTTACCTTGCAACAAACGCCGCCTCGCAATCAATGCTGTCTTGCAATTTCCTTCGTTGAATCTTGCTCATAGTATAGATATCATCATCAATCATTACAAAAGATATGTGATAACGGTAACCTCGCAACCATCGTCGCCTATCAATCAATGTTTTCTCACAACCAACGTTGCTGAATTCCAATCCTAGTGGTTATCGGTCAATCAACGCTTTCTCACATCTCCGAAATTAAAGCCGCTTCCCAACCACCGCCGCTAACTGGCGTGGCAATCTTTATAATACCTGTAATAGCGATAACTATGTAATCAACTCCGGTTCTCAATCAACGTCAACTTGTAACCAACACCATTTTTCAAAATACTCTGATGATATTTAATTGATTAACATATATGCAAATGTTCAATATCTACAAACCAATTCGGTCTGTTGACAGCAACACTAGGGTTTTTCCTTAATGCGGCCTTTAGCTTAATTAAGTAACAGGTTATCTCCTAATTAATCTTTCTTCTAATGGTGCATACTTATTTTTATTCTCCAATTCAAGTAACATACGTACAACGACTTGTCTGTAGAATTTTTTAAAATAAAAAAAAATAGTATTTTGAAAACCATGGGGGTGAAAAAACACAACGTTCCATGTAATAAAAGGACATACTCGGAGCATATTTCTCATATTTTTATTTTTACAGCAGGAGAGGGTTGGTTTAGATGTACTTTTGATGTAATAATAAATAATAAGACGAGATCGTTTTGACACCTAAAGAGAGTATTTTCCTAACATTAAAATATAAAGTGATTTTTTTCATTATCAAACTAGGCATCAAAATGGTTCACTTGTCGTAAGTAGTTATGATAAGTAAACCTTTTCGTTACTTGTCAGACCGTTTTGACATTGTTTAATTCCACTTTCATTATTCTTATCGAAAAAATCTTTAATGTAACACGTAACCTCTGAGTTTATATAAATAACACAGCAGAAATTTTTTATGGCATAAAATTATAAGCCATGATTATAGATTAAACTTTCTTTTTTGAATTCGATTTTATTGGAATAAAACTACAGCATGTAATTAAGTCTCGTATTTTAAGTGTATACCCTATATTTTATATTTAAAAAATATTTTTTCGTACATAATAATTTTGAATTACTAAAATACAGTGTTAGGGCGGTGCATAAATTATTTCGTTTAGAGTTGAAGCCGTATATTTCAAAATTCACTGTTAGGAAACGAACGTACACAAAGTGTTGAAGTGGAACATTCACACCAAATGCGATACGCATGTATCAATTTTTATCATGAGAGAAATATTACCATATAAAATTCAATGTCAAGTGATTATCTTCCATTCTCTGTGGAACAATACGCAGAGGATGGATTATTAAACAAACATATTTTATTTTAATTGAACGATTTTGAAAATTTGATCCTACAGCGTTTGTTTTTTTTAGAATAATTGTTAACTTTATCCTACAGGAAAACTGGACATTTTTATAAATTATTACATTTTTCAAAATTTTTTGTTTATACCAAAACTTTATTTGATTTTTACAATTAAAAGGATGTGTTTTTGTTTAACAGTGCCGCAAGCCGTGGTGAATTAAAAAAGTCAAAAATAAATTGTTCGTTACATTAAATTTATATTATTAATTACTTTTACATTGTAAGTGCAAAAGCCAAAGAAGAAATACATCGTTCATTGGAGATGAAGCAGGAATCATCACAGACTTATTCTTTGGATAAGGTATTCCTTAGCTCGAAAATTACTGCTTATTGACTTAACAAAAAAAAATAGCTACCATGAATCCATACATTCAAAAGGTACTGTCAAAAAAATATAATCTTCACTGATATCCGGGTATGTGTTAATTTTTCTCTGCGCTGGACAAGTTTGTCAAGGCCTTTGCTGAACACATGTAAATAGGATTGTGCTAAAGTGTCAAGACACGTCGCACACCAGATATTTTCCACAAAATCATGAAACCCATGTAATCTACAGTTTAATCCATGTAATCAATCTCCACAGTTTAATCAATGTAATCCGTCTTTCAAAACTTCATCTCCACAAATGTAGTGGCATTTGCAGTAAATTTTAGAACCAAACCTCAAAGTGATGGAAATCCTACTAACATTATTATCTTGAAGAATGCCTACATTTTGTGAAGTAAGTACCTTTAACCAAACACAAGCTTTTTTCTTGAAGATGCATAAAATCTGGTTTCTTCAAATTTGGAATCAAATTTTAGATTACAAAGTAGTTTGAGAACTATCAGTTGTCCCAGTTCATCTGTATTAAAGAAATGGTAGGTGTTCTATAAACTACTAGTGTCTTCCACAAACTTTCAGCATTGTTGTAAAAAGATACTTGAGTCATGACCTGGACAAGACCAGATTTCAAAAAATTCTTTAAAGAAAGATCTGAAATTCTTTAAAATCCCAATCTTATGTCTAATAGGTAAACAAATAATTGTCTTTTGGTAAAATAAGAGTTGCAAATACCTTTGATTGTCGACTTAATACCTTTTTCAAGTCTTTTAATCAAGTCAGAGTATAGCCAAGTTGGTGAAGTCCATAATAAATATGTTAACTTTGAGACATATAGACAACGCTTGACAAAAAAATAGGCGATATGAAACTTTAAAAAGTGAATTAGTGTTAAAAGTAAATTTAATTCTTCTGCCTTTATTTCTAGACTTCTTCTTAAGGCCTCTTCAGTAAGTGGGAAACCAAGAAAATACGCAGGTATTCTAAGTGAAAGAGAGTTAAAATCATCAAGCACGGAAGGCGCTCCGCGGAGCAAAAGTACAATTTGCAAATGGACGGATTGATTTTTAATCCAATCTGTTTCGCTTCGTTAATAATTAACTAAAGTAATGCTTGCTTTGTGTCACCACAAGTACTCTCGTCTTTGAGTTGAAGCGATACACTAAAACCCTATGGACCGAGTGAATCTTCTTGGTAGCAACACACTTGAGATGACATAATCATTTTAAAGACTAGGTCAGTTGAGGTGGAGTGGTACTGATACAAAAAGAGGTTCTTGAAATCAATCTTAACCCAAATCTTAGAACCTCTTTTGTTCAAGTTGATAATTGATCTCACGATGTGTACAGTAGCTTCGCAACCTTCTTTTGTCATGAAGCCTAATTGTCTTGGTCTAAGGTAGTCACCAAATACCTAGGCATATGCTTTTGAATGCTAGTTTGGAACTAATCTTCTAAAAGCGGTTCCCACTGAAATGGGACTAATAACTAATGTGTTCAAGTAATTGGATTGCAAAACAACATTTTACACAAAAAAAAAATATTCTATTTGGCAACCAACAAATGTGAAACATTTATTGAGTCTTGACGTTTTACTAATTTTTATTAGTTTGGACAGTTTTGAAACTATATATGTACTGAGGTACACTGGAGAGAAAACGAAGCCAAACCATAAATTTTGTTTCTGAATTGTTATCTTCAAGAACATCTAAGACTAGTAATCTATTTTGTAGTAAATCTTACAACAAGAAAATCACCCTTACAATTTCTATTTTTTTCTTCAAGACTTTTGGTTGTTTATCAACTTCTTTCTTCCCTTTCTCTGTTTCTTTCTGTTCAATCAGATTTTTTCTTGAATTTTGATATAAACAGTTGATTTTTGTCCCTAGACTTTCTTACCTGATATCAGTTTTTCAATAGGAATAGAAATCAAATAAAAGTTGAAGAAAATTTAATTTGCAACAACCTTGTTTTTATTAGCTGTTTTGAACAATTAATATCATTGAGGTTATTTCTGAACTGAAGGTCAGGTCATTATCGTAAGTCATTATTTATCTACTTATAGGAAGAAAAATAGTGTAAACGAAAGTTATGTATAATAAAATCACAACAATCAAATTTTGGTTACAAATACTCCAACAACAGAAAAAAATGTATGTAGTAGGTTAGTGCTCTTTCCGCTTATAATCTAATCAAATGTCGATTATTCAATTGTACTGTACATAAATAATAAAAAATGGACTAATGCCGAGTAATGAAAAATGGAGTTTTATTAATCATAAATACATTTTGATTTGCTTATAAATCCGGATCATAGTTTAATATTTACAATATTATATTTCACTTGATAAATGCAATCAACATCGGTTATTGTTATTTTTCAAAAATCAAAGGAAAATAAATGAATTAATCCAAAATTTAACATTTGGTATTTGAAATTTTTTTATCTTATCTTTTAACATTTTCCGAAATGTAAACTACTAAAGATTAACAATAGAGTCTTTTATTATGTTAACACAATCAATGTTATGAATTTATATGGTTTTTATTTTTATTTAATGTTTACTATTAGTTTGTACTGAAAACATCACTAACCACACTATGGAAATAACGTAAATTCGATAAATCCGTTATCAACATCAACGACACCAATAAACTAGCAAGTAAGTTCTTTATTCCTTTTTTGGTTTTATCTTTAAACGTTTTCAAAGTCAGTGTCAACCATTTGTTTTTCTCTCTCTTTTACTAAAAATCTGAGTATATTAACTTCTATTGTTGGAACAGCAATAAGATATTTATTAAAAACATCAACTCCAGACCTTAATTTTTTCCACTCTTCAACTTCAGAAAAAGCCGTACTTAAGTAGTCTTGCAACCATACAGGACTTCGAGATTTAAGTCTTTTAGCAGGAGGGTTGTCAATGTCATTCCAAATTGGTAAGTTTTTGTTAAGTTGGCATTTATCCCACGTACGTCAATTTTCGTTAGAGTTTTTCGTGTGTGTTTTTAGGGGTTTTGGTGCAAATATAAAATATGGAAGGTGATCAGTAACCTTACAGTACTCCATGGTCAACAAAAAAAACATGTTGTTCCTGAGAATCACCACTTTGGTTTCCGGACCTGGTCATCAAGACCCTCCCGGATAATTAGGAAAAAATGTACAACACAATTTCACAAAACACAACCACATACTAATATAGGTCACACAACAAATATTCTGCAAATTGGTGTTGAGGGGTTGAGTAAGGACAAATCAGATTTCTTGTCTATTATTTGTTTCAAGAATAGGGTCGACATTTTACTTTTACAGGAAACACACTGTTGAGATGAGATTGTTTTGCTATTTCTTTAACCTACTTTTTTTTCCGTCATTGTCGAGACTGGCGCTTGGTCTATTATGTGTCCTGATGAAATGGCTGTGCTGTTATATTTTATGTTCTTATTTACCTTCTGTAATGTTTACACACTTGGTTAATATTATTACATATGAATACTAGGGTGGGTAAGGGTTGGCATGTTTAGGTTTTAGTGGTTTTCCTAAACTTTGAAGCAATGCTTTGCTAAGACAAACCAATCCACTATTGCACACGGTTTCGTCACCACACTATACAGGTTTAAACTGATCTTCTGGGACACCATACATAACACTTACATCACAATACAATATCTAATGTACCATACGATTAAATAAATAAATCCCATTCTCATTTTAACGCAGCATTTTGTCGCATGTTCGATGGAGTAAGATTACAAAGAACAGGAAGCCAATCAAGAGGAGTAGATTTAATGGTTCCGCTAATTATACGTATAGTGCAATTCAACTGGGTATCCATTTTTTTGTGTATGATAACTATTCAACCAGACAGGAACACAATATTCTGCTGTAGAATAAACTAATGCCAATGCAGCTGTACGAAGTGTCTTTGCATGTGCTCCCCAAGTTGTTCCAGCTAATTTTTGAATGACATTACTTCTTGTTTTCATTTTTTGTTTGACTTTTTCTAAATGATCGTTGTAAATTAAAAACGTTTCTAAATTTACTCCCAGATAAACTGGATTAAAATTATGGTTTAACTTTGTATTATTAAAGATTTCTACTTTTTTCTCTATTACTTAAATGAAAACAAGAAACCTCTGTCTTTTTAAGATTTGGGCATAATCTCCATTTTGTGAAATAATTTTCTAATGAAGTTGAAGGCATTGATCTAGTCCGAAGGTCTATTTTAACAGATCAGACAAATTTCAGTTATTTTTACTCGAGGTAACTTTGCACATCGACTGAAATTTTTCATGTACATTTGTCTAGAGTCTTGATATCTTTAGGGTACAACTGTTATGGCAAATAAGTCCCAAAATATCGGTTCTTCTTTAGAACAAGTTGTTTGTCCGCTGCGGAAATATATATTAAGTAAACTGACTCATTGCGTGTTATTTGAAAACGACAATATTTTATTTTTTTTTAGATTTTAGACGGAAGTAATACGTATATGCACTGTAAATTATTTGTGATAATTTTTCTCAACAACCTAAGAATTTGTTATGAACATAATAAATAAATTTTAATCAACTTATAGTAACAGTCACCAACCTACGTAGTTCTACAATGTTCACAGCTGTTTCTCTATTAGCTGATCAGTAGTTAGAAAACATCAAATGTATGTCATTTTATTACTGTTGTCGTGATACAACCATTTTGCTTTGTGAATTTTACTATAGTTGGATGGTATGACCTCATACCAAACAACGGAATTCGCTTTTGTTTTTGCATAGTATTGAACTACTGACAGACGCTAAAAAGGCTTTTTACTGTCTAAACCTCAGTGGTTCCCATACTTTTTTTTCTCATAGACCACTTTAAACATTTTGCTGCATCTGGTGGACCCCCTGCAGCTATTACATTTACTAACTTACTTCCAAAACCCGAAAAAAGTATATGTCTATGTAAATCTGTGTTGTGGCTATTTTTCAATCAACTATGAGTTGAAAGTTTTCGAAAAAAAGGTGAGAATTTATATTGCTTTGATTATGCTGTGAGTATTGTCATTCAAGCTAAGTTTCAAAGCCAGTCTAAAAAGCGTCTTCATCCAACAGTTGGATTCCTACTTTACTTTTTGTATTCTATAGATTGACTCACAGTACAAGAAACCAATAATCTCCCACTTCGGAGTGGTAAAAAGTAAAAATAAATATTTTCTTGTTTTGTAGCTATTTATTCAAACACAAAAATTACTACACTTTTAATTATGTTGTTATAACAGTCTTAGTAGAATCAAAATTTAACATCAAAACTAATAATGATTATTATTTTAAAATCAGTCGCAATATAATCAAAACTTTCCTGGATATTTTTCAGGTATTTGTGCCTGCAGCCAAAATGATTGATACCCTCTTTTGAATGCTACTTTGAGCTCCTCATTAGTGCTAAGCTCGAGTAGCTCTTCTTGCAGTACCACATTTTCCACTTCAGTTTCATCATATGGATTTATTATCCATGGTGGTATATCCATCGACAGAATGTCTTCAAATCTGATTTTAAAATCATCATACAGGGCAATCAAATGTTGAACATACGTCTGAATATCTTCGTCGAGGCATTCTACCTGCGATAAATTTGGAAACTGGGAAAATTCACGTCGACCAATATTTTGCTTCAAGTTTCATTACCAAGAAAAGCTGAAATTTCACTCTTTGTTTTTATCAAATTGAGGCTGTCCCCTTGTAACTGTAGGTTGAGGTCATTGAATTTTTTGAACAAATCTGTCAAATACGCAATGTCTGCTTTGAAATTCATGAGGTTTTCTTTTAAAACAGGATCTTTAGTGTTCAGAAACTCTAAAACAGAGTCGAAAAGCAAATAGAATCTTGATAGACATGCACCTTTCGACAACCAGCGTACTTCGGTATGTAGCAGCAATCGTTGGAAGTCCTCATCATTTTCTTCGCACAACTGTGCAAATAAGCGCGTATTTAATGCATTGCTTCTTATTTTGTTAACTGCATTAATCACAAATTGAAGCGCTTGGTGCAATCTATCACTCAATTTTTCGCTACTAGATGTTGTCGGTGGATGACACAGTGAATTGCAATTACCTCTGGTATAATCCTTTTAAGATGACTTATAAACCCACGATATCGCCCGACCATGGCAGGAGCTCCATCTGTTGCCACCGAAATAATGTTTGTGAATGCAATTGATTTTTCCGTAAAAATCATTCAGAACATTAAAAATTGATTCACCTTTAGTGTCAGTCTTCAAAGTTTTCGCGAATAGTAACTCTTCAAACATTTGTTCGCCTTTGATAAATCGAACATATGCCAATAATAATGCTTCATTGCCAGGTAAAGTTGACTCGTCCAGTTGAATAGAAAAATGAGTTGTTTGCAGATAATTACACAAGAAACTTTCAACATCAGAGCTCATTTCATCAATACGTCTTTGTACAGTGTTGTTACTCAAAGGAATTCTTTTAAGTATGTCAAATGAAGATTTGTGCAGGACAGTTTTAAGACCTCTTCAACAGCAGGCAAAATTAACTCCTCTCCAATGGTATGCGGTTTCCCAGATTTTGCTATAAGTAATGAGATATTGTAAGATGCCCGCAAGCCATCGTCGTTGCTTTCAGACGTTGAAGCGAACATACTATGCACGGTGGGTCTCTTTTCATACTTTTCCTTCAATGTTTGGAAATATTTCAAATCCTTACCTATTTTGTCAGGATGACACCTTCTTAGATGATCTTCCAGCTTCGATGGTTTCATAGAGTCATTGCTCAAGACTTTGTTGCATAAAAGACACATGGGCAATCGCTTGTCTGTATTTGATGGAAGAAAACCAAATTTCAAATATTCAACACTGTACTGTCGACACTTCTTCTTAGATTCAGCCATGTTTCGTATCAATTACTTACCTGTAAATATGAAAAAAATGTTTGTTAAGTAATCTTAAAATGATTTAACAAACATAATAGAAGTGGCTTTTAAGATACAAGTTGCTAACAAATAGATAGGTAGGTACTTACTTTTCCAACACTGGCAAACAATAATATCAATTCACTTTAATTTTCAAAAGTCTGAAAACTACTTCCGTCACTGGTGAACACTTATATAGGTACACTTTCTTTTGAAATTCCGGAAACAACTGAGTAATGTTTATCATTCGCATTCGTATTTATATTAAAGAAAAATCCAACAAGTTCATGCAAGTTCAGACACGACTTTAACTAGGCGGGCGGGCGGCGCGGCATCGGCGAGTCTTGACACGCTCTTTCTGAATATGGAATATGCAAGTTCTTACAAAAACAATTGCTGAGCTTCTTATAATATTGTCTTCCTATATTCATAGGAGAAGTCAAGCTTCTTATAATATTGTCTGCCTATATATATTATTGTCTCCCTTATTCATAGGAGAAGTCAAGTCGGGTCACCTAATACATTTTATAGACCCCCGTTAACGAGTTGTGAACCCCCATTTTTTCCACGCAAGCGTAGACCCCTATCGGGCTCCCGTGGACCCCTGGGGGTCCACCTGGACCACTTTGGGAATCTAGGGTCTAAACGTTAAAAGTAACAGGTTTTTTTTGTTTTTCCAACTAATTAGAAGTTATGTTATGTCATATTATTAGGAATGTAACAAAATGTACCAACCTGATTCGTCGAGAATATAACGTCCCTATAACACTCGAGAAACTCAAAAATAATCATATCAATTTTGGTACTATAATAATAATAAATTAATTTCTTTCACTAATGAACTTTTTACAATTAATGAGTATCTCTTACAATAAGTTAAATAATTACCGATAAACAACATTACGCTCTATAGTGGTAATAGCCCTACATCTCTTATGACGATCAATTAATCTGCTCACTGATAACCACATTTATTCTGGTAAGTTTGTATAACTTTTATGGTTTTTTGTTCTAGTCTGAAAATTTAAGTTATTTTGATAAAGCTGTGATAATTGTTGTTAAATGTATAAAAATATGTTTGATATTTTAAGTTTTATTGTACATTATTGTCTAATCGATTGTGTATTAATTTATTTATTTACTAATAAAGATACCTTGAAAAAGACCAAAAATTGGTCAAAACGTTGGTCAAAAGAATAGCTGTCGTTTCTATTGAGCAATCGAACCTTGACTCCTCTTAAAGGCCCACTACGTGGAAATTGAAACCTACTATTAACAATTATATTGTTTAACTCCTAGTAAAATAATTTACTATTATTTTGTTTTCTACTTATGTGTTGCATTTTTTAGAAACATTTTTACCTCTATTAAAATAAAACAATGTAAGAAAGCTTGCATATTACAATTTTTAAAGCACAATCAAACATTAAGCAAAATCGATTTTTGGAAATATTTATGGATCTGTGGACAAAGATGAGCATAGTAACCCACCAAATCATTAATATCTATTTTTGTCGCGCGTTCAGAGATCAAGTAAAGTTCTTTCTGAAGAATATTTACAAAAATCAGTGTTTTCATCCTCTAGTTTGTTTGACTCAACAATTTTCAAATTTTACAGTTGCCTTTTTTATGTATGTTGCATAAGTCATCCATTTTAAATACTGACCACTCACATCGTTGCTTAACTTCGGTGACCGTTTCGATCATAGGAACACTTTTGTATAATTAGCTATTGTTTCAATGTAAGGATTGTGGTTATTTTTATTGAGTCACTCACTCGTAGAGTAGAGTTTACGTAATAGTTTTTAGTAACTTTGTTATCAGATTTTCTAGTAGTAGAAAAAAACTATTTAGAGTAAACTTGGTCATCTAGCCATTTCGACTCTTCTAATATACTTCCAGAAATCTTCCCTTTTATTTTTTAACCCCACTATGTGCCAAAAAATTATTTTATTCCTTAGTTTCTTTTAGTTCTCTTCCCTCCCTCTACTTCTATTCCCTCCCCTTTTTCTATCTAGTGTTTACTACCCATTTCCTTATACTCTTTTCCTTATCGATCTTCTTTCTTTTCTCTTGACCAACATCTTTATATACCCTATTTTCATCCTATGCCTTTCTCTTTCTTTCTTTTAATTTTTTTGCTTTTATTCTTACATTTTTTGTATTTCTCTTTCATTTTTCAACATATTCTCATCTATGTATATGTTTGTGCCTTTTATACTTCTTTATTCTTTACAATATCAATTTCATCTTCTTCTATCTCTTTTTTTATCTCAATTGCTAACTGGACTTTCTTTTCTATTCTTAATGTTTTTCTTTATCATTCCTCCATATGTTTTCTTACTTCGTTTCTTCCTCTTTTTAATTCCATTCCCCTGACCTTCAACCTATCAACCTTTTGCTCCTCTTTTCCTTATGTAGCTATCGCCTCTGCAACTAAAACACATTCGTCATGAAAAATCAAACTTTAGTGCCTTGATACATAAATAACTATTATCTAATTTTGGCGTGTAAAGTGACATTTTTCATAATCAAAGTGCGTGTCAAAACGTTGGTAACATCTGTCAGATTCGATTAGAATTTGAATTCAAAATAGATTAAATTCTGTTTAGTTAGAAAAAAGG
Source organism: Abscondita cerata (assembly GCA_030710515.1). Lineage (NCBI taxonomy): Eukaryota > Metazoa > Arthropoda > Insecta > Coleoptera > Lampyridae > Abscondita > Abscondita cerata. The sequence continues at coordinate 31,902 of JALBCR010002472.1, read as the reverse complement.
TTGTATGTAACACCACAGATAAGTACACGTTACAGATATACCTATTGTATGAATTTGAACGTAAATTTTTGGCGACGATATGGAAAGAGTTTGGAACCAACACATTTTTAGCATTAGCGGTGTAGAAGCGCTAAAGTTACCACAACTACTAGTATACAGACGGCTTTTATAAAACATTATTTGTTTCTTATACACTGTGTCCGAGATAAGGATTGATTAAATAGGACAAAAGTTGCCCAATCAAATGTCTAAGAAAATGGCGTTTAGAAATCTCCGAAAATTTTTTTAGTTTTTGAGATTTGTGAAAAAATTAGATTTTTCGATTATACGAACTATTTTTTTCTGACGTTAATATTTGACCTAGAACAAAACCAATGTCACTTCTCACAACAACTTTTTATGGTCTTTAACATGGAATTATCAGTTTTTAATCCAACGTTTCGTCTTTGCGGAACCATCATCAACTTCTTTTTTTTAAATACGGCTCAAATGTTTTGATATCAAATTATGGAAGCCCTTCTTATTTCAAATTCAATGATGTATAACACTTTATGGTTTGATTGCGTTTTAGTCTGTTTTTCTGGCTTCATCAAGAAAATTTCTATTACGGACCTTTACACAGTTTTTTAATTTTTAAAAATTAACAATTAGCTATATCGATTAAAAATGCATGTAATTTAAATGTTTACTAATAGTTTAATGGCCCAAGTAAATCAGGAAACGTAATTAATAGCAAAAAATAGTTCAAAAAGGCAATTATCAATCCATATACACTATTATAACTAAGACAATAGCATGCTCTGGAAAACAAACGAATGTGATAATACCGCATTTTCATTGACAGTAACGTTAAAGTTTTGACATTAGTTTGATGTTTACCTTATTGTGTAATACTTATTACCTTTTGTATTAACTATGTTCTCTAACGAAGAAGAGTTCGACATGGTGGTATGTTTCATTTTATCCCACCAAATTTGTTCAGTTGCGTAGGAGATGTATTTGCAGAAATACCCCGAAAGGAGACAACCAAATAAAAGAACTTTTAGTAAATTAGTCGGAAATTTAAAAGCATATGGTGCTTTTAAAAAACCTGTAGCTTCTCGGCAAAAGACCAGTGATGAGAAAAGAATAAATAATGTTTTGTTAGCTGTCACTGAAGATCCCAGTGACTTAGACCTGGTGATTTAGAACGACGTCGCTCATTTTGTGAATGGTACACAATAAAATGCCAGGGGAATGTGAATTTTCCTTATCGAAAAATATGGTCTGATGAAAGTATGGTGACCAATAATGGTTTTGGTTTCAATATGTGGGCTAGTATTTAGGGCACAACAATTGTAGGACCGTTTGTTTACTATCATAATTTGACACCAGAGCGTTACCTACATTTGCTGCAAAATGATTTAGAGGATGTTCTTGACAACATGCCTCTTGCGATAGTTGGCAACTGATGGATGCAGCAAGATGGTGCACCTGCACATAATTCCAGAGCCGTTCGAGAATACCTTTCAAGGAGATTTCCAGAAAATGTGATAAGTACGCATTCAGAAACACCCTGGCCAGCACGTTTACCCGATATAACTCCGTTTGATTTTTTGTATGAAGGTACGTTAAGAACTATGTATATCAGCAGAATTTTGCTACAGAACAAGAATTAAGGAGGTTAGTTCTGGAAGCATTTGCCAGTATTACTCCAGAAATACTGACTAGAGTGTTAGAATCGACAGTGAGAAGGTGCTATTTGTGCTTGGAAAACAATGGAAATGATTTTGAGCATATGCTTTAAAGTTAGTCATCTTGTTGTTTTTTTTAACTTAAATTTTCTGTTAAATTTATTTTTTGTTTAATTTTGGTTAATTTAATTTTTATTGTTCTTTGTTTATTTCATTAAATTAGTGCATTATTTAAGCCATTAGATTGCTAGTAAACATTTAAATTACATGCAATTTTAATCGATATAGCTAATTGTTTATTTTTAAAAATTAAAAAACTGTGTAAAGGTCCGTAATAGGAATTTTCTTGATGAAGGTCAAAAAACCGACTAAAACGCAATTAAACCATAAAGTGTTATTCATCATTGAATTTGAAATAAGAAGGACTTGCATAATCTGATATCAAATCATATGGGCCGTATTTAAAAAAAAGAAGTTGATGATGGTTCCGCAAAGACGACCCGTCGGATTAAAAAATTGACAATGTGTCATTAGTTTTGTTCTAGATTAAATATTAACGTCAGACAAAAATAGCTCGTATAATAAAAAAATCCAATTTTTCACAAATTTAAGAAACTAAAAAATTTTTTGGAGATTTCTAAAAGCCATTTTCTTAAGCATTTGATTGCGCAGCTTTCGGCCCATTTAATAAAATCTGCATTTCTTACCGTTTCCAAGACCCGTGTATTACAGCACAGAACAATAAATGCAATACATATTGAATTCAATTGCAACAAAGGAATAGCTTCTAGAATTGTAGAAGCAATATAATAAGTTGTTTGAAGAGTTACAGGAATTAAAATTACAGTACCATCTGTTATGTAGTAGTGTGACTAAAGTCTGATGCACTACTTTCTGCTATCTACAGTTTTTGCTTACGGCGCTACCTATTGTCAATACTTGGCACTAAATATTTTAAAGAAAACGGTAATATGTGTATCTGTGCTACCTTGCCAATATTTCCTAATGCATGGACTATCTGTGGTTACCGTGACGAAACATGATTTTTTATAACTCATTTGATATTGCGAGCCTCCCTGCGCTCGTTCCGCAATTATCACAGTCGTTATAAAAAAGTCACTATAAAGGGAGGTCCAATGAAAACGTAACACAGAAGTTTGTGATTAACTGGAATGTTTTTCGGGAAAAGGGGTACATGGCAAAAGTTTTATTCTTACTTTGTTTCATCCTTTTCCTTTTGTGAAAACAACTATTAATATATTAACATGGATGATGGGGCAAGTGCAGGGTGTTAATTAAGTATAGGTCCAAACTTCATAATATTATTTTTTACTCAATTTTAAGACAGAAACTTTATATAAACATATTTCTTAAACAACGTCATTTCAAAGCTTTTGCTTTCCTTACATTTTTAATCAAACATTAACAAGCAAAAGCTTTTTTTTCATTGCTTATTTCCACACTCCTTAATTTTCCTCTCTTAGTATTTGTCCACTTAAAACTACAATTTTTTAAATTCTGAATATATTTTCAAAAAATTTTCTGCGCTGAAATAAGAGAAGCAAAATAGACTAAGCCAAAAGTTATCTATATATCGCCTTTTTTTACAGTATGAAGAAACAAGCTGTAGCAATCTAGTGTTTAATCCAGACTTTTTGTTTCTGAACTGTGTCGAACGGAAACTTGGTATCATAATTTATACATAAATAACAGTTTTACAAATATTGAAAACCATGTTTTTGGAATTAATTTTTCTAGATCTATGTATAAAGGTAGGGGTGTAGGAATTTAGCATAGACACAACCTCAATGAACGGTCACTAGAAATCTGTGGTTTATGCTTATATCCTATTTCTAACAAACAGTTTATATAAACTTTTAAATCAAAGCCTTAGAAGTACCATAGGTGTACCTCAAGGATCGATACTTGGACCAATTTTATTTCAATTTTACATTCATGATTTACAAAAGTACCTTTCAGACGACGTGAGTTGCGCAATTTATGTCGACGGTACATCTTTAGTAAGTTCCAGCAATTCAAATACTTAGCTGCAAGGAAATTGTCAAAATGGTTTTCCAGCAATTTGTTGATGATGAATAGAGTGAAATCCAAATACATTCAATTTCACAGTTTTCAATTTTGCTCAAATTATTATTGATTTGTCTTTGAATATAAAAATTGACAATAATACTATTATCAAAGAAAACAATGTCAATTTTTTTAGGAATGAAGGTAGATAAAACGTTAAACTGGAAAGAGCATTGACGAACTCATAAAAAAACTAAATCCTCTAGTAGCTTTTCAGTTTAAAAATTTAAAAACATTGTTAAGCTTCTCTCAGCTTGTTAATGCGTATCATGCCTAAGTAGCCTCTTTCTTAAGATATGAGATCGTCTTCTGGAGAATAATCTAGTATGGAAAATGATGTTTTATTTGCCAAGAAATAAAAAATTATTTAAAATAATAGCAAATCTATCAAATTCCGTGCAGAATTATTTTCATCAATTTACAAATTATGTCAATGACAATGACATATACTTCTTCACTCCAACAATTATCCAAGAAACAATAATACTTAAAACCACAATCTTTGTGATAAATGCTAATATAGATCCATAAAACAAAAGATCGAATCTGATAATTTAATAATTACTAAAGCAGACCAAAGCAATCGTGTAGTTGTTCTAAATAAAAACGAATATTTCGAAAAAACATATTATTTTCTTGATTCACCCAATTTTTCTAAATTAAAAGTTTTGCCTCTACCTAATTTTTGGTCTTCTACCATAAAAATTCTAGCAAATTGTTCTGAAACATTTAACTTCTTTCATACTCATGAATAGAGGTAGACCTAGTAACTCCAAATTACCAACTTCATATTCATTACCCAAAATCCACAAATCCAACACGCAAGAGTAAGTTCCATCAGTTCACCAACGTATCTACTAGCGAAATTTATTTCCAATGTTATTCTTGACCACTTAAATTTTACTCCTATACATACCATAAATAATACCCAACAACTGATTCCACACATTCAAGTTACCAAATTACCAAAGAATTCAAATTTAATGTTAATTTTCCTTGATATTTCCAATTTATTTCCCTCAATTCCGACTATTGAAACTATAAACATTTTTTCTGATTTATTAAATACAAGTCATTTACCAGATATTATTGCAGATAATATCAAATTCCTTCTAGAATTTTACTTAAATCATCAATCGATCAACAAATCCAAGGACTCTCTGTGGGATTTCCGTTATCTCCATATTCAGGACAATACTAACTGACAGTGCTTTTCTTTCTTCGTTAGATCAACAATCCACTAGGAAAAGGTCGTTTCCTATGTTTCTGATTTTGATAGGTTTATGTTTTGTGTTATTTGAAGAAGAGTCAGTCGTGACTACGCTATTGTTTAGAAGGTTAGAATAAAGTATCAGACAAAATCGAAATCGATTTCAAACCAAACGGTCGGTTCAGGTAAATCTGATTAGAGCTCTTGGTGTCATGTGTCATTTATACACGAAATTCATCTTTCCAGTCTGCATGCATACCGTCCAAATTGACGCCTTTCCCTAACCGCATTACATAATGCTGTCATGTTGGCATGGTCTCAGGAGAGACATGGCGGATTTATGAATGGAATGAAATTGTCTTGTCTTTAGTAAAGAATCTAGTTTTGTGGTCTTAGAAAGAATTGACAATATCGAGAAAAATGTCCAGTTATCAGTGATCAGTTGGTGTGCGATAGTTGTTGAACTAAGATCACCTCATGAATTTTATCCCAAGGACATTAAGCGCCGATGGTTACTAATAATAATAATATAATAACCTTTTATTTATCTTAAAAAAACAATACAATACATATTGGCATAAAGATAAAACTGTCTAAAAAAATAATAGTAATTGCAAGGAAGAATACTATTTACATAAATTCGTTTAGTTCATAGAAGCATTTTTCTAGCAGGTAGTGTTTTATTCATACTTAAACTTATTTAAGGATAAATTTTTGAGGCCAGTTGGTAAATTATTGTATATTTTACATCCGTTAAAGTACAAGCATTTTGGTAACTTACTGTGTTAAATTTTGGTGGCTGTAGGCTATTTTTGTTTCTTGTTGAACATGGATGACATAAATTATACTTTGTGAACAAATGTTTGTTCTTATGTACAAAAGTGGCTAATTCGTATATATAGATTGACGGTAATGACAGGATTTGCAGGCTACGAAATGCAGATTTACAGCTATCTCTTGGTTTAATTTTTAACAGTTGCGCATGCATCGTTTTTGCATAACAAATATTCGCTGAAACTGTTGCTTTTTGCAACGTCCCCAGTGAATAATTCCATATCTTAATTTGCTGTGATAATAACTTAGATACGCGATTCGGCAGATATTGATACTGCATTTTGCAGACAGTTGTCTTAACATGTAACATTCTTGAGCCAATGCCGAGCAAAGTTTCTCAACATGCGTGTCCCAACTCATGTTAGCATCCACATAGACTCCTTATAATTTAATACAATCAATTGCCGAATAGTGATGGTTGTTTAAGATTACATTTGACGGATACTCAGTTTTACAATACTTATTTTTGAAGTAAATACAATTTGTTTTTTCTTTGTTAATTATTAATTTGTTATTGGAGAACCACTTTTCCAGATGGTAAAATTGAGTATTACATACATTTAGAAGGTTTGTAATATTTGGTTGGCTGACAATTAGAGTATCGTCCGCGTAGGATACTATGCGTAAATCTTTTTCAACAATTAAGTCATTACAAAAAATTATAAAGAGTGTCCGGCTTAAAATTGACCCTTGTGGCACGCCTACTTGCAATGTGAGTGGTTTCGATTTGTGGTTTCCATAAATAACTAGTTGTTTTCTGTCGGTTAAGTATGATTTTAGCCAGTTCCATGTCATTCCGCGAATGCCATACCGGTACATCTTTTCCAACAGCAACTCATGGTCCACACAATCAAAAGCTTTTGTTAGGTCGATAAATATTCCTAAAGTTTGCTGTTTGTTATCGATGCTAGTTATAACAAAATCGAGCACATCATTTAGCGCCGTGTCCGTGCTTTTTGATGTGCGAAACCATGTTGCATATTGGATAAGATATTGTTTTTATTGAAAAAATTTATGATTCTCTAATTCATAATTTTCTCGAGTATTTTAGAGACAACCGGTAATAGGCTTATAGGCCTATAGTTCTTAATATTACTGGTTTTTCCTTTTTATACAAAGGAACAACAACAGCGCGTTTTAATCTGTCAGGAAACATTCCCCTTTCAAACGATAAGTTGCAAATATACACTAAAGGTTTGCTAATGTACGTTATTATTTGTTTTATGAAACATATGGACATACCATCGATATCTTTGGCATGACTATTGTTAAGTATTTTAGTTACATTATCTAACTATCTCAAACGTTGTTAACGTTGTTTCTTACAAGGTTGCATATTGTTTCTACAAAATATTTATTAAACATCTCTGCTGCCTCAGAAGGGAGAAGATTTTGACCATCAGTGTTCTTTATATTATGGGTTGTGATTTTTTTTCTACTATTCTGTTTTATAACGTGCCAGATGACTTTGCTACGATTTGCTGACTGAAGAATTATTTTGTCATTGTAATTAATTTTTGCTTGGATTACGAATTTCATGTATTCATTTGTTAAATAACTGCAGTATGTTAAAAAATTGGATATTCTAACGAGAAACTTGAATAAAAATCTACTTTTTTTTAACTGAACGACATCATTTGTAATCCAGGCATTACAATTTCTTTCATTTTTTGATAATATTTTTTTTATTGGGAAATGTATATCGTGGTAATAATGCAAAACATTTATAAAATTTGTAAAAGCGTCATTTGAACTGTACAACCTTCTATAAACATATTTTGCATTATCACTCATGATTAAGGACTTAGAATTAAATTTTGTGCATTGAGCAAAATGATCGCTAATATTGGTTTGAATACAAAAGCTTGAAATAAATTCATTTTCAAAATTTATTAAAAAATTATCTATACATGTTGCCGTACCGTTATAATGTACTCTGGTTGTTTCAATGATGTTTTAAAACCAACGTCGTTTAAGCAGACTTTACAAGATGACGTTTTCCAACAGAAAAATTCAAGACCACACAGTACAAACAACGGTTGGCGAGACCTCCTAATAATTTAGACGACCTGAAGCATCAACTTCAGATTGAGTAGGACGTGATACCAAGTCGACATAGACCAACTGGTTCAAAGCATGGCACAAAAAATAAATGCCTTTATCGCTATGCTTCGAGATGCGAAACATTATTGGTTCTTGTTCTCGTTCCCAACAATTTCAATCGCGACGCGGTTTTGAACTTTTACCTTTGTTGATTACCATCGTAACCTCTACCGCTCTACTATTTTGAAACAATTCTAATTATCCAGACTTCTTTCAGTCTAGAATCTGGTTTGATTGACAAGTTGATTACTCGACTTTTACTAGTTTTCGTATGTTTGTTATCATGTACGGTTACTACTTCGACACGATCCAATCCTGGGAGAAGTTTTTATTTCAACTTTTTCCAATTTAATATTAAATACTTAATTTTTGTAAAAACTAGTGATGGCCAACAGTTAATTATAGAAGAAAGACTGTATGTTTGTACTAGTCTAAGAAAAATTGTTAGAAAAAGTTTTGGACAAGACCACTCACTGATACTATATTTACAATTTTCGTTTTGTCTTAATCACTTATCATTTTATTTTTGATCGGCGGTTGGGTTTAAAAAAATTACTGACGTCCGCAGATATATTTTTAAGAATTACCAAAGGCGATATAAAAAAGTTCATATTCAGTGGTCGACCTTAAAAGTGCGTGAATAGATCGTGATCATCTTAATAATAAATATTGTAGGAGTAGTTTTCTGAAAATAAACCATTTAAGCTATAAATATTGTCACTAATAAACGACGTAATATTGATCAAAAATTTAAAGTATGTAATTGGATGCATATCTTTCTACAGAATTTGGAACGTTGACAAGAATGAGCGTTCGAGTATTTGAAAAATGAAGCTTTCTTTATGTAAACATGTTATTCGGGAATGTTTTTACTGTCATGTTCGAATACCCTGAACTTCAACATTTTCAGTATTTATAATTTTTTTTTGTTTCTATACTTTGCACTAAGATGTTCGGTTTTTTTATCAAATAACTTCTTTTTTGATAAAATGACTCGTTGATACATAACAGAAGCAGTAGGTCACATACCAATATTCAAAATAGCCATGTTACGCTTTTATAAACTGTTCACAGTATGTCGAATATGTTACCTTAAATTAGATAATTACACAATAAATGTCACATGTTATTTATTTGTACTAGTAATTTTTATAAATTTTTGATACCTAACAAGATGCTGTATAAACGCCTTTGTACTTATTACTACCGCAAATAACAAATATTAAATGTTTTAAGAAAACATCAGTAGCAAAGTATCGTTAATGTGTGAATAATTCTCGGAGATAACATTGATTGGAGAAAAGTAGACAAAAATCTTACTAACTATCTGATTCCGAAAATTTGAACGAACGACATGAAGGCAAAACCCATCACTGAAAAGTACCAAATGAAGACTTGGAAAACTTTTATTTTTTTATATTAGTAGGTGTAAAATTAAAATAGCCAGAAGTGTCGAAACTCCGATAACAAAACTGACAATTGCAAACTTGAAATCGATTTTTGCGTTTCATGAGTACCCAAAAATAAATGCATCCGACAATGTAACAACACATTTCAAGAAATTTGAAAATAATACGGTGCCATTTAAAAAATTTCAGCTCCAGGTTTCAGCAACGAATGACCTACAGATTTATTCAAATAGCACTCAAAGCCATGAAACAACAACAACAATTTTTGAAAAAAGTTAATCGGAGAAAACTCCAACTTTCTACCTCTTTCCGTTTTAGAGGGAGAGCTAAAATGTAAGTTGTTTATGATTATTATTATTTTTAGTTTATTTGTTTTATTTTACATTAACTGTTAGGGATTTCTTAAGTTTTTTTAATACTTAACAAAAAATTACGTTCAATAGAAAATTCAAATGACACGTTCCAAAAATTATTTATTTCTTCCCAATTGTCACATTAACAAAAAACAATCACATTCATAATCATAATTTTAAAAGGTAAATAAAAATATAAAAATTTTAACAATAACATTCTCCAACCACCAACTTAGATAATTGATGAACCGAGCATACAAAAATACCATTCTGGGTTTTCACTTCGACATTCCTAACGTTGCAGTCTCGTCCGGGAAAAATCGCACTAACTCTTCCAATTCACCAACTATTTCGAGAAACTTCAGCTACAGCTACTATATCATCTATCTGGAGTTTATCGCTTTTTAAATACCATTTGCTTCTTTTTTGTTGGTTGAGTAGATATTCCTTTTTTCACCTTTGTCAGAATCTGTCAGTTAGATATTGTGAAATGCGCCACTGTTTTGTGCCATATATTTATTAGGCTCTCAACTTCACAAATCAATGTGTACAATACTTCATCCGTGGGATGTTGTTCTTTTAGTATGACGTACAATACTTTTTTGACTGACTTGATTAAGAGTTCCCATACACCTCCTTAATGTAGTGCCAAAGGAGAATTAATCATCGATTTGCATTTGTTTTTTGAGAGGTACTTAACAATTTGGTTTTGATCGATTTCTTCTAAACTTCTCCTTATTTTCTTTTTAGCCCCTACAAAGTTTGTCCCATTGTCTGAGTGTATTTTCAATGCACTTCCACGCCTACTAATAAATTTGCCATAATTGCCGAATACAAAAAGAGTGTGCTATCTCTAAATGAACTGCTCTAGTATTAAAACATGTAATAATCACACCATATATTTTATCCACACTTCGTTTTACTTTCACTAACAAAGGGCCAAAATAATCAATTCAACAATATGAAAAAGGCCGTGTAATTGCCTTTAACCTACTTTTAGGAAGTGATGCCATTTCTGGTGGTTTAATTTGGGTTTTTTTGATTTTACAAAACTGGCAACTCTGCAAAACATTTTTGACACTTCGACGTAGGGTAATAATCCAGAATTTTGATCTCAAATTGTTTATTAATGTTTCTGTACCTGTGTGATATAACATTTCGTGGTAATACTGGATCAAGAGTCGTACACTCTACTGTTCTTCCATGATGGAAGAATTATCGGGAATTTAGCGTCGTGGGAAATATCCGCATATTTGATTCGGCTGTCCATCCTGAGAACTTCATTTTCATCTATAAATGGAGAGAGTTTAAACAGTTCAAAAATTATTGAAACTTGTCGGTTCTTTTGTAGTGCTTCCAAATCCTCAACAAAACTTTTCGACTGTATATTTTTTCACCATAAGTTTTCAACCCTTTTTAATTTTTCTGGCGACAATTCTCCTTTCTTATATTTCTTTCTACAGTTGTCAATAAACCAAAAGATCCATCCTGTAGCTCTCAGTAGTTTGTACCATCTTGAAAATCTTGTCTCATCTGGTAAGTCTAAATTAGCTTGAGTAACTATATTTACGTATTCTTCGGCGAAATTACTTTCCGTTGTTTCTTCGTTTTTTTAGAAGAAACTCCGGACTCATTATAATTTTTTTAAAAAGTCGAACCCAAAAACTGATTTGGTACCTAAGTCTGCTGGATTATTTTTCGACGGTACCCATTTCCAATTTTTAATATTTGTTAAATTTACAATTTCTTCAATTCTGTAAGCTTCAAAAGATTTTAATCTTAGTGTTTTTGAGCAAATCCATGTCAAAACTACTTTGGAATTTGTCGACCAGAAAATTTCTGAGATTTTATAGTTACTTTCTTTTTTAATTTGACATCCTAGCCGGGTTGCTAAAATCATTGATTGTAACTCCATTCTTGGAATATGGTTTTCTAAAAGATTCAAGATTACATTTTGAAGATACCAAAGATGTTTCTAAAATATTTCCTAATCTACTTCTAACATATGCAACAGTGCAAACAGCTATGTTACTTGCATCACTAAAAACATATAACTAGACTTCTTCAGTTCGAAATGTAAAATACATCCTGAACAAACTGATCTATGTTGAGTATTTGTTTAGTCCATGTTTTCCATTTTACAAATATTGCATCGTCTACCTGTTGATTCCATTCTATTCCTTTTTCTCAGCACTCTTGCATTATGATTCGGCCTGTACTTATTAATGGAGTTATAAATCCAATAAACTCATATATGGTCATAACTAACTTAAGAATCTCTCTTTTTGTAGAAGTTTTTGTACCATCGAGTATACCTGCATCAATTTTATGGTATTTATTCTGAAACAGAAAGATATCCTTTCTCACGTCCCAAAACAATCCTAATACCCTGTCGAGTTTATTTGAATCTAAGTTGCATTGGTTACTTGATGAAACAGCTTCTTGAGAAATACTCTTAATGATTTCTTGATTATTGGCTAGCCAGTTTATTATCTGAAAACCTCCTCTTGAGTGAACGTGCCTAACAGTTTCAATTGTTCTTATAGCCTCTTCTATGGTTGGTTTACTGTTTAAGTAGTCGTCAACGTAATGTTGTTTATGCATTGTCCTGTGGATGTCAGGATATTTCGAGGTAAATTCTACACCGTTGACGTTCTTAATGTATTGTGCCACACGGTTCCAATAATCATTACTCGCATTTCATATGTATCAGGTTTTTTTTTTGGCGATCTAAGTCTCTAAACAAAAATCAGAAATCGGCGTCAAATAAGAACCTGAGCTTTCCTGGCTTATTAACATTTTTTGCCCTAGAATGTGAAAGATACCATACCTTTCCATTATTCTCATTTTTTTCCGTTTTTGAAATTTTCTCAGCATATCCTTTTTCTACATATTCTTTGATTTTTCTACAATATTCTTTAGCGAATTTAAGATCCTTGTCCATTTTTCTTTCCATGCATCGTAACCTACTGAATGCCATCCTTTTATTGTCTGGAAGGACAATATTTTCATCTCTCCAAGGAAGTCCTATTGAAATCTGTTTCCTACCCTTTCAGTTGTTTTGTTAAATATTTCTAATGCTCTCTGATCTTCTCTTGAACGTTCTTTGCCATCATTTACTTCTATATTTTCAATTCTAAAATTGTCTTCTATTAACTTTGTTAGGTACTCATCGTCGTGTTGGCAAAGATTAACACTAAAATTAAAATCGTTTCTTTTATTTCTAGTTATATATGGACGGTGAACAACCCATCCTAATCTTGTTTTTGTTAAAGCTAATTTATCAAAACTTGGATGAATGAATTATTTTCTGGGAATTAATTAAACTAACATTATCCTGTCGTATCAGCAATTTAGGAGAGGCATTCTGAATAATTTCTAAAAGTGAACGGTCAATATACGGATATTCATTGCAAATATAATCGATATCAACCTTTTGTGTTGGCAATACTAAATTTTTTATAATTCTAACATGACGGAACTTAAATTGGTGCATTTTTTAACCTATTCAATTAAATTCATGATAACCCATTCTTTTTTACCATAGTTTAAGAGTATCAATGATTGTTTCAACATTGTCTGAGCTACAGAATAGATCTTTCACTGTTTCTTTGCACGTCCCTTCAGACACTTTTGAAGACGTTTTCAGTTTTCAGCTTTTGAAAACCTCCTTACTTTTGTTGAATGCCCAAATTCATGGAGCCAAAATGAAAATACATGAATATCTCTACTGAATTCTGGCAAAGGGGATACGTTTTGTCTGCGAGAAATTTTTTCTACTCCATGACTCAAATTTATCATACATTTAGTTAAATCATCTACCCTAACATCACTAGAATTATCTTTATTTATCAAATTTAAATCATTACGATCAGATAAATTGGCATTATGATTGGATAAATTGGCATTACGATTAGATAAATTGGCATTAAAATCAGAATATAGATGTGGAACAATCTTAGCTTGATTTTGCTCACTTCTATCTACCCGATTTTAAACGTACTTATGTTTTTCTAACGGTGTATCTTTATCTAAAATAAGTACTTTCCTGGTACTGCCTGTTCTTAGCGATTTCTTTTTCTCTTGCAAATCCTGTAGCTGTACCTCTAGTATCTGCATTTTCATTTCCCGTTCTTTCTTTTCAAGTTCATCTCTTCTAGTGCTTAACGTAACTTTACTATCTATCTTTTCCATTCGTGCACCTTGGTTGTCTTTCACTTTCCTTGGGTGTTTTTTCCTCATCGTATCCATATCTAATAGGCGGAACTCCAACATTGCAAGTCTGACGGTTCTCGATATTTCCTTTTAAACCAAAAATATCTCATCCAAAACTCAGAAGGATCAATCTGTTACCTCGAAGGACCAATTTGTTAGGGATTTTTTAAGTTTTTTTAATCGTTAACAAAAAATTACGTTCAATAGAAAGTTCTAATCACACGTTCCTAAAATTATTTATTTCTCACCAATTGTCACATTCACAAAAAAAAAACAATAACATACATGACCAAAATTTTAAAAGATAAATAAAAATATAAAACTTTAACAATAACATTAACAAATGATTTGCTTTTTACTTTACAATTCCTAAAATAACAAAATAGATAAAAAACAAAAACTTTTTTTTTAGTGAGAAAAAGTCCCTTAACGTTAACTTTCATCACTAGAGACAAGAATAACCTACTAGTTTTCACCAATATCTAGCTGCGCTATGAATATATCCTATATCGTCATTATTAAATCGCTTCAGTTAGGGTTTATTGAAGTTTCGCTAAATTTCCAACAAATTTTCACCAATATATAAAAGCCTGTTGTCATTTCATTGTCATTATTAAATTACTTCAGTTTGTTTTATCCTCGTTTAGCTATGAGTTCTGATTCAGAAGGTCAGTTAGATTTTAAATACTCGATCAGAGATAAGAAACGTTACTATTAATTTATCGATATTTAAATTAAAAATAATAAGAATTTAACAAAATTTAATTTGTATTATTTAATTCAATAAAGAATTTTTACATGATGGGATCATAGAAGTAGTATAGTGTTGAACTCGCCAAAAACAATTTTTAAGCTCGTTAACATTAGCGTTCTCGGTTCTCTCGCTTAAAAAAAGTACTTTCGTCACTCGTTGGATAATATACTATTCTGTGACTGTTTTCTTCATTCTATCCTTATTATCTTCCTTTGTATTTTTCCACCACCTTCCTCATACACTCAATTCCTTTCCCCTTCCTTTTTCTAGCAACACTCTTCTTACTATTTTCTCCGCTTTCTACACATTCTTCACCTCTTATCTTCGGCCTTCTACCAGTATTTCTCTCAATCCCATTCACCCGATTATGTACTTTGATTTTCCTTCTGTTATTAACTCTTCATACTTCGTGTTGTATTTCCCTAATTATTCTTCTTTCGTGTGCCTGTGTGTCTCTCTGTACTGTTTTGTTTTTCCATACTTCTTCTTTCATCTTTTATGTTCTACATTTTCTCTTGCATATCCTTCTTTTGGAATATTCTCCTTTTTTCACCACATTCTGCGCTTCTGTCTCCTTCCAACGTTCATACTCTATTTTATTCAGTTTCTTGCTTTCTATCATTTTTTCATACCTTATTGCTCGTTTTCATATCGGAATTTAAATTTTTTTCAGTTTTAGTTCCTCTTCTACTATAATATAATCTGGTGTGTCCTTTTCCACTCCTAGTGTCTACTTTCAATACTTTTGTATATTCTCCAATTTCTCCGATTGTCTCCATCCCCAAACCTCCGCTCCATACATCAACACACTTTTTACTATTGTTTCAAATATTCACATTCTTTTCTTTTAAATCTTTCCCAAATATTCTTTTTCTTGTATCCTGTACTTCTCATATTATTTTACTTCTTTTTTACTTTAATTTTAATTTGTTCCTCATTCTTATTGTCGTACCTCACTCTATAGCTTCATCGCCACACTTCAATTTCACTCTTTTTGCCAAGGCCACGATATCATCTACATAGACTAGAACTCACAGTTTTCTTCTTTTCACTACTATTCTTCCTACCTGCTGCCCTTTTATTTCATTCTCAAAATCTCTTAAATATAAAGAAAATAAACAGTGGGCATCCCTGTCTTAGCCTGTTTTCCTATTCAAAACTCTCTTCCCAGTCTTTCTGCTACTCTTGTTCTGCACTTTGTTTCTTTGTTTTTGCGTCTATTATTAAATCTTCATTTATCCTAGTTTCTTTTATGTTTTTCACAACAATACTATTTCTACTTTATCAAAGACTGACCTTAAATTTTTCTTTATTATTTTTTTTAAATGAACGTTTAAAGAATTAACTGCAAATTATTAAGGACAGTTTAGTAGTTTTTGTTGCTGGGTTTGATTAGGATTTTTAAATTTTATTATGTCTACTAGATTGTAATTTAGATGAAATAAACTTGCTATTTTAAAAAACAACCATGACAGACGATCGTATCATTAAACAGCATTACTACTCAGGTTTTTAAAAACATATAATTCCTAAATAGTGTATTAAAAACAAATGTTACAATGAGACTTTTGTCGAACGAAGACAAAGTTTGCAAACCAACTGAAAGGAGTTTTGAAAATGCAGAATTCTGCAAAAATTCGTGTAACACATGTTTTTATAATATATTTTCTATTTTGCTATTATTTACTCTATATTTGTTTTTCCAATAAATTCTATTAATTGAATTACGATACAGGAAGGGCAAAATAACTGCATAACTGTTTTATAGATAAAGTTATCTCATCGGAAAATTATCGTCAATATCAAACATATCCTCAAGCTCATAAAATATTTTGAACTCCATTAATTCCCTGAATTATGTTAATCAAAATGCACAGTCGCAATGGGTCACTGGGTATCTATGCAAACATAACATATATTTTATAGTTTACTAATCAATGTTTGTATCAACCACACAATAATCTTTTTTTTAACTCGAATTTGATTAGTTTACGTTTATGGTTCAATTATCAATGAAACCGCATATCTGCGTGTGTCTAATTTTCTTTATATTCACGTGCTAATATACCTAATTTTATTCAAAACTGTACGTACATTAAATATGCCAAACAATACATATATACATAGCTTATTACTCATGTTATAAATAAGTTGAGGTGCTATGCGACGATTCTCAAACCGAAAATTTTGACATCCTTTTTTCCGACGAATTGGAATAGTTAAAACAAATTCTCGGGTAAACTATATTTGGCCATAAATGCAATTTATGTATTTTGCAACTATTTTCCACTTTTAGTAAATACTGTAAAAAGTTTTTTTCATTATGTTGAATTTTCAGAATATTTTATAATACTTAGTACTTTTAAAACATGGTGGACTGATAAGTTAAAATCTCAAATAAAATGACAATTAAAAATAAAAACGGAGATAAACTAAGTGAAGATAATGAAACAATAAATAGATGAAAAGAGTATTTTCAAAATTACTGAAAACAGAATCGAACGATCAAATAAAGACGAAAAACACAACAATAACAGAATAAGAAAATGATTGTAAAATAAGTATAGAAGAAATGGAAGAAGAAATTAGGAACATCAAACATCAAAAGCACCACGATCAAACAAGATAACAGGAGAGATGATTAAAATATGAGTCAAAAGGAACAGAACTATACAGAATGTTAATTTAGTACCTATGGGGCCTAACTTCACGATTGTGTTCCTTACTCAATTTTAAGACAAATTGCATAATATTAATATTACTAAAATTCTATTTTAATAGTTTAGTAGTTAATTTAAAATTTTAGGTTATAGAAAGAGACCTAAAATAGACGGTCTTGAAGAGTGAGTATGAATGTATGAAGAAATCAAAATAAAATGGAAGCGAATCAAAATGCTTTTGTGCACGGTATAAGGAAGCATTTGCTAGGTAATTTGTTCGATAGAGCGAGTTAGAGAACATATTCCTAGAACGAGTTTGTCTTGCGGAAACATGGAAATTTATAAGTGAGAGGAGTTCAGGAACTACTATGTGATTTTGGATAAGTTTTAGAAGGAGAGTTATGTCGAGGTACTTACGTCTATCATCTAATAATGGAATGTTAACATGTTTATATAGTAACTCGTAAGGAACATTGTCATAATTATAACCTAACCTAA
Organism: Abscondita cerata; assembly: GCA_030710515.1. Taxonomy (NCBI): domain Eukaryota; kingdom Metazoa; phylum Arthropoda; class Insecta; order Coleoptera; family Lampyridae; genus Abscondita; species Abscondita cerata. Next base: position 14,105 of record JALBCR010002472.1, on the reverse strand, counting down.
TTGCTACATGTCTAATAAATTTCCGGTGTATTTTTTCCAATTTTTCAATATTGGTAGTGAAATATGGTGACCAGACTACAGAACAATATTACAAAATTGGCCGCACTAGTGACAACAATAAAACTCTTAAAGTATTAATGTTTTAAACTTTTTTGTATTTCTAACAATGTATCCTAATAACCTATAAGAACGGCTTACAATATTATCAATGTGATTAGTGAAAGATAATTTGCAGTCTAAAGTTACACCCAAATCTTTAATAGTATCCACCTTAGTTATTACAATATCATTAATTTTATAATCGTAGACTATAGGTTTATTACATCTAGATAATGTTATCACTTGACATTTTGTGATATTTATGAACATTTCGTTATCACAACACCATCTATACAATCCATTAAGATATTTTTGTAGATAAGTACAATCAGTAATTTTTGAGACTTTCAAATAAATTTTGAGATCATCGGCAAATAACAAACAATACAAAGTATTAATGTAATAAAATATATCATCAATAAACAATACAAAAAGGAAAGGACCTAAATGTGAGTCTTCTGGAACTCCTGATAAGACGTCATACGGCGCAGACAATATAGATTTTATGTTTACACTTTGTGTTCGACCACATAAGTAAGATTGAAACCATTTTAATAGGAATCTGTGGATTCCATAAGATTGAAGTTTAGCACAAAGATGAGAATGGCTAATTAAGTCAAAAGCTTTACTAACGTCTGTATAAATCACATCAACCTGTTTATATTGATCAAACGCCTTATGTACAAAATCTTGCAGAACTAACAGATTTGTAGTTGCTGACCTTCCCCTTACAAAACTATGTTGGTTACTAAATACCAAGTTGCTGACTAATGGATACAATTTGTTTAGTATAATTGATTCAAAACAACTTTGCAAAAACATTCTGAATTGTTATACGAGGTGTTCAAACAATTTTTTAACAAACGTTTTTTTGTAAATAACTGGAAGTCTCAAATTAAAGTCTGTATGCTATTGGCGCGGAGTAATAAATCATAATTGCTTGAAATAATTCTTTATTTTCTTGTGAAAGCGGTATTTCTACGGTTAAGTAAAAACCAATAAATTCTAACCAAAATACGATCATTGTGCCGCTCTTGCAGCATATCGACCCATCTAGGGTCTGAGAACAATAGTTTAATCTGTGTAAACACGTTGCCATCAGCCCAGGTACTGACGAAACGAGAATCATAGCCGTAGATGTGGGTATTATACCAAGATACAAAATAATGGTATATAATACGTAAGAAGTAAAATTTGTAGATTCCACAAACTAAGGATTGAAACAATAAAAGAAACCACATAATAATTCATATCAAGGTAGATGTTACTATTATAATATATTTACCTACTAAAAATATGATTTTCCAAACGTATCAGGTACCTACGCCACTGCAATACGGGAGATTCGATAATTCTGACAGGTTTATTACTCCGCGCCAATAGTATACTGAGTATAGTAGGAGGTTGAAACTTAGTGGTAGTTTGTTAAATCTTAAATCTTTTAAATCGGTACTGTTCTGAATAATTTTACCCGTGGCGTGTACAGAGATAGTAACCGAGATTTATCTAAAAAGTACATATGGTTTTAATTTTTTAATTTGAAAAGAATTTGTGATTTAGCAATTAAAACTACAAAAATAGGAGATTGGAACCTTATACAACCTCCCGGAATAAAAATAAATAAAACAAAGTAATCGGAATAGGAGAAGAAGAGAAAGATTTTTAAAATAACGGTTGAAGCGACGAAGATCGAAAAACTAAATAGATTTCGGTACTTACGGTTGACATGCAAGAACAACACAGAAATTGATATAAAACACAGTATCGAGAAAACATTAAAACTATACTACATAATGAATATCAAATTTATAAATAAACGGGAAATATTAAAAAAAACACAATTTAATATATTCTGACAATTTACAGACCAGCGTTAACGGATGTGAAACATGGATATTAAACGAGAAACAAAAAGAGAAAGACATACAAGTATGAAACCTAGATTTTCTCCGTTTGTGATTATCTCCATATTTGCAGCCAAATCGTTTACAGTGACAACAAACAACGTGCAACTGAAGGTGGACCCTGTGGTACGCCATTTTCCAAGATCCGAGTAGTAAAGAGGTGGTCCCCAATCTTACACGAAATCGGAGGAGTGTAAGAAACGAGCTAACAAATATCAACATGTCACTCCTGACTCTATAGCTGTGCATCAAAGGAAAAGAACACCAACTGCAGCGTCTATTTAACAAACAGAAAACACCAAAAACTGAACCAAAAACTTTACTCGGACACGTGTTTCAACAGCTAAGCTGTTATCATCAGCGATACCGATTTTGGTGTTTTTCTGTTGATTATAGCTGCGCAGTTTTTGTAATATTCCGTATCTGCATGCCATGTCATATGCACCCTTTATGTCGAAGAACACCGCAACCAGATGTTCTCAATTTTTGAAAACATCCTAGATATGGCTTTCTAATAATACGAAGTGGTCCATAATCGATCTGTTTTTACAAAAACCCACCTGATAGAAAACTAACAAATTGTAAGAACCATTGCAGCCTACTGTTGACCATTCTTTCCAGCAGCTTCCCTATGCAGCATGTAAGGCTGATAGGACAATAGCTTATTATAAAGTTTTAGTAACTTTTATTACATTTTATGTGACAGGTTTTCAATATTTCGTTTGAAATTGTGTCTGCTCCCGGAGATAGTAACTTTAATGCATTTAAAACCGCATCAAGTTCCCAAATGGAGAAAGGTAAGTAGTAGTCGTAGGATTAATTAAGATAGGTATCTAGCTTCGTTTCTCTTTCTGTTTAGAATCAATAAACGTTTGATGGTAGTTCGCCGACGAGCTTTAGAAATAAGTTGCTAAGGCTTCAACGATTTCTCTTACGTCTTTCAACCGTCCGTGATCGTTCATCTCCATACAGGTAAGTGTATTTATTCCAGGTTTACCAACCACAGCCTTGACCTTTCCCCATTTATCTCTTACGTTTGCGTCTAATGTAATTAATGACCTGCAAGCCTTTCAGTTATCCCTTTTGCATTTTTCGACGACTATTCTTAATTCTGCTTGCTTTCTTAATGGTGATTAAATTTGCGAGAGTGGGGTCTTTTGAAAGCGAAAGGACTTTATTTGCAGAAATTGCCTGCTCGACCTGTGGACACCATCAGGGTACAGACCGTTTAACAGTACTACCTGCAATTTTTGGGATGCTTTTATCTGCAGCTTTATAACTGCCCAGTCATATCGTTTATACTTGCAGATTCTGAGACGAACAACTGCTTTCAAAATTTGTTTTAGTTTACCTTCTCAGTTTTCAATTAAAGACTGACATGTCTTACGATGTTAGGGCTTGTCGGTTTTGATGATAATCAGAAAGTGGCCACTGTTGTACAGGTCATCTTCAACCCACCATTTCAGAGATGATGCTAGTGAGAAACACGTCATCGTCCGATCAATGGCAGAGAAATTATTGGACTTTTCATTAAAATGCGTCGGAGAGCCGTTATTGGGTAACCCGTTCGTTAACTTCACCATCTCGCTTAACTGCAGTATCCTCCCTGAGAGAGTATGGCTTGCCCAGGACTCAAATAGTTTCCTGTAGGCATAGACACACTGGTTAGTGGAACAACATTTTTATATAACAGTATTTATGAACACATCTTCTACAATTCCATTGACGTTAATTTTGTTTGCAGTTATGTGATATGTAAAAACATTTTGATATTAATTAAATAAATAAATAAATGTATCTATAAATAAATAAACATATCTAAAAATACCACAGAAAGTATCACAAATAAGTTTCATAATTCTAGCTTTTATCTCCAGTTGGTTTAGGAACGCCATGAGAATCGTGCCCCGAACCTCTCTATTTTCTCTTAGGCTAACCTTCCCTACGTTTTCCTTTGAGATTTATCTCTTTGTGTTACCTCATCATCAATTGAGGTAATACTAAGAGGTGGAGAAGTCTCCTTTAGTTTTTCACCACCAGTTTTAGTAACTATGCCTTGCTTGTTAATTTTCAGCCGAGCGTCTTCTTCCGCTTCTGTATTAGAAACGCAAGTGTCTGTGTCAGTGACAATTGTGCTTATGAAGTAAAGTACTCTAACGGGTTCTTTTACAACAAAACAAGATTTTAGTGCTTCTACCAATAAGGGGATCAAATCTTTCAACAAAGATTGTGTATCCACCTTCACTAGTGTAGCCGTTGATACATTTGGCGACGGGGTGACTAAAACAACTTTTTCTTGGTTTCAGGGCAATATAAGTTTTCCCTAGATTTTATCTCCTGAATGGCCATTTCTTGCTTGTATATCGGACAACACCGGTAGCAATGCATAAGAAATGGAATACATAGTTTAACCGGTAACTAGTAAAAAGCAGCATTAATTTTAACTGATAATTTAGGAGTGTTGAAAGTTAGAATATGGTTAGCAGTATCACACAGTTCACCATTTATTTTCGTTTTGATACGCCTAACTTCTACGACTCCTTGACTTTTAAGCTCTTCTGTAATTTCTTCCAAAGTGCAGTTCAATAAATCTTTACAATTTATGACGCCTCTTGATGTGTTGGGCGTTTTATGTGCACTTACCGCAACTTCATATCCGCCAATTTTAGTTAGGCTTAAAACTTGTTTGATTGTGCGGCAGAGACTGTTTTGATAAGCAACTCTTCCCTAATTTTCGTAATATTTTTGAAATCTCCCACCTAAACCAAAAGCGCTTTCTGTATATAAAAGGAACCATCTTTCAAAAAATTTCCTTCCTTTTTCTTTACAACTAGGAACCGGGGAGATACCACCTTTTCTTGATTCGTGAAAATTTGTGAGTTTTTATGTGGATCCACACCCACGTCCACTGTCTGGCCGAGGTCATCAACATTGGGCTGACGTCCTGCATCAAAGATAACCCTACTCTCTGATGCATCCGAAGCTTTGAAACTTTTTATAAATTTGTTTATATTTGCGTTTTTAAGCTTGCAGGTGGGTAGAAAACAGTCCAGCTTGATAGAGGCCTGCCGTACCGCCAACTCAAAAACAATAACATCAAGCTAAGGAGATTTAATACAACAGTGGACCCCTGGCCCACAGAAGAGCTCAAGACCCCGGGTTCGCTAAACCCGTACTTACATGCAAGCCCCTGGAGGGATAAATATTATATTATTATTTTTTTTTTTATTATTATTATTCTCTAATTACAATGATACCCGATTCAGATACCGATTGCAATACCAGAGCCGATATAAATATAAATTGCAGGTCAGATTGTGTGGTATTCAATATTGTCTTGGCCATCTGTAGTTTATTACTCGGCTACACCATAGAAGAGTGTCACCCTCTGTTTCAGAGAAGTAGTCTGCTTCTGCATCTTCAAGAAATGCGGTCGATGTTTTTTCAGAAACAATTTAAGTGAATTCCTTACCAATCGGCTTTTTTTAGGTAAGACCCTATTTCTTGAGGTATGAGTAAAATTCTTTTTATTCTGACAACTTGCTTGCAGCATTTTACATTGCATGTAAACCTAAAATTATCTTTATAGTCTTTACTTAGCCTCCTGTCACCGAAATGATCTTGGTTTGTTTATTTAATTAGAAGAGTCCCAAATCTTGTATGTCATCATTTTTTTAATAAGCGCTCAAGATTTCAAAATAAAAGCACCTGTAATTAAAAATTTAGAATTAAATTACTTTTTGGTTAAAGTTTTTTATTTTTTGAACAATAATCAATCTTTTTGCGTTTTAAAAATACCCGTATTTTTTTGACGTATCGATATTATGTTCACAATTCTACTGCACGTAGCATGGAATACTGCAATCACAAAATGGATGACTTTACAGTTTTCGATAAATGAGCCATATACTTAGAAAACATCTTCTGAAAAGAACCGTATAAGTATTCTTCGTACTCTTCTTTTGCTAGTAATATATACATTTTGTATAAGTTCTTTTATAAAGGGTGGGGGCACTACCAACGAATTATTCTATAGCATAAAAACGACTAAATAATGTTAGAAATTTTAAGGCATACTATATGTCAAGATTATTTAAAACCATATTTTAAAAATATTTTCGATTGTACAGGGTGCTCTAGAAACAAATATCAATATCAGGTTGGGTTATTTTTAAATGGATCACCCTGTATTTTTTCTATTTTTGAATTGTACGATAAAAATAATGTATGTTCTTTAACATGTTTCTATATTCCTACTTCCCGTTTCTGGGATAAATCGACTTTTACCTGATTTACAGCCCTATTACCATAACTTCAAGATAAATAAGAACAAGTAATTTAGTTTACATCACCTTACTAGTTAGTCATCAACATCTCTTTTGGAATATTTACTATTATGTTATGATGTACAGGGTGTTTTAATACTACCGCATAAGACTAACTAGATTTAAAACTTGAATAACTTGCTTAACTTAAATAGGACACCCTACATTTCTGTAGTTTGTTGAAAGCTGGAATTAATTACCTTTTAGTCGGTAATAGGTTACCAACCCTTAACTCTGATAGTTTTCGAGATATTTTAAAATTTGGTAGTTTAACAATTTACGATGTATTGGTGTCTCAGTTACCTATGAAATATCCTCAATATGGACATTATCTTTCAACTTTCAGTTTTAAATATTTACCTTAAAAAATATTAATTTTTTTCAGAAAAAATAAAACACAAATGTGACTTATTTTGTTCTAAAACAATTTTTAAGATTAATATTTAAAGTTGGATTGGTCTATACATTAAAAATGTTTGCAAGATAATGTTCATTTTACTGATACCCTCACAGGTAACTTAGAATTCCAGTAAATTGCAAATTGCTAAAATATCTCGAAAACTATCAGAGTTAGAGGTTGGCAACCTAACACCAATTGAAAGGTAACTAGTTCTTCATACCAACAGGCTACAGAAATACAGGGTGTTCCATTTAAGTTAAGCAAGTTATTTAAGTTTTAAGTCGTTAGCGTTATGCGGTAGTATTTAAGCACTCTGTACATCATAACATAATAGTAAATATTGCAAAAGGGATGTTGAAGGTTCTTAGTAAGGTGATGTAAACAAATTGCTTGTTCTTATTTTTCTTGAAGTTATGGCATTTTTTAGAGGTCTGCAAATCAGGTAAAATCGATTTATCTCAGAAACGGAAGTATATAGGTAAATATTAACAAACATACATTATTTTTATCTTACAATTCAAAAAAATAAAAAAAAATACTGAGTGTTCTATTTAAAATAACTTTGATATAATACGTGTTTCTGGAGCACCCTGTACAATCAAAAATATTTTTAAAATGTGGTTTTAAATAATCTCGATATATGTATGCCTTAAGATTTCTTAGATTATTTGTCGTTTTAGTGCTACAAAATAATTCGTTGGTAGTGCCCCACCCTGTATATTACCTTGGATTTTTTTTTCAATAAATGTAGTGGCAAGTTTTCTAACATCAGGTGGCGTACATACTTCAACATTTTCCTTATCACTACCTATTCAGAATTAAAAATTTTCCTCTCATTGACAAAACGTCAAAATGTATAGAAAGTATTGAGTATATACTTGTTTTTACTTTCTGTGTTTTACTGTTCTAAGTTTAACCTGTAATTCAAAAAAAAAAGAAATTCAAAAAAATTACATTGATTTACACGTAATGTTAGTTAATTTTTGTTATTAGAATTTATTTATTTAATCGTATGATACATTTAAAATATTGCCCCAGAAGATCAGTATAAACCTGTACAGTGTGGTGACGAAACCGTGTGCAATTGTGGATTGGTTCGTCTTGGCAAAGCATTTACTTCAAGGTTTAGGAAAACCACTAAAACCTAAACATGCCAACCCTTACCCGCCCTAGTGATATGTAATAATATTAACCAAGTGTGTAAACATTATAGAAAGTAAATAAGAACATAAAATATAACAGCACAGCCATTGCATGAAGACACATAATAGACCGGTCCAAGCGCCAGTCACGATAATATCGGGGAAAGAAAAAGTGGGTTAAAGAAATAGCAAAACAATCTCATCTCCACAGTGTTTTCTGTAAAGTAAAATATCGACCCTATTCCTGAAACAAATATTAGACAAAAAAAACTGATTTGTCCTTACTCAACCCCTCAACACCAATTTTCAGAATATTTGTTGTGTGCCCTATATTAGTATGTGAATGTGTTTTTTGTGAAATTGTATTGTACATTTTTTCTTAATTATCCGGGAGGGTCTTGATGACCAGGTTTGGAAACCAAAGTGGTGATTCTCAAAGAACAACATGTTTTTCTTGTTGACCATGGAGTATATACCTACTCTAAGGTACTGATCACCTTCCATATTTTATATTTGCACCAAAACCCCTAATTAATTAATAATTAAGTCAGAACTCAAAAAGAATTCGTTTTTAAACAAGAGCCCCTATTACATATTAGAAGTTTATTTAATTTCATGTAATGTGCTTAGTTATCTATGTTGGTGTATGTCTACTTTAACATAATCTTTCTTTTTTATTAAAAATTACCTATAGTTACAAAATTTCATAACCCACTTTTATTGTAAAAATTTTTAATCGCCTTTTAATTATATTTAAACGATTATCAAATTAAAATTAATGATAACATTTATAACAATCTTAACTATGCATAAACTGATACGTTCAATAGTAAATTTAGTCAGTGTGAACATAACGTAATATAAACAGGTTTCAGTTTTCATAACATTTTTTTTTGTTTATTTATAAATCAATGTATTTCAACGATGAACATTTTATAATTACGTTACTGTTTGTTCTTAACAGCGTTCTCAATCATATGTCGACTTTAGCATAGTATTTATAATTTTCCTCAAACTCTTATGTTTGTGCTGGCTAAAAATGACATCAATGTATTCGAATTATTTTAACATTTCATTTCAATCAACGATAAAAGTTATTTGTTTATTAATAAAATAATGAATTAGTTTTAGTTCCGATTTTTTAGAGACTTCTTTTCCGATCTTTTTGTTATATATATAGTGACGATTTTGGAATGTATATAATTGAGTAATATGCTTTTTTCAAAAATTAATGAATTTGTTTATAGATATCTATCAAAACTGTTAAAGTAAAAATCTAACTGACCGTTTTCGAGAAAATAGTGTTAAAACTCAAAACAAATTTGTGACGTGTGACGTCACTACTCATATCAGCAGCCATCAACGTCGTGCTGTTCGTGTGACTACAATCATTTACATTTTCAAAATGTGTGGTGGATTTCCATTAAATCTAAAATGTCTAAACTCAAAAGGTAATCCTCCTTAGAATAAGTGGTGTCTTATTGTACCAGGTTGTGTATACGAACCCTTAATAACATATTTCTGTGCCACAAAAATATAAACATAAACCTAGGTGGTTGAAGGCAGTCAGACAAAATATGTCGAAATCAAATTCCATGGTTTTTTTATTAATAATTAGTCTAGTTTTATGTTTAAAAAACAGTTTTCCTTGTAGTTTGAACAGGATATGAATAATTACATGAGATACAGAATTATAAGAGCAAACATTCTCTTAAAACTAGATGTAGTTTCCATGTCTTTGATTGCCAGAAAGATACTAAAAAGAACTACCGATAGCACATGTCACATTACCTGCAGCTGTAGTTGATAGTCAATTGGAAGTGGTTAACTCTATGAATACTAAATTAAAGAAAAAATCTATCGTGGATCCTTCTACATACACACTGTGATGTCCCTATTAATGGCATTACGCTCCGATACTTCACCCGATAAATATAAATTAGCTGAATTTTAAGAAGTTCTTTCAGTGTAAATAATATAACTTTTAACTTTTTAATATCACATATAAGCCTTATTGTAATGATTTAAAAATACGATAACAACGTACAAATTTAATAAATTTGAAACAATCAAAAATACCCAATTATTGGCATTTCTAATTAAAACTGAAGAACTCTACCTAGTGATTTTTTTACGTCTTGCAATAATGCACTGATTACAACTTCATTAAATTGCATAAAATAATGATGAGAGCTGTGAAAGCAGATATAGACTTGCAAAATTACTCGATATAATATTGTACGATATCTGCAATATAGGGCTATTGGCACCATATATTGCATAGTGTACACTCATGAAATTTAAAACTTGGACACCACAATTTCTGTAAACAAAAGTTTGCACATTGTGAAGCGGGCTTAAGGGTATCATTTACAATTCTAACAGCAGGTAGTCTCAGCAGGGGTTATCTTATAGAAGGACTGTAGAATGAATCATTACACTAAGCACGTTTTAGAAAATAGGTAATTTACGTTGCTTACTTAATTTTTTTCTTTAAAGAATATATTTGAAGGTATCGCTAATTAAACACCATAGCTCGATTAATTATCGAATCAAAATTTTGTTTAGGAAATGTTTACAAAATAAAATTAGAAATAATTTTGATTTAAAAACGTCTACAAGCAATAACTTTTAAATTAAATCAAAAACTAAACATGGTTATTTGGGTTGACTGATTATTACTTATTTTTAAATAAATCTAACCTACTAATTATTGTAAGTTATTAAAAAAAATCATTAAACTCTCTATTCATAATATTTAGTCCTTACAAAATGTATATTTTATGACGTTTCATTTTTTCTGTAGTTAATATAAAAGTGAAAATAAAAACTAAGGCAATTCTTATTGTCAACGTATATATTTAGTTTTTGACAAGAATTTATTACATAATTATAATTAAGATACCAAGTTATAGTTTAAAATTAAATGAAAACTTTTTTTAAATAAAGGTATTACTATATAAATAAATATAAGAAATCAATAATGGGTGTGACCTCCATTATTATTGATACATTCTTGGAGGCGTCTGCTCATTGACGCTATCAAGGTATCAATATAATTAATATTAATCGTTTCCCATGCGGTATCAATGGCTGCAATTAGTGCATTACGGTTTACTGGTATAAAATTTGGCCCTTGTTGTCTTCGGATAACAGCAAGTATTCGAGCCCAAACATTTTCGATAATGTTAAAATCTGGGCTTTTGCTGGCCAGGGTAACAGCTCCAAGTTATTTGCTTGTATCCAGTTGCGCACAACCTGCGAAGTATAGGGTCATCATATCCCGATAGTTAATTATCGAATGTTCCAAGAAAATATGTGTAAATAGTAAATGGAATCTACTAACGTAACGTTAAGTCGTTAATTATAGTTACATAACTCTCCTTTCATAAGATATAGTTCATATTAATATGCTTATTGTAAAGCTTCGTACACACCTGAACAACAAACCGAGGAACAAACAGAACAACGAACCGAACGGCAATCGGAACATTAATTTGGACGGTGCTACGTACGAATTTTAGAACAGATTCGCAAGTCCTGATTGTTCCACGAACGGTTTGCGGCGTTTCCGCAACTTGTCGGTTTTTCTCCGACATCAAAGAAAATGCGCGCGAATGCGTTTGCAGGTTTGGACGAATCTAAACAAAACGGCGAACAAACTTATGCGGAGAATTAAATTATTTATTTTTGTCCTCCCTTTTGTGGGTTTGTTGTGTTTTAGGTAATATTATGGAGTTGACAGAAGAAAAATGTTTTAAATTAATCAGTGTTTAAGAATGCAAGAAAAAAATGATGTCCCTATTAGCATCATTTGGGCGGGAAATTCCAAAATAAAAAAGCAAAGTAAATTATAATTTTTACTCTTCTTTGTGCGTAAAAATTTGGTTGGCACTATCTTCTTGTTTTCCGCAATTTTCTCTTCTCAATAATAAATATATAGAACTGAAAACTACTGAAAATAATTATGGGAACAGCACAAACGTTCCGTTTGTTGTTCGGATTGTGGAAATCATAAAAGATCGTTTGTCGTTCTGTTTGACTTTCGGTTCGTTGTTATGTTTGTTGCTCGGTTTGTTGTTCAGGTGTGTACGAAGCTTTACAACTTAAGCAACAATTTTTGCGAATAAAGATTAGTTTGTGATGTAATATTAGAAACACAAATTTATATCATATCAAATTATTAAGGAAAAAGCGCAATGGAAGTATAATATTTATAATTAGATATTTTCGAAAGTTTATAAGTCCTCTATTGTAATCTTAATACTTAAAAGAAAATCCTGTCCATTAGCATTATAAGGAAATGGCTTTTACTTTATGAATAAGTTTCAATAACAATAGAATATCCTTGCTTGTTTAATTTACTTCCTTTGAGTCATATTGCTCTAAGGGTTGTTACATTGGTCATTAGAAGTATGTAATAAATAAACAATTACCTACTGTTTGAGAAGGGTAGTGTGAACCAATAAATAAAGTAAGAAATGTAAATTCCATTTTAGTTTAAAATTTCAAGTGTTGTGAAAATGCCACCTCATCTCGGTGCTGATTTGAAAGCGCGGATTGTTTCGGAATTAGCGGCGGGCCGTAGCGTGCGTGAAATTTCACGTATGTTAGATATACCAAAAGCACCGTAGGGCATTACCGAGTAAAATGGAATCTTGAACACACTTTGGAAAGAGCCATCGGAAGTGGTAGACCTAAAGTATCTACACGTGCTCAAGATCTCGAGTTGTTTCATTACGTAACAGAACAACCATTTGCTACATACTCCAGGGCTATAGCAGATACACATTTTCCCGGATGCCGTATAACTGCACAAAAAGATTAAAGGAGATGGGAATAAAGAAGTATAATGCTGCTGCGAAAGAAGTTCTCAGTGACGAAAATATGAGACGTCGTCTGGAATTTGCAAGGCGATATGTGAACGAACCTTTGGAATTTTGGAATCGAGTGATTTTTAGCGACGAAAAAACGTTCAATAGCCGCAACGATGGACCACTAAAAGTTTTTAGAATGGAAGGAACTCGTTACGAAAATAATCACATATGTCCTAAAAACGAAGTGGTTATTTTTCTGTGAATGATGTGGTTGGGTTAGCGCGCGGGGTCCAGGAGTTTGTTGGGCTATCGATGGACGTCTTGATTCTGCTGCGATTTAGATTTTGGAAACTATTATGAAACCTTCAGTCGAAGTGTTTTATCCAGACGAAGATTATATTTTCCAACAAGTAAGTATTCTTATTTCACTATACTTTCTCCAAAAATAGTTCGGGATCTGTTGAATTAACATTTTCATAATGTATTTTTGTTGTTAAAGGACAACGCCCTATTCATACTTCGCGGGTTGTGCGCAATTGGATACGAGAAAATAACTTGGAGCTGTTACCCTGGCCAGCAAAAGCCCAGATTTTAACATTATCGAAAATGTTTGGGCTCGAATACTTGCTGTTATCCGAAGACAACAAGGGCCAAATTTTATACCAGTAAACCGTAATGCACTAATTGCAGCCATTGATACCGCATGGGAAACGATTAATATTAATTATATTGATACCTTGATAGCGTCAATGAGCAGACGCCTCCAAGAATGTATCAATAATAATGGAGGTCACACCCATTATTGTTTCTTATATTTATTTATATAGTAATACCTTTATTTAAAAAAACGTTTTCATTTAATTTTAAACTATAACTTGGTATCTTAATTATAATTATGTAATAAATTCTTGTCAAAAAACTAAATATATACGTTGACAATAAGAATTGCCTTAGTTTTTATTTTCACTTTTTATATTAATACACCTTACAATAATTAGTAGGTTAGATTTATTTAAAAATAAGTAATAATCAGTCAACCCAAATAACCATGTTTAGTTTTTGATTTAATTTAAAAGTTATTGCTTGTAGACGTTTTTAAATCAAAATTATTTCTAATTTTATTTTGTAAACATTTCCTAAACAAAATTTTGATTCGATAATCGAGATCGAGTATGGTGTTTAATTAGCGATACTTTAAAAATAATATTTAAAGAAATAATTAAGTAAGCAACGTAAATTACCTATTTTCTAAAACGTGCTTAGTGTAATGATTCATTCTACAGTCCTTCTATAAGATAACCCCTGCTGAGACTACCTGCTGTTAGAATTGTAAATGATACCCTTAAGCCCGCTTCACAATGTGCAAACTTTTGTTTACAGAAATTGTGGTGTCCAAGTTTTAAATTTCATGAGTGTAC